>JAABKJ010000076.1:7018875-7376486 GCA_011634705.1 Andricus grossulariae
GAAAATACAAAGGCCCTTTATAATGCAAAATTTGTTGATAATTGATAGAAAACAATTTTTTTGATTTTATTTAAAATCGAGGAAAGTTAACAACAAATTCGCAGGGTGGCCGTAGGTCAGAGAAAACCTGAAAATCATTGAAAAGTCAGGGAATTGCATTGGTTAGGGAGAGTCAGGGAAATGTCCGGAATTTTGAAACAAATCATGCAAAAGTTAAGGATTTTCTATTTTAGCCAGTCAAGATAACTGCCAGGGAAAAAAATTGAAAGAATTTCAATTTTAATTTGAAATTCTTTTATTCTCTTCATAAAAGATTAAACGTTGAAAACATTACATGATTAAAATTCTGGTCCTTGAATATTAATGGCCAAGAAAAATTAAAAATTGATTTTAGTTCAAAATATTATTATTTGTTTTCAAATTCAACAATTTTGATAAAAAGTCATTCTTTATGGTTGAAAATTCGTTTTTTGTTGTTGTTGAAGATTAATCTTTTTGAGTAAAAATTAATTTATCTTGTTGAAAATTTGTCCTTTATAGTAGAATTTAACTGTTTTTTATTTAAAATTCAAATAGTTCTTGGTTGAAATATCTGCAATATTTCATTTCGCATTATTCGTAAAACAATTATCTTTGTTGATTGAAAATGCATCTGTTTTGTCGAAAATTAATGCTCTTGGATTAAAAATCATCAATATTTTTTGTTGCCTAAAATTTATTTCTTCATTGAAAATTTAAATTTACCAGATAAAGATTCATCATATGAGTTTGCAAATCATCTCTTTGGTTGAAAATTGACCTATTTTATTCAAAATGCGTTTTTTTGTTTTGTTTAAAATGCAGCTGTACGGTTCAAAATTAACTTTCTCGTTGAAAATTTATATATTTGGGTTGAAATTTCAACTGTTTTTGTAAGCAATTGTCTATTGGCTTGAGAAATCTACAATTTGGATAAAAATTTTCTTTCTTTCACGATTGAATTTTTTTATCTATTGAGAAGCAATCTTTATACTGAGAATTTTACTTTTACATTTTTGATTAAACAATGATTTTTTTAGTTGAAACTTAAACTTTCTTCTAAACAATAACTGTTTTTGGCTAAAGAGTTTTACTATTTGGTTGAAAATACATCTGTTTTTGGATAAAGTTTATACTTTTTAAAATAAAGATGTTACCATTGGGTTGAAAATTCATTTTTGTAGGTTGAAAATTCAACTCGTTTTTGTTAAAAACTCATATTTTTGGTCGAAAATTCAACTCGCTTTTGTTAAAAACTCATATTTATGGTCGAAAATTGAACTGTTTTGTTAAAAAGTAATATTTTTCAGTCGAAATTCTGTTTTGTTAAAAATTCAGATTTCATGGTAGAGGTCATCTCTTTTGCCTGAAATAAATGAATAAATGAAAAAGTTTTAAATTTTAATCTGAAATATTGTCTTATTCCGTTTAGAAAATATTCTATGTTAAAAATGTTACAAGCATAAAATGCTGGTCTTTGAATATTAATAGTCAGGGAAAATGGAAAATTGTTCAGAAAAGTCAGGGAAAAGTCAAGAAATTTGGAAAATGAAGTTTTTCGGCCTCCCTGAATTCTGCTCATTAAAGAAAGCTCTGAAATAAAGTTATGTGAAATGATCAGCTAGAAAGATTTCATTTTAGAAAAATGAAAACCATTTTAAATGATAAAAGCTTTCAAAATCCATTGTTTTCAATTTCTCGGAGTATCCTGAAAAAATTTAGCACGACAATAATAATAGTATGTTACATCGCAAGGAGTGTTAAACATGTCTAACCCGCCGAGTGATGTACGATGTTGCATTTGAAATCAGGGTTTTACAGGTGGAAATATTATATATAGTTTATATATATTGCAAAGTATTATATACAATATTTATTTGTTTTATATAAAAAATGTATAAAACAAGTGAATATTATATATAATACTTCACACTATATATAAATCATATATAATATTTTCGCCTAGAATAAGACTGTACGGCCGTCTAAAAAGTTAGTTGTGATGTTTATAATATCTTTTGTCCTGAAAACATGTGTCTGACGTGGCAGTCATCTGCTTGGCTGTGATTGGTAATCTTGTATGGCGCGAAATTTGAAAATGGTACGGTTCGAGTCAGAGTATTTTATATATATATGTATTTAATATTTCGGCAGGGTTTGTAACGCTCACTTTTGATTGAGCGTTATAGGCTCATGACACGGTGATTGTGAATAAAATTGTTAAATGCCACGAATTTGCAATAATTGGCGTGTTTGAGTATTGCCAAATTTGTAAAAGCGTATTTCGGGAAAAAAATGTTTGCACTTTTGATAACTAACAGATGGGATTGAATCGCTCGATGAGCGTGTGGACCAGCTGTTTTAAAAATCACCATTCCCAGGATTCGTATCCATATAGATAAAAGAGCATTTCAAATCCATATAAAAGCATTCAAATCCACCTGACGCAGGATGTGGAGATACAAAAAAGTCGTACTCGCTCGCAGGAGAAGAGCCACCCGTTTTTCATGATCTATTCGTTTTTTACTCCTTTTCACATTTCACCCTACTTTTTCTTGTTTGTGTGTGTAAATGCACATTTTATATCAATTGTCCATCGCCGGAGAATCGAGAATCGCGAAGGAAATTCATGAATTTTGTAATCTTCAAAAATACATGCAATACCAGGAAACGCATTTCTCAAACGTTTTTAGGTAATGTTTATCAATAAAGATGGAAATTCAGATAATTCTTTTTAAAAATGATATAAAATAATAAAAAAAAGAGGTGAATGCTTAGTATTTAGGATTACAATTTTACACGAATTGTAGGTGGTTACCCGCCCGGGAAAATCATAACAACCGGGAGAAAGTCGGGAGAAACTTGCATCGGGAGAAAACCGGGATAACGCAATTTTAAACGCTGTAAATGACAGTGATTTTTTTGGACAGAAATCATATTTTCTAGTAAAAAAATCTGTCCAGTCGTTTTGAAAGTGACTGCTTACTACATGATATGATACCTAATAATAATAGATTTATCGAATTTTTAAAATTTCTATAATTTGAATTTAAAATTATAGTTTTTAATGCGCAATTCAAAAACATTTTGATGTATGAGGCCTGGAATGTATTTTACTTTAAATTAAATTCTAGATATATTTATGGAGGTTTCGAATTTAAAAATGTACAATATTGTAATTTCGAATTTAGGGACTTAAAAAGTCAGGTTCATTCCGCCATTCAATATTTCAAAATTTCATATTAAAAGCCTTGATAGTCAGTTTTCAATGTAATACTGTTAGATGTAAATATAAAGTAATTTGGAATTAAAAAGCTAATTGTACAATTTTAAATATTGGAATCATATTAAAGCAATCTTGTTTTGTATACTTTTTTTCAATTTTTAGTTTTCAATGTAATATCTTAAAATTGTCCGATTTTTAGTTGAAAATTTTTTGAATAGTGGCCACCCTGGAATTTTAATTGTTACTGCACAATTACTAAAAGAACGTTATTAATTCTTCCATTGATGTCTTTGTTTATATTTTACTCTATTTTTAATAATGATTTATTATATTAAAAGCAACATTACGTGCGCACTACAACGCGCGGGTAACACTGTATTTGTTAATTAATAATATACAAATATAAAACAAAGTTAATATGATTCCAAGTTTTTATTGTACAGTATATTCACTTTAAACAAATTAATTTGAGACGCAATGAGTGTGAAATGAATTTGTAACTTTATAAAATTTGAAAAAATCCAATTTTGACTGCTTATTTCTTGCTTTGCTTTATGTTACGGCAAGTTTTCTTACAGAATGATTGGAAAAGGGGATTGGTCAATTTGAGTGCTACTTGAAAAATATTCAATTCTAATTTTTAGAGCAATTTTCCATTTTTAATTTTTATGTTTTGAAAGATGTAAAGTTTTAATTTTAAAGGCAATGTATTTGATATTTGACAATTTGTTAGCAATCCAACCAGAAAGATTTCAATTTTAGATGAAGAAAATTCGTCTCTTGAAAATTAAAATTTTGAAACTTTAACGGTAGAATTTTTCAGAAATTTCGTCTGTTGAAAATTGAACCGCTAAATTTCCAACATTTTAATTTTTTAGAAAATTCTTAAATTAATTTTCAATAAAGAAGATGACTTTTCAGCCTACACAAATTTTCTATCAAAACGTTGAATTTTCAACACAAAATATAAATTCTCAACCTAAAATGGAATAGTTCTATTTTCATTTCAAAAAATTATGTAATTTTCAACCAAAAACCAAGTGGAATTTTTAACTGAAAAAAGAAATGAATTTTCATTTGAAATGATTAATCTTCAACCAAACAAATTAATTCGCATCAAAACAGTTCGATTTTCTACCAAGGATATGAATATTCAACTGCAATGATGAATCTTCAACAAACAAAAAAACAGAATTTCTATTAAATCATTTTGAATTTTCAATAAGTATTGGAAAGGGGCCTACGAATTTGGAAAGCTACTTCTAAAATATTATGTTATTGAAGCTCTTTCAAAAATTTTCAAATGTCAATTTTTTGTTGCAAATTTATCCTTTTTAGTTTAAAATTCAAGCATTTGGTAGAAGTTTCATCTTTATCAGTTGTAAATTCATTCATTTTGTTGATAATTTATCTTTGTCTGTGGAAAATTAATCTTCTTGGTTGAAAACTCTACGTTTTGGTTTACAATTCAACTCTTGGGTTGAGACTTGGACAATTTTTTTGAAAATTAATTTTTTTCAAGATTGATTATTCTGGTTGAAAATTCATCTACTACTAGTATAACTTATTGAAAAATTCATTGTTCTTGGTTGAAGATTCATCATTTTTAATTCAATTATTTGGACATAAAAAAACTTTCTTGTCAGAAGGCCTTGATTTTTGGTTAAAAAGTCAACTGTTTTGTTGGAAAATCGTCTTTTGGCTTGAAAATGAACTTTTTTGTTGAAGATTCATTTTTTTTTTTTGAAAATATAACTACTCTGGTAGAAAATTAACTATTTTGTTGAAAGTTAAACTATTCATTTCAAAATTTGATAATACCTTCATCTAGATTTAAAACTGTTATATTTTGATGAAAATTTGTTTACTAGGGTAGGAAATTAATGTTTTTGGTTGGAAATCCAACTGTTTTCTAGAAAATTCGTCCCTTTGGATCGAAAATTCATCTTTCATAGTAAAAAAGTCATCTTTCTTGTTTTTTTTTTTTGAATGAACAATTCTACGTTTTTTAATTAATAACAACTTTTTTGCACTGAAAATCTGAGACTTGTGTTAGTAAAAGTTGAAATTATTCTTCCCTCTTGTGTGCTGTTCTGTTTACTCTGCTCAATTAGAAAAGTCGATTGATAGACGTCGTAGAGCGAAACGCACAAAAGGAAAGTCGAGTTATTGGATTAACCTGCTCTTAAATCTAACAAGACTTTTCACTAATTCCAATCTTCCTTGTCCATCGTTCTTTCTCCAACGAGCTACTTTCTCAGTACAAGAAAATCCATTCGCAGATACTTTGACTTGGATAATTAAAGAATGAATAAAGCTTAAATTCACACAAAAAAGAAAAGAAAGATATTCATCAAGACCAATAATAGCAATAGTATTTGCATCATATTCACAGAAAGAAAATTAAATATTTTCCATAAAGTATTTTCATTCCTTTAATTCATGAAAATTCATTTCAAACATCTACAAGAATTCCTTCAATTTTACATATAAACAACGTTACCAATTTTGAGACATCATTGACCCCCTTATTGATGACCGTAGTCAAAATATATTGAATTTTTAATAAACTAGTTGGATTTTTGACCCAAAATAATTTCCTATCAGAAAAGATAAATTTTCAACCCAAAAAGACGATTTAAAAACATTAATCAAACAGTTGCCTGAAAAATTAACTATTTGAAGTTTCATGTAAAACAGACGAGTTTTTAACCTAATGGTTGAACTTTCAACCAGCTTTTCCAGCCAGAAAGACGAATTTATGAAGAATCTTTTGAATTTCCGACCAAAAAAGATAAGTTTAAGAAAATAGTTGAATTTTTAACCTACAGTGAGGAATTTCCAACCAAGGAGATTCATTTTCTACCAAAAGACGAATTTTCAACAAAGTACGCGAATCCCTAACCAAACAGATGAATTTTCAACAATGAAAAATAATTTTCTAAACAAAAAGATACATTCTTAACAAAAAAGTTAAGTTTTGAATCTAAAACGTCGAATTCTTAAAAAAAAAGTTGACTTTTAAACCGAATATGATGAATTTTCAACAAGGAAATTAATTCTCAATCAAGATAGATGAACTTTTAAACAAATAGTTGAATTTTCAACTAAAAAAGATACATTTCTAACCAAAAATAGAATCGTTATATTTTCAGATACAAAAATTAAATTTTTAACCAAAAAACACACCATTTTCCAATAAATTAATTACATTTTTAACCAAAGAGGTGAATCTTTAAAAAAATGAATTTGTAACAAAGCAGTTCAACTTTCACAAAGTAGTTAAATTTCTAAACAAAAAAGATAATTTTCGGCCTAATAGTTGACTTTTCAAACAAAAAGATTAATTTTCTACCAAGAAGATTGCTGTTTGACCAAAAAAGAAGAGTTTCTGACTAAATATATAAATATTCAACAAATTGTTAAATTTTAAAGCTAAAATATGAATTATTTGCAAATCCTTTGACATATCAATCCAAAAATATGATTTTATTAATAAAAGCAGTTAACTTTCTATGAAATTTTCAAATAATTCATTGAATTTTTGATTAAATAGATGTATTTTCAACCAAGAAGAATAATTTTCCACCAAGAAGATTGATGTTTGACAAAAAAAGAAGAATTTTTGTCAAAATACATGAATACTCAACAAATTGTTAATATTCAAAGCCAAAATACGAATTATCTACAAAACCGTTGAATTATCAACCCAAAAATATGATTTTATCAATGAAAAAGTTAATTTTGTACGAGATTGTCAAATGATTTGTTGAATTTTTGATTGAATAGATGAATTTTGCAACCAAAATAGTTGATTTTTCAACCAAAAAAGATTTTTATTTGAAATAAAAAACAAAGAAGTGAAATTTTTATCAACAGGGACTGAATTCCTTTAAATCAAGAAGATCAATTTTTTACCAAAAAGACGAATTTTTACCCAAACAGTTGAATTTTTGACGAAAAAAGCGAAAATTTTCTCAAATTTATCAAGTTCTTATTGAAATTTGTCTTTTTGATCTATAAATCGATCTGTTTTAGTAGAAATTTCATATTTTTGGATCAACTATTTTTTATTTAAAATGAAAATCTTTTCTGGTTCAAATATCTACTATTTGTATGTCCAGCTCTCTGATTGAAAATATTCAATTTTTTGAAAATTCGCTTCTTCTAGTTAAAATTTTTTTTTCACGTAAAAGTGTAATTTTTTCAGGTTTGATCTAAAATGCATCTTTTTCAGTTGAAAGTTCGTCTTTTTTTGGTAGAAAACTGATATTCTTGGTTAAAAGTGTTCTCATTTTCGTTCGAAAATTGATGTTTTTTGTTGAAAATTTAACTATTTGTTTGAAGATTCATGTATTTCGTTGAAAATTCGTCTTTTTCATTTAAATATCAATTTTTACATCTACAGTTGAAAATTCAACTATTTGGTCAAAAGTGCCACTGTTTTGTAGAAAATGTAATAAGTTTCTTGAAAATGTAATGCGTAAGTTAATGGTTAATGGTCAGTTGAAATAAAAAATTGGTCATGGAGAAATTAGGGAATTTTGAATATAAGGCTTTGCGGCGATCTTGATATATTAATATTTTTAGTAATTTATTTACCATGTATTTCTATTTTTTGTGCAGTTGATTCCCCCGAAAAATGATATTTCTAGTTAAATTTTTCATTATTTGGTTGAAAACTCAACAATTTCGTTAAAAAGTTGTTGTTTTGGGTTGAAAATTCATCTGCTTTATTGAATATTCGTCTATTTGGACAGAAAATTCGTCCTTTTGCATTGAAAATGAAAATAATTTTGTAGAAAATTCAAGTGTTTTCTAAAAAATTCAATAATTTTATTGCAACTTCAACTGTTTTTGATTCCAGTACAATATTTTGTGTTCGAGAATTCATCTTCCAGGTTAGAAATTCTACAAGTTCATTGAAAATTTATTTCTTGTGTGGAAAAATTTAACTACTCTTTTAGAAACTCATTTTATTTGGTCGAAAATTCAGCTCTTTTGTTGAAAATTCGTAATTTAGGATTGAAACTTAATATTTCATGATTGAAAAGTCATAACTGTTGGTTAAAATAAATAAATAGATTTACAATTTTAACTTTTTAATTTAAAATGATGTTTTATTCTGTCTATAAAAAATTCTATGTTAAAAATTCTACAAGATTTAAATGCTGTTCTTTGAATATATCAGTGGTCATGGAAAAGTCAGGCAAATTTTAAGAATGAGGTTTTTTTGCAACCATTTCATTTGTTCTAAGTTAAAATAATTCACTTCTTCATTTTACACTCTTTTAATTCAAAAATTTCCATCTTAGTCTTTCTGAAATCCAATCAAGTAAAAGTTTTCTTTCTGAGATCAGCAGAAGAGCTCATGAGTACAATCTCTCTTTTCCGTTCAGAAAACTTTGAACGAAAAGCTCCCTCATGACTTGACACAAAACACGTCCGAAAATACAAGTAAAATATTTTCTGGAAGTATGTACAAAAAGATAGGATATATATACATATATGTACATTGTACACTCGCCAAGGAAGGATATACGTAAGTCGGCTATTGGTTTTCTTCGCTTTACTGCACCCGGGATTCAAAGTTCCATTCACCTGTTCTTTTTTAGTTTCCATTATTGTTTATTTTTCGGTTTACTTGCAGTTTCTTTTTTTTGTTCTTATATCTATATTGGTAGGTAATCATGCTTTCTTAATCGAACGTGAGCCACAAAGTAAATATTTCCTTTGACTTCCCAAATCTCGATTCCCTTTAATTCACTGAGTAAACTTAATCCTCTAAATCAGTTTACAAATTTGTTACTGCCGAGATTTATGAAATTGCTTTTTTCAGGAAATAGAATTGTTGCGATAAATCATCTACTTCTTAATCGTCTTTACTTCAATTTTCGTATTTTTCCTATTAAACAATTTGGAATTAATGATATCTAAAATAAAACATTTTTAATTCAAATACAAAAATGGCAGGGCTTTAATTAAAAATATTCAAATCACTATATCACTCAGGGCTGACAAATTTCAAACTTGGAAGAAACTTAACTTTCATTTTGTATTGCAATTGCTTGGAATTGAAAATTCTTCAACTTCAAGTGGGATGACTGAAAAATCCTAAAAGTAAAATTCCTAACATTGTAAACCTCCCGAAAAAGAAAATATTCGCAGTAGAGAATTCCTGAATTTGAAAGTTCCTGAAGAATAAAATTCTTGGCAATCTATATTTTTATTATATTACCAAATTTGAAAATTGCTGATAATAAACAACTCACGAAATAAAATTTTCGACATTATAAAATATCCAACAGTATAAAACTGACGGCACAAGAAAATTTCCGAATTATAAAATTCCCGAACTTAAAGAATAAAAAACTGGTTTGATATTGAATAAATAATAATAAATATATTTCCATTAAATGAAAGTATTGTATTTCAATTATTATTTAATATTTTATTATCGAAACAATTTTTAAATTGTATATATTCGTTAATTTTATAGTTTCCGATCTTTTATAAACGATCTGTTCCATAAGTATAGTAGAAGTGAATTTCTATAGTCCAGACGTAGCAATAGAAGAAGTTTTTTATGGGCAGGATGAATAGCAGGGGATGTCAGGAACCAGATGCACGCTGGAACAGTCACCTTCGAGCATTTGGGGAGTAAATATCGCATGAGAAGTAAACCCTTTTTGTAGGCTTTCATCACGCTCTTATAATGGACCGCAGGGTCAAGCTGCGCCAGTCAAAAACAGCTGCTCATGATGAGTTTTGATCACAGACTTTCCAAGTTTGACACAAAACTTTACCGCGCAGCGCTGCTCGAGCGAGCGGTCCATTTTGAGAGCGTCACGGAAGCCCACAGAAAGGTTCACTTCTCGCGCGATATTTACTCCGCAAATGCTCGGAAGTGACTGCCCGAACATGCATTTGGTTTCTGATATCCCTCACCATCCATTCTGTCCGTTTAATTTCTCTATTTCTCCATCTGGGCTATAGGAACTCAGTCCTACTACTTGTGGAACTTTGAGAGCGTGACGGAAGCCTACAAAAAGGGTTTACTTCTCGCGCGATATTTACTCCGCAAATGCTCGAAAGTGACTGCCCGAGAATGCATTTGTTCTCTGATATCCATCAACACCCATCCTGCTTTTTTAATTCCTCTATTTCGCCGTTTGCGTTATCGGAATTCAGTCATACTACTTATGGAATTTTGAGAGTGTGACGGAAGCCTATAAAAAGGGTTAACTTCTCGCGCGATATTTACTCCGCAAATGCTCGGAGGCGGCAGCTCAAAAATGCATTTGGTTTCTGATATCTCCCACCATCCATTATGTCTGTTTAATTTCTCTTTTTCTTCATCTGGGCTTTAGGAACTCAGTCCTACTACTTGCGGAACTTTGAGAGCGTGTTGGAAGCCTACTAGCAATATTTACTTCGCAAATGCTCGGAGGCGACTGTTCGGGTATGCACTTGGTTTCCGATATTCCCCATCACCCATCCTGCCTATTTAATTCTTCTGTTTCTCCGTCTGTGCTATAGGAAGTCAGTCCTACTACTTATGGAACTTTGATAGCGTGATTGAAGCCTACAAAAAGGGTTTACTACTCGCGCGATATTTACTTCGCGAATTCTTGGAAGCGACTGTTCGAACATGCATTTGATTTCTAATATCCTCCACAATCCATTATGTCCGTTAAATTTTTCTATTTCTCCATCTGGGATATAGGAGCTCAGTCCTACCACTTGTGGAACTTTGAGAGCGTGGCGGAAGCCTACGAAAAGGGTTTACTTCTCGCACGATATTTACTCCGCAAATGCTTGGAGGCGAATGTTCGAGTATACATTTAGCTTCTGACATTCCCTGCCACCCAACCTGCCCGCAAAAACTCCTTCTATTGCTCCATCTGGGCTATAGAAACTCAGTCCTACTACTTATGGAATAGACGCTGCAATTCCGTAATTTCAACATAATTTCTTATCCTAATATTTGAAATTGTAGGTCTCGGAGTTGAATAATTTTTCTTTAAAATTAAAAAAAAATCAGGGTAAAAAAGTGACTGCGATAACTGTGAGTCTTGTTAAACTCCATTTGAGAATCATACGAACTTCAAATAGAAATTTTTCAACTCTAAAACCTACAATTTCAAATATAAGGATAAGGAATTTGACATTTTACACAAAACTAAAAATTAATGTTATTATTTTTAATCGGAATAGTGACTAAAAAAATTTACAGTGTAAAAAAATCACTGCAATGACCCAGAGACTCGTGAAATTCCCTTTTCGAATAGAAATTGTTTAATTTTAAAACCAACCATTTGAAATATTAGGATAAGCTATTTGATATTTTACAAAAAATTAACGATATTTTATCACTTTGATTATTAAAAAAATTACACAGAAAAAAATAATTGCAGTGACTGTGAGACACGTGAAATAACCTTTGCGAATCTTTCGAAATTCAAAGAAGCAGACAGTCGGTCATGATAGGTCTTCCCACAAGAGATTACGACACAGTTACATAGTAAGAGCATTAGGTACGGCTTCTTTCGAGAATCCAGAGGCTTGACTTCTTGTTTTTTTTTGCTTTTGAATAAATCCCAGAATCACAATAAGCATATTTTTCTTCATGTCTCAATAATATATAATTTTTTCCATCCCTATTTATTTTCTCCAAACTTCCCATCTTTACAAACAGTTTCACTTTATATGCTACTGTACTTACGTTTTCCTTCAATACAAATGATTTTTTTAATGAAAAAGAATGAAATAGAAAATTTGTATTACTAGAACCAGTTTTGTAGGAAAATTGTCTTTTTAGGTTGAAAGTGAACATTTGGTTGAAAATTCATACTTTTGGGTAGAAAATCAAACCTTTTTGTTGAAAATTCCTCTTTTTGGTTTGAAAATGTGTCTCGTTTAGCTAAAAAATTTAATATTTTTGTCTTGAAATATAACTATTTGGTGAAAAATTACAGAAGGTCTCGCTCCATCGTACCGAAATTCGGGATGATTAGACAAATATTTTTCATAGGCTTGCCTCGTCATCCTGAGTTTTCGTTTGACTAGTCCATCCCCTTTTCCAACTTCCTAATTTGTCTGGATGATTAGACACTGCCTAAAAATGAATCTGTTTTGTTAGATGATTCAACTGTTTTCTTTTCAATTCGTCTTTTTTGGAAGAAAATTAAACTATTATACTATTTTATACTGTTTTTTAAAAATACGTCTTTTCGGGCTGAAAATTTTATTATATTGATCGAATATTCGCCAAGTTGGTTAACAATTAACAATTGGTTGAGAATTCAACTGTTTTATAAAAAATACGTCTTTTGGATTTAAGATTCTATTATTTTTGTATGAAATTCAGCTATTTAGTGTAAATTTATATTTTGTTGAAAATTCATATTTTTGGGTTAAACATTAAACTTTTTTGTAGAAATTTCATCTTTTTTGGTTAAAAATGCAACTTTTTGCTGGAAAATTTTTGTATTTTGTTGAAATTTTTGTTTCGCTAGAAAATTTAGCTTCTTTTTTGAAAATTCATCGTTTTGGTTGATGATTCAACTGTTTTATTACAAACTCGTCTCTTTTGGTTGCACTAAACTGTTTTCTGCTTGGTTAAAATTTTTAATATTTTGTTGAAAATTCGTTTTCTTGTGGTGGAAAATTATTATTTTTTTTTAAATTAAAAGTTCAATTGTTTCACTTTTGGTTGTACATCTATATTTTTTACCTGGAAGAAGTGAATAACGCATTCAGAAACGCAGAATGAAAGGTGCGCCGCTTTTCCCAACGAGCGCCGCTTAGCCCCAGCTAAAGGGATTTGGTTCAAAATTTATATTTTTTAGTTGAAAGTTAAACTATTTGCTTAAAGAAGCATTTTTGTAGGTTGAAAGTTCAACTATTTGGTTAAAAATTCATCTATTTTATTGGAAATTCAATTTATTTGTTGAAAATTCAACTATTGTGTTTGAAAGTTATATTTTTTGGTGGATAATTTTACTGCTTTTACAAATAACTCTCTATAGACAGATAAACAAGAGACAGCTATTAATCTAGTGTTCCAAGTGAACGATTTTGAATTTTCAACTTGTTCCCAATCTTACCCTGAATTTCAAATAGAAGGATAAGCGATTGGGTCGAAAAGCTATGGAGTTGAAGTCCTGAATTTGATTCCCTTGAAGGGATACCCGCGTGCAAACTAAAGTTGATGTTTGCCTGAAGCGAGCATGATTAATGGACGTGGTTTGATACCTTAGTCAAACTGCAAACTCATCAGACCTACATCCGTCCTCCCACGTGACTAGCACCTCACAATTTACAATGAAACCATCTCTGTCTACATCATTTTTCGATTACGAAAAGATTAACGAATTGAAGGCAGTCCAGAGGTACTGACACTTTTATCATTCTCGAATTACTAGGCATTATGTATTACAGTATGAGGATATTCTTTGAGAAATATAATTGTGATTTGAAATACTATAATTTCGAATGTATCAATTTAAAATTCTAAATTGAAGAAGTAATTTCGATGGATGAAGGCAAATGAGTTAAAAACTCATATTTGTTTGTCAAAGTATGCGACGTTATTTTGTGTTTGATAGCCATTGAAAGGAGAGAACCTCGCGAATGTTAACGAAAATGGAAAAAAGTGAATTTCGTGTGTTGATTAGGCATTCTTTTTTCGTAAGAAACCATGACTCAAACCAAGGTAAGGCTTGATAAATACTATGGAAACTCGGCACCATCAATTTGAATGGTGAAGAAGTACTTTACTGAGTTCCGTTGTGGTAGTACCAGCACAAGTGACGCGGAACGTTCAGATCGCCCAAAAGAGGTCATCACGCAAGAAATCGTCGATAAAATCCATGGAATGATATTGGACTATAGGAGAATGAAAGTGCGTGAGTTGGCTGAGGCTGTAGGCATCTCAACTGAGGGGGTACATCACATTTTACATAAATATTTGGACATGAAAAAGCTATCCGCGAGATGGGTGCCGCGATTGCTCACATTCGACCATGAGCGCAACCGTGTGCCCACTTCAAAGGAGTGTTTGGCGATGTTCAGCCGCAATCCGAACGCGTTTTTGCGTCGTTTCCTATCCGTGGACGAAACATGGATTCAACAAAACACACCAGAGACCAAGGAAAAAAAAAATTTTGTTTCTCCGGGTGAACGTGCACCAAAGAAAGCCAAGGTGGGTCTGTCGGCCGACAAGGTCATGGCCACAGGATATTGAAAATTCAACATCTTTGTTGAAAGGTTATCATTTTTCATTGAAAATTCAACTCTTTTTATAGAAATTTCATATTTTTTAGTTAAAAATGCATTTGTATAATTTAAAATAAAACTGTTTAGCTTCCAAATTAAATTTTTTGTTGATAATTCACATTTTCGGGATAAAAATTTAACTGTTTTACGGAAAATTCGTATTTTCTTCTCGAAAATCCAACAATTTGATAGAAATTTCAAATATTCACTATATGAAATAAAACAGCTTTATTAAAACTCAATTTTCCTAATTGGAGGTTTATAATTTTAGTAAATAATATGATGGTAATATTTTTTGTCCACATGGTCTAAAATCAATATTTTTTGAATATTGATTATAAATTTTATGTTGTGAAAAAAATCTCTTTAGCTCCATTGGGATCATTTTTTGAATATCTAATATTAATTTCATAAGTTTTGAAAAAAATCCCTCTAGCTTCGCTGGGATTCAACCCAGGTCTTTCAGATTTCCAGTCTGATGCTCGAGCCACTAAGCTACAGAGAGCTGACAATATTTTTTTCATAACCCTTACAAGTTGAATTCCTACGTAATTCATTATACTTGTAAGATTAATTTTTATCATCTAACACATGAAATTGATTTTTATTCATTGATGTTATGGTTTTTGACCAGCGAAATGTAGTAAATAATATGATGATAATGTTTTTTGTCTATATGGTCTGAATTCAATATTTTTTTAATATTGATTATTTATTTTATCTTTTTTTTTAAATCTCCCTAACGCCGCTGGGATCCGAACCCAGGTCTTTCAGATTTCCGGTCTGATGCTGTGCCACTAAGCTACGGAGAGCAGACAATATTTTCTTCACAGCCCTCGCAAGTTGAATTCCTACGTCATTCATTATACTTGTAAGATTAATTTTAATCATCTAAGACATGAGATTGATTTGTATTAATTGATGCTAAGGTTTTCGATCAGCGAAATGTAGTAAATAATATGATGTTAATGTTATTTATCTAAATGGTCTAGAATCAACATTTTTTGAATATCTAATATTAATTGTATAAGTTTTGAAAAAATCCCTCCAGCTCTGCTGGGACCCAACCCAGGTCTTTCAGATTTCCGGTCTGATGCTGTACCACTAAGCTACGGAGAGCAGACAATATTTTCTTCACAACCCTTACAAGTTGAGGTCCTACGTCATTTTATACTTGTAAGATCAATTTAAAGCATCCAACACATGAAATTGATTTTCATTAATTGATGTTTTGGTTTTTGACCAGCGAAATGTAGTCATTAATATGATGTTAATGTTTTTTGTCTACATGGTCTAGAATCAACATTTTTTGAATATCTAATATTAATTGTATAAGTTTTGAAAAAATCCCTCCAGCTCTACTGGGACCCTACCCAGGTCTTTCAGATTTCCGGTCTGATGCTGTCCACTAAGCTACGGAGAGCAGACAATATTTTCTTCACAACCCTTACCAGTTGTAGTCCTACGTCATTCATTATACTTGTAAGATTAATTTAAAGCATGTAACACATGAAATTGATTTTTATTGATTAATGCTTTGGTTTTTGACCAGCGAAATGTAGTAAATAATACGATGTTAATGTTTTTTGTCTACATGGTCTAGAATCAACATTTTTTGAATATCTAATATTAATTTTATAAGTTGTGAAAAAATCCCTCCAGCTCCGCTGGGATCCAACCCAGGTCTTTCAGATTTTCGGCCTGATGCTGTACCACTAAGCTACGGAGAGCAGACAATATTTTCTTCACAACCCTTACAAGTTGAAGTCCTACGTCATTTTATACTTGTAAGATTAATTTAAAGCATCCAACACATGAAATTGATTTTCATTAATTGATGTTTTGGCTTTTGACCAGCGAAATGTAGTCAAGAATATGATGTTAATGTTTGTTGTCTACATGGTCTAGAATCAACATTTTTGGAATATCTAATATTAATTTTATAAGTTGTGAAAAAATCCCTCCAGCTCCTCTTGGATCCAACCCAGGTCTTTCATATTTTCGGTCTGATGCTGTCCACTAAGCTACGGAGAGCAGACAATATTTTCTTCACAACCCTTACCAGTTGAAGTCCTACGTCATTCATTATACTTGTAAGATTAATTTAAAGCATCCAACACATGAAATTGATTTTCATTAATTGATGTTTTGGTTTTTGACCAGCGAAATGTAGTCAATAATATGATGTTAATGTTTTTTGTCTACCTGGTATAGAATCAACATTTTTTGTTATTGATTATTAATTTTATTAATGTTTTAAAAAATCTCCCTAGTTCCGCTGGGATCCAACCCAGGTTTTTCAGATCATATTATTTACTACATTTCGTTGGTCAAAAACCAAAACATCAATTGATAAAAATCAATCTCATGTGTAAGATGATTAAAATTACTCTTACAAGTATAATTAATGACGTAGGAATTCAACTTGTAAGGGTTGTGAAGAAAATATTCTCGTCTCTCCGTAGCGTAGCGGGTTGAGCATCAGACCGGAAATCTGAAGGACCTGGGTTCGGATACCAGCGAAGCTAAAGAGATTTTTTTCACAACTTATAAAATTTATAATCAACATTAGAAAATATTGATTTTAGGCCATGTAGACAACAAAAATCAACATCATATTATTTATACTATTTTTTGTTGAATACGTATCTATATAAGTTAAAAATTCAACTATTTGGTTAAATATTCATGTGGTTTGTTAAGAATTCGTCTTTTCGGTAGAAAACAAATCTTTTGTGGAGAAAAAGTGGACTATTTGGTTGAGAATTCATCTTTTCAGGTTGAATATTAATCGCGTTGCTTGAAAGTTTAACTATTTTCTTAAGGAATAATTTTTTTTTTAATTCAACTGTTATGTGAAAAATTGGTCTCTCTGGCTTGTAAATTCAACAATTTTGTATAAAGGTCAACTATTTGATTGGAAAAACAACTGTTTTGGAGAAAATACGTTTTTTTCAATGAAAATGATTCTTCTTGGTGCAAAGTTAAACCATTTGGTTAAAAGGTTATGTATTTTGTTTGAAATTCATCTTTTTCAATCGGAAATTACATAACAAAGGGGGGAGGGGGGTCAAAACTTACAAACCCTAACAAAGGACGTTACGTGGTTCAAAATTGCAGGGAAAAAAACTTTACCTAATTTACGCACGGCCCCTAACAATCCAGTCATTTTATTTTCACCTAATTGTAGGATCTTTACAATTATTAGATGAGAATGTATTTGTTTATTTTTTGTACCTACAATTTTGATAAACTTCTGCATCCCATTATAACATCTTAGGAGTCTACACTGTTAATTTGCATATTTATATATATTGCATTAAGCAACACATTTATTTATGTGTGTAAGTAATTTCGTTTGCCCCAAAGAAGTAAGTGCTAAGTGACAAGGTACGACCTCTGAAGCCCCACTCTTAATAACATCCGTATTGTATTTGTTTTAATGATGTATTGTTCCAACATAGCGTGTGGGCAATGTACGACTTTTATATGAGAGTTGTAAATCATCAATAACTATTTTCTTGTTCAACTGGTCCATAAAAATAAGACTAACAAGATGATATACAGGAAAAATCACTAATTTGTGAAGCATTGTGTTTCCGAAAAAAAGCGGAACATCCGATGATCGGTTGGCAGTGATCAAAATGTGACTTATTAATTCGCAGTGTTTGAAAGTAAAGCTTTGCTTGAAAAGCTTCTGTTTCCTAGTGACGTGAACACGTGAACTTTTGTCATTGGTAATCATGTAATGATGAAGTTACTTCACCAAATTTTTTAATGTTACTTTAGATGATATCAAACTTCCTGATCAAAAGTGAAATATGTATTTCCTTTATCCTTTGAGTGATTTTCTACTTTAGAAACTAGTTTAGAAACAAAATTTCATGGGAAGTTAGATGATTAGAATTGATTATGCAATCAATGATCATACTGAAGAAATCTTTCTTTGGAACAAAAAATGATTTGTTTGTTATAGTATCACCACGGGTTTGTTGAGGTCGCAGAATTTGCTATCATTTTGTTGAAATAACTAAAATTTCATTAGTACAATAAACAAAGTTTTGTTGATTTCATTGCAACCAAATTTTTTTGTAATACGAAAACAAACATTTTCAGTATTATGTTTGCGTAACTAGCAAAAAGTGTTCATTAAGAACAACAAAAAGATTTGGTTTCTATAGAATCAACCTAATTTTTTTGTACTAAAAAAGTTTTAGTCATTTTAGAAAAGGTCCCAGGAAAAGTTATACATAATGGGAAATACCATGTGTAGCTTTTCCGCCTGGAGTGCTGTTGCATCCACCAAAATTTAGAATAAACAATAAAGACCCGACTTTTTTGGATGTAACCAAATTTTCGGATCAATAAGAAAAGACAAAATTATTTTTGTTTCACATAATTTCAGTCGAATTTACTTGAACTTTCTTGAGTTCAATTGATCTCACTTGAATTCAATTTCAATTGTATTAACTTAGTTGAATTTATTCAAATTTTAATATAATTAAGTTAAACTGAAGTTCCGAAAAATTAAGCTTAATTCAATAGGGCCCACTTGAAGTCTATAAAATTCGCTTGAAATTGATGGAATTCTTTTGAATTTAATATATTTCACTTGAAGTCAATAGAATTTATTTGGAATCAATCACTATGGGTCAAGTTGACCCAAGGAATAGTTTATGGTTTTCCATTGGTAAGTATTTAGAATTTTATGGGACTTATTTAGAACATTGTTGTCTCCTTTTAACCAATTGCTGCATGTTCAGGCGGTAAATTTATATATAGTTTGTACATAAAGGAATAAATTATGTCCAATTTTCATTTGTTTTCTACAACAAATTTATAAAACAAGTAAAAATTATATATAATTTTTCCGCTTGGGAATTTAACAAGACCCTTAGGATAAATACAAAAATTACAGGAAATATTTGCAAAACGGCTCAGGTCACTATGTTTCTGTGACCATCGTATAATTATAATCAAGTGCGACCAGAGGGTGTTAATTTACGTAAATATTGGGTAAATCCTTTGCAATTCAAATAAATTTAGTTCTATTCACTACTTAGAATTCACTTCAAATTCAGTAGTATTCATTTAATATAATTTCAATTTGTTTAAATTCATTCAATGCAGTTAAGTTAACGTTAAGGTAACGTTCTACAAATTTTCTAAAAGTATTATTGTAACTACAATGCGTTAATTTTGTGCTCACTTTTGATTGGTAAAGTGTTGAATACGAGCTTTTTTCGTGTTCGCGGAAGAAACTTAAAATATTATTATTAATTTTATCATACCATCGAGCTAAATCCCTGTCGGGGTAAACGTAACTCACTCGGTTCTAGTTCTCTTATACTGCCGGCGATCAAGAAGTTAATATGATAAAAGTGAGAAAGGGATGTGAAGGACGAGGTATAAAGGAGAAGGTTTAAATTTTAGATTAATCTAAAATTCACGTTTGCTTATTTAAGCAACACCTGATTATTATTTGAGCAATAACGTCATTATATGTCATGGATCATACGAAAACACGCAATCTGTCTTGTAACTCCATAGTAAGATCCATACTCTTTACTGTAATCACATCCACTAAGTAAAGCTCTCCACGAGGGACCATTAATATCCAAGATCGTTCGTCCTTTGCGTCCATACATCTTTTTGTGCACGCTCTTGAATCACAGGTTAAATACTGGAAAAAAATTGTGTCACATCGAATAAATAATCTCTGCTGCAAAATTTTATTAAACTAAGACCAATTATCACTTAATTTATTTATAATTATATACCTTGAAGTCACAATCAGTGACGTTTTTTTTCTCGATATATGGATGCCAAAGGTGACGTTGATACAAAGTATTTGGCCTAGTATGAGTAACTATCTAGATATAAATAGGCAGGTGTAGTATGTGCATAAAAGAACACAAGTATATGCACCAGCAAAAGTCTACGAGTGAGAACTCGGCGCTGAATTTCCTTTGCGTTTTACTGTAGTCTCTTGCGTAAGAGTATCTTACCCTCATACTCGCCATCCTCTGAACGGGAACCGGTATTTTCATTTTTCAAAACTCGAGAACGGAATTTGAATAATTTTCAAAACTTTTCCTGCTTTCGTAAGTTTCTAAACTTAAAACTCGTCATGGTAATCTCGATGAAAACCATAAACTACAAGATTTTAAAATTTATCACAAACTGGAAAATAAATGATGTGGACAACTAACTAAACTGGATTATTTTATCATTTTCAGAAATTTGGCCTTCCTGCCATCTTCGAATAATAATTATTATGAACACTAGGGCGTATCGAAAAAAATAAATGTTGATCTTTCCTTTCCCGCATGGCCTGAAAAGTTTATAGTTATATTCCCAAAATGGCTTGCTAAAATTTTAAGCAGAAAAATCCCTCAGTTCGCACAACGCAGTCAAAGATGGCAAAAATGACGAAAATAGAATTTGTATCTTTGGTGTCCGGTCAATAACTTTTTCCTGGTCCGATTGAACCGTAAAAATTTTATATTATGATAATATAGCTTCGATATGCAGTATAAACCTCATAAAAAGTTATGTTACGTTCACACACTTGAGTTACAGTACCGGAAATTTTCAAATCATGAAAAATGTAATTTTCCTCGTTATTTTCAAAGCAATAACTTTTTTCGAATGTAGGCAAACAGTCAAAGTTGTATCCTATGCTAGTTAAGTGCCTATGCACCACACCAAAAGTGATCTTATATTTGCACACTTATATAAGGTACCGAACATAAGATTATTTTTTATGAGACCTATACTGCGTTGACAATTATATCATCAGTTTTCAACTTTTACCGTTCACCTAGATAAAAAAAAAGTATTGGCTTGAAAATAACGAGGAAAATAACATTTTTCGTAATTTTGACTATATTTTCTCGTACAGATAAAACGTTTGTTAATGCCACTGTCGAATACAAATTTTTTATTTTTCATATAAAAAGAGTTAAGTAGAATCTATATGAGAGAGGATTCCCGTTCAAGGTATAGCTGAAAGTGTCTAATTCATAAATTATATATTGTAGTGGTAGAAATGATCATTCAAGAGCAACATTGTATTTCTTTCCTCCAGGCAACCTACATAATCCAATTGATAGGGCATCATTTGAATTCCATAAATCCAAAACGAGAGCAAACTATCTCGTCTAAATAAATCATCAAACCGGTGTTAACTAGTCCAACCTGCCAGTATAAACACCGTCCGTTACTACTGACAATGGGACGTCGCCGCTTCACTCACAATCAGTAGAAATAGTCTGCTCGACGACAGACATTTTCATCGTTCTCCCAATTTCCCATCCCTCTCTTCTCTTTATCTACTCCTATTATCGCTAATATTTTTCACTCAAACAAAAAAAATCTGATCGATCGTCCAAAATCTGACCACATCCAATCGATTTAAAAAAATTAATTTAGAAAAAATCCCTTATCGCCTTTCATGGGCTCCATTGAACCCTAGCCCTGGTTCTCCATCATCTCACGCACCGCCTCCGCGTTGACATGCGTACAACCGATGTTCAGTCAACTTAACAACCAGACCAATGACTCGGAAAAGGTATAGGTCGGGCGTAATTCGTAGGAGTAGGCTACTCAAAGGTCTTCCGGTTCGGAGGGTTGCTACTCTATGAATGGAAGTTGCATCAACGTCACCACACGCAGGGACTCGTCGATCCTCATCCTTCGGAAGAGCGTCCTCTTCCTAATAGTGAGAATCTCCATCAGTCGCTCTTACTTCCTCCTTCTCGGATGCAGAATGACTCAAGGGTATCTCAGAGGCAGGTGAGACGGAGGAAGCCACCTGCAACTCTCCCTCTTCGCTATACCGCGGTTGCTCCTCCACCACCGTTAGAAACATGCTGGCGGGGTGGCTGGTGGCTGCTAGGCTCTAAAGCTGAATGACGTCATCTCGTGGCATCATCGAGCAGCAAGCCAATGGGGGCGCGTGCCTCGTCCATCGATCCGCCGCGTGCGTCCCAGGGTATATGACGTCACGACGACGTCATGGAAGCGCCGTTCGCCACTCTACACACAGTACGGTTTTAATATAGCGGCGCGCCAAGCGCGATCGAGACTCAGTTACGCGGAGGCCGGCCTTTCGTGCGAGCCCTCTGAACCCTCTCGCTCTCAATCTCCTCGACCAGCGAACGTGGTTACCTCGTGTCGTGTGTCCAAAATGTCACGAACCATCATTTCGTGAGAGAGTCTGCCTCTGAATTTCCAAGTAAAACCCTTCTCAATCGGTCAAACTCAAATTCACTAGGTCAAACACAAATTTACTAGGTCAAACGCAAATTTAATCGGTGAAGATCAGTGTCTTCGAATCAGTGCAAAGTTACCCCAAGAGGACCACCAGTGTTCGGGATTCCGCAGATGCAAAATCGGGCAAAAATCGATGAGACTGCGCCCGGAAAGGCGAAAAGTGAAACCTTCCCGTAGAAGGTGGTCGTGAAAGAGGATAATCACCTGAAAGCTGTCTGCATGCGCGTGCCGAGGACTGAGATCCTCGGGCTCCTCAACGGAGCTTTTTCCATCGAGAGGATTCCCTTCGGTCAGAAGGATCCTTGCTCAACAACGGACGCAGGTCGGTTTCACTTAATGTGATCTCGGTGTTGTCCAAGTGTCATTCATAAATACCAAGGATTTCCTTAATTGTTCTCCTAGACCTTCAATCATACAAGTTTTCCTAGAACCTTCACTCAAATTTACCGTAAAAATTGCAATAGTGCATTAGTAGTCTTTCCCAATAATCATCGAACACCTTTGTTAAAATCCATTCAAAAGTCCTGTCAGTTTTTTTAAACCTCTGGAAGGAAATTTTAGTTGCGAATCGAGCCACCCAGTTTTGCCGAGCACGTGACTTGAGCTTTAAGGGATAGATCCATATTCCCCAGTAGCCTTGTGACGTCGGACTCTACGTCAGCAGCCCCTTTTATTTTTCTCTTTCACTTTTGCTACCTTTTGCTTATGATTGGGGAAGGATTGAGCTCTGAAAACTGGCGATGGACCCTCAGATCGGGAGGACCTACCTCTGGTGATCTCTGGTGATATCCTCTAGTGATCTTTCTTTAACTTATTAAAAGAAGAACGTTCTAACCGATCAAGGATGATCTCGAGCGGAAGGTAAACCGGTACCGGATGTGCGATGCGTACCATCGAGGACACTGGAACGGAGTCTACGGTGCCCGTAGCAGCGACGCACCGGACCATCGCCAGGAATCACCCTGATCATCAAGATCGGAACAATAGTAACTTTCACCACGTGCAGCCCTATCATCATCACCCGACTGTCCTAGCAGCCGATAGTAACAACAATCACGATCACCATCAGGATCTCGAGTCAACTGATCACCTCGGGGGCCAGCCCCACGATCACTGGAACAAGTGTAAGTCTGGTTAGAGTGTCAAAGGTCCGGAGTAACATGGTGCTTTTGCGGATAGTGATTTGTCAAGCAGTACGGGTGATGGTGCTGATGGTGGTGGTGTTGGTGTTGGTGCTTTTGGTATTGGTGTTTATGCCAATCCTTTTATGATATTTTATATACATGACAGGCGTCATATTCAGAGAAATTGGGCTAAAGAGAGCTGAAGATGCCAGATCTACAACCGGTTAGGTCAAGTCCGTGCCTCAGGATTTTGGGGTCAACTTGCATTCCCATCACCTGTTCGTTCGACTCTAGCATCTTCATTCGTTTCTTATAGGAATTTGGCAGGTTCCGTTATTAACTGATTCCTTCTCCTCTAGAGCTTATTACATTTAAAAATGACAAATGAACCTAATGAAACACATTTTCAGTTGCAGGTTATCTGATTAAATATTTTGCTAGGTTAGCACGTTCAAGTAAAATATTATTTTAAGATATCAAACTGGCAGATTCATCCACCTTCAGTTTGAACTTTACAAAATTCTCCCTAATGAAAAAAAGTGCGCAACAATGATGATAGCTGCGATTTTTTCACATAAATACACCAAATTCGTATGCAAATTAGATAATCGTCAGAACTTTCATCAGTTTTATATCTCACTAAATTAGAACTCTAAATAGAATAATTTTTTTCTTCGTATTTAAAACTCATTTCTCATTGAGATATATTCGTTGTAAATCATTAATCTCTGATTAAGAGCATACATGTTTAAAATACTAACTTGCATTTCACTTTAAATTAGCTCCGTGAATATTGTCTTCGCTTTAAAGAAATCAATTATTTAGGGGTTGAGTTAGTGTCCCTCTGCTTGATCTCTGTATTATAGATGGAGCACGAGTCACCTATATTGGCTTGAAATATATAAACCGCATTTCCTCGTGTATGGAAATGATAATCAATGTGGTATTGATTATGCGGTGCAATAAGAGTAGACTGCATGATATTCATGAATAGAAAATCCTTGCTGCATTCTACTTCCATATTTATTTAAGTTATTATGCAATCTTATTGATAGAGTTGGAAGGAAAAAAAAAATTCCTACTTTTATTCATTCACTTTTTGATGATATGAATATGGAAATCAAAGATGTCTTCTGATAAGTTAATGTAGTTTGAAATGCAAATCAAATATTTATAAAGTGGGAATAGCTATTTCAGTACTCATGATGTTTTGACAGGTAGAAATTAAATCCATTTTCTTACTAATTATTTTCGTCTGGCTATCAATTTCTGGCTACTGATATGAAGACAAAAAATGTTCTAAAAATAACCAAATATAATCATTTTTTTCTGATTCAAAAAATCCTTCTTTAGTATTAAATTTATTTTATATAATGTCCCAATTGATTCTTTTCCTGAATGATTCGTGACTTCCTTATTTATAAGTACTTACTTATATAATCTTATTAATATAAACTCTCTTATAAATTTATATTCTTAAACTTAATTCATTTACTTTTTTGTTTTGAATTAAACTTTTAAATATCGTATTTAAATATTTGTATTTTAAAATCAATTTTTTTAGTACTTTTGTCAAATATTTTGTTACAAGGTAGTGGATTTTATTTGAAAAGCACTGGCAGTTTATTATTCACGGTTAAAACACAGGGATTAAAAAATTAACTGCCATATAAGAATGTAATATTTTCAGTTCAGCCAACTTAATGCTTCTTTGGGAAATAGCAATCATGTATAGTTAAAAAAGAATGTCAAAAGTGTACTATAATTTCATGTTAGTTTGAAGAATGCTCAATATAAAAAGTGTTTACATTTCGTAACAACCTAGACATTTCATAGACAGCAGCTAAGCAAACTAGAAAGTACTCAACAAACTCCTCTGAGCCATCTCAAGTCTTATAGTTCCCTGCCCTTTGTTTCGAGTAAGTAATACAATGTAACCTTCTCGTAGAACAAATCTCTGGACCTAAATTATATGCAAAATCTCGCGTTCAGTTCTTAATTTTTTTAGAAAAATATTAGGGGGGGGGGGAGCGTAGAAATGGTGAAAATTCATAAATGACTAAAATTTTGGTCTATTTTGGACGAAATGGTTAATGTTTGAAATAAATAGTTTCATTTTTAAGCAAATAGTTTAATTTTCTTGAAAAATAATTGAATTTTCAAACAATTATATAATATTAAAAAAATTTAATTTTCAACTAACTAGTTTAAGTTTCTGCCAACTTGTATTTTCTACCAAATTGTTGAATTTTCTAGTCGAAAAGAGGAATTTTCTACAAAACAGTTGAATTTTCAACAAAAAAAAATTAATTTTTAACCAAAAATGTAATTTACAGCCCAAAAGTTGAATTTTTAACTGAAATTATGAATTAAAAAAAGAGTATGTGTTCTTTACAAAGTAGTTGAACTTTAAATCAAGTAGTGGATTTTTTATCCAAAAACGATGAGTTCTCCACGTAACATGTAATATAGTTGATATTTATACTATAAGCACTTTTAATTAAAAATAAAAAAAACAGTTTTTTTCCAGAAAAATGAAGAATTTTCATGAAAAAAGTTGAATTTTAACTAGAAAAGATCAATTTTCAATTAAAAACATCAATTTTTAACCAAAAATGGGATATTTACATTTTCAGTTCAAAACATTAATTCTCTACCAAAAAAATGCGAAATTTCGACCAAAGAAAATGAATTATCAACCAAAAATGAAACTAATTTCTAACAAAATAGTTCAGTTCCCAATCAAAAAGACGAATATTCAACAAAATACATGATTTTTTTACCAAATAATTGAATTTTCAACTAAAATTATGAATTATTTACGAAGAAGATTGATGTTCCACCAAAAAAGACTTTAAATCTTCGACAAACAATGAATTTTGAACAAAGTAGTTCAAATTTCAACCAAGCAGTTGTATTTGTGACCATAAAGATTAATTTTTCTAACAAAATAGTTGCATTTTCAACAAAATAATGTTTAGCCTAAGATAGTTTAGTTTGTATTCAAGCAAAAAAACGAGAAAAATGGGATGCTTCTTGGAAACAGAGGAAAAAGAAGAATTCTTTAAAAAATGGGAAGAGAACGGAACAGGGAAAAAAGTATGGAGTCTGAAAAATGAAACTGATTTTCAAACTTATCCTGTTATTATTCAAATGTACCTTTGCTGGGCCATCTTTCGCAAACTTCGTTAAAATTTGTCACCAGCAAACGTACTAAACGTTATCTGAGTTCATAACGTTACTTCCACTGACCCCCTCGACCTGTTGTCAACCATAGTTTTTGGTTTCGATAATTCCGTAGGATCGAGCGGAAAGATTCGAAAAGTGATGAATCGTGATGAGATGTCTATAGGTAATCGACTCGTTACAAAAGGCTAATTTTACTCTGGCATCAGGCCGAGTACACAGAAGCCGGTTCTTTTTTTCTTAAGTACATACTTGGCGTAGATAAAGCGTGCGCTACGTTCCTCTAAGCACACTACCTGGTTCTTCAACTAACATCCGGGATTTTTCACGAGCATAGACATTGTCCAATTTGGAACCATCCTCTCGATATTCAGGTCAATTCAAACCAAGAGAAAAATCTCAAACGATCTAGTAGTTTTCCAGATTGAAGGTGTTCACACTATTGCCGAAATTTGAAAGGGTATAAATTGAATCAGGGGTTTCTAATATTAAAACGTTCCGAATTAGGTACAAATGACAAATTTGATGTACAGGACCCAAAAGAATATCGATGAGGAAGAGTTCATATTTTTTATTCTGATACTTTTCTAGGCTTTTTTATGTTTTTCATTGAGCAGTTTGATCCAAGATGGTAAGTGGCTGATTGAAGATCGCCGGTGGCTCCTGCTGCGCCTAGATTATATAGTGAAGATGGCCAATCAGGGCTCAGACCCCCTCTGCTTTTACGGCAGCGAATCACAGACCTTACACTCTTTGCCCCACTCCCCTCTTTTTACTTTTTTAAAGAGAATTCCTCTTTTTTGCCTTGTTTTCAAGAAATTTTCCCTTTTTTCCCTTTTTTCGTTTTCTTAATTAAATGCGCACTGAATTAATAGAACCCAATAAGAAAATTGAACTATTTTTGGGTTTAAATTAAGATTTATGAATTGAAAAGTCTTCTATTATATTTTTGGTTCAGAATTCATCTCGTTTTGATAAATATTCTAATATTTGGTTAAAAATTCAATTATTTCGTTGCAAATTGAACTGCTTGGTTGAAAGTGGAACTTCTTTAATAAAAATTTATTTAATTAGTTGAAGAATGAACTATTTTGTTGAAATTTTTTGGTTGAATCGTTTTGATTTGAAAACTAAACTATTACATTTTTCTTCGACAATTCATCTTTTTTGGTTGAAAATTAAACTACGTACCTCGTTAAAAAATCATTAAAAATTCAACTATTTTGCTACAAATTCATTTTTTGAAATGAAAATTTAACTGTTCCATTTTTGGTGGAAAATTGGCCATTTTTAGATGAAAATGAAACTATATGTGGTTCAAAATTGATATTTTTGGGTCGAAATTTCAACATTTTGTAGAAATATGGTCCTTTGGGCTTAAAAATTCAACTGTTTTGTTGAACATTTGTCTTTTTGGGTTGAAAATGTTATTATTTTGATAAAAAATTCAACTATTTTTTTTTAAATTAACTTTTTGGTTAAAAATTCAACTATTTTGTAGAGAATTTATCTTTTTGACTTGAAAATTAAACAATTTGGTTGAAATTTTATTTCTTTCTTGGCAAAAAAATCTTGCTTGGTTGAAAATTTAACTCTTTTGTTGAAAATTCGTGTTTTCTTTTTTCTTTTTAATTCATCTCTTCTGGTGGCAGTTTTAATTTTCTCCTAAAAATGCAACAGTTTGGTTAAAAATTGATCTGTTTTGATTGATTCAACTATTTTGTTAAAAATTCAGCTTTTTCGTTTGAAAATTAAACTATTACATTTTTCATTGAGAATTCATCTTTTTTGGTTGAAAATTGAACTACGTAGCTCGTTAAAAAATCATTTTATTGGTTACAAAATTAACTATTTTGTTATAAATTCATTTTTTTCATGAAAATTCATTTTTTGAACTGAGTGGAAAATTGACCATTTTTAGATGAAAATGAAACTATATGTGGTTCAAAATTCATATTTTTGGATTGAAATTTCAACATTTTGTAGAAATATGTTTCTTTGGGCTTAAAAATTCAACTGTTTTGTTGAAGATTTGTCTTTTTGGTTTGACGATGTTATTATTTTCATAAAAAATTCAACTACTTGTGTCAAAACTCCCTTTTTTTGAAAATTTAACTATTTTGTGGAGAATTCATCTTTTTGGCTTGAAAATTAAACAATTTGGTTGAAATTTTATTTCTCTCTTGACAGAAAAATCTTCATTGGTAGAAAATTTAACTCTTTTCTTGAAAATTCGTGTTTTTTTTTTTATTTCTTTTCTTCTGGTGGCAGTTTTAATTTCTTCCTAAATATGAAACTGTTTGGATAAAAATTGATCTGTTTTGGATGATTCGACTATTTTGTTAAAAATTCATTCTTTTCGTTTGAAAATTCGACAATTTGTTTGAAAATTCATCTTATCTGGTTGAAAATGCAACTATTTGGTCAAAAATTCAAATATTTGATTGTCAATTTAATTTAATGACTGTCTTCTGAAAAATTCGTCTTTGAACTGGAAAATTAAAGTATTTATTTGTTCGTGTTTAAAAGTCAACGGTTTTATAAAACATTCGACTTTTTAGTTTTAAAACTCAACTCTTCTGTTAAGAATTCATCCCTTCTTGTTGAAAATTGAACTGTATGGTTAAAGGTTATACTACGTCGTTAAAAATTCATTCTTTGCTTGAAAAATAATCTTTTTGGTTGAAGATTCATCTTTTTTGTTGAAAATTTAACTATTTTTAGAAAACTTGTTTTTTTGGTTAACAATTAGTTTTTTGAACTGAAAATTCAACTAATTGGTTGAAAATGGTGTCCAATTTGGTTACATTCAACTATTGTTTATTTAAAATAAAAATCTTTTTAGGATGAAATATCAAATGTTACATTTTTAGCATCAATATTTTTTGGTTGAAAATTTAACTATTTCTTTGAAAATGCGTTTTCGTTTTGTTTGAAAATTCGATCTTTTGGTTGAAAATTCAACTATTTTGTTGTAAATTCAAAAGTGATTGATAATTAATTTTTTGTTTTAGGTTGAAAATTCAACTATTTTGTTGAAAATTTAAATATATTTGAAGTCTAGAATCGCATACGCTTTGTACAGTACAATCACGTTTTAAAGGATAGTATTTGAGTAAATTGAGTTTTAAAAAGTGTCCATTCATATTCGGACTCAAGTTCCGAAATCTGTTTTTTCTTAATAAATATACAATATTACAAAAGAGGATTTTCGTTAAAATAACTTTTGTTTTGCAATTCCTTTTCACGTGGAACCAGATGCATCTGTTCGATATAAGGAAATGGTCAAGTGGACTTTTGCAATTGATGCCATTGGTGCTGAGTACTGCATTGTCTTTGCAGCCCTGCCGACTAAATATACACTCACGCGTTACGCGCAGTCCCCGACTGCTTTGGCCAGGGTACAAAGACGAGCAGAGAGCGAGTCACGTTCCGTCACACTTTTGCACCTTTTACGACGTACCACAGGCCAGGCAATTTTCTGAACGACACATCATCGTTGACAAGTCTTGCGTTATCCTCACTCCATCCCAAGATAGACCGCAAACCAATCGAGAATATTCACCCCACCAAGACGAAAACTTCCTCAAATCTAATCAGGATGTTGTTTAAACAAACATGAAATGTATTTGCGACATTATTTTTTAAACACGAAATATTACCTCTAAACGAGTGGTAGGGCAGGGTTAGGGAGAGGTCAGGAATTTGACAAAAATCTTGCAAAAGTCAGGGCATTTCTATGAGAGGCACTTTAAATAACTACCGACGATAATAAATTTGAAATTTTTTTAAATTCCGATTATAAAAGATTATGGTCCTTCAAACTTGTCACGCGAAATGAAAAATTGGTCAGGGAAAAATGAGGTAATTTTGAAAATTAAGTTTCGGGATTAAGTTAATAATTTATTTGCCTTTTATTACTATTTATATTTCTTTTTTTTCAGTTGCCACCTCCTGTCAAGCCATCTTTTTTAGTTGAAAATTCAACTAAATTTGTAAACAAAATTGTCTTTTAAAGGTAAACCCCCTCTGTTTTGGTAACAATTTTATCTTTTTTTGGATAAAAATGTAACTGTTTGATTGAAAATTAATCTTATTTGGTTGAGACATCAACTGTTTTGTTGCAAATTCGTCTTTATTGCTTGAATTCAACTGTTTTTGATTGAAAATAAAAATATTTTTTCTTTGAAATATCTATTTTTACATTATTTGTTGAAAAATCATCCTTTTTCGTTGAAAATTGAACTACTAAGTTGAAGATTGTACCACTTTGTTAAAAAATCATAGCTTTGTTGAAGATTCATAATTTTGGTTAAACATTGATCTCTTTGGTTGAAAGTTTAACTATTTTGTTAAAAATGGATATTTTTCTATTGAAAATTCAACTACTTGGCTAAAATTTGAACTACTTTGTTAATTTTGTTGTTGAAGGTTTGTTTGGTTTAAAATTAATTTTGTAACTAAAAATGTAACTAACTACAATGTAATTTTCTTGAAGTGAAATTTCCTCTCTTCTGGTTAAAAATTTGCCTTTTTTAGTTGAGAATTGAAATTTTTTTTTTTTTTAATTCGTCTTTTTTGGTATAAAATCAACCTTCTTGGCTTAAAAATTTATCTGTTTGGTTGACAATTCATATTTGTAAGTTGAATATACACATATTTGATTAAGTTTCACTATTCTGTTAAAAATTCGTCCTCTTGAATTGAAAATTCATCTTTATAGTAGAAAAGTCATCTTTTTGGATGAAATAAATAAATCGATTTTTAATTTTCTAATTTTTATCTCAAATTTTTTTGTTCAGTTTGTAAGATATTCTATGATAAAAATTTTACAAGATTAAAATACTGGTCTTTGAATATTAATGGTCAAGGAGAAGGAATAATTCAGAGAAAAAATAGGGTAAAGTTAGGAAAATTTGAAAATGAAGTTTTGCGGCTACCCTGTAGGGTAATCGGCACAATGTTTGGCCAGCCATCCAATGATTGACCTCATTATCTCAAAAGAAAATGACCAATACCTTTGCAAAAATCATTTTAAATTGTTTGTTATTCTACCTTACGATAAATGAGCGGAAATAACATCAAAAAACAATTTTTGGCCTCGGCCAGTCATTATGCAATTTAGAGGCCAATCACTGTACTTTCAAAGTCAGACATCTATAAGCTGATGTTGTCAATGACTATATTTCACCACATTTCAGAGGCCAATATTTCAATCATTGGCCTCTGCTAAGCACTATGTCGTCGTAGCTAATCGTGATGTTTTTTGACTTTATTACTCATTTATTTAAATATCAATCATCTACTACTTTTATCGCTTAAGTTACTATGGTATTTAGAATTTTTGATATATTCATTATCCATCTGTCTATTATGGAATTTTGTTTAACGGTTATAGTGTTTTTTTACAAATTGACAAACTTAAAAAATTCCTCAAGTGGTCAGTCATCATATCGAATACCCTAAATTCAGTCAAATTATTACATACTAAATTTAGATTTGAATTCATTCAACTTTATTATTAAATTCTGCTGAAAATTGAAAGAATGAAATGTTGTCACTGGCGGCAATTATCCCAATTAACCTTATTTTCTTATATTTGAATACCGCGATTGTATTTCGCAATCGCGTCATCAGACGGTGCTTTAATATAATTAAAAGTATTTAAATACAGAACTTTAATTGGGAACACGGTTTTATTTAGGTGTGTTAGACTTTATTAGCCAGAAAAGTTAAATACTGTTGACGTTCCTAATCTTCTATCGATTAATTACTATCTGATATTTATTGCATGTAAATGTTTTTTTCTGTTTTACCGGACGTTTCACTTGAATTTAATCTTGGAATATGTCTTTTAGTTCAAAACAACAGCTATTTTTGAAACAAATCCGCAAAATAGGCGATTTCCGAAGAGTGTGTAACTTGCAGCATGAGCCGGAGGTTTGAAGCATGAGTGAAGCGAGTGCGAAAACGTAGACGAGTGCGGTGGTTTTCAGCCAAATTTCTGTATATTTTTTTAAAAGAATTTTTAAGAATTTGTTCATTTTGCTGGTGTGCGAAGTTACATATCTCTAAAGTGCGCATGCGCGTTCATTGCGTCGATTGACAAAATATATGCGTTTCATCGTGCGCGTGCGCGATTATCATTTTAGCACAGTATGTTGAATTGAAGCACTCTGCATATCATTTAGAGGCATGAAAGTCTTCACCATAAATTTCCGCAAATTTACAGACATTTTTAAATTTAATTTTAGGCAATTTATGGTAAGTTACCATAAATCACCTCTAAAATTAACGTAAATTACCAAACATTTCCGGCAATTTTTTATTGAATTTTTGTTTATTTGGAATGAGTTAACATAAATTGCATGCTTCTTTATTCAAAATCTAATATGGACTGAAATCATGACTGTATTTCGAGAAATATCTGAAATCATCCATTTGTTTAAAAAATATCGTATGCGCCAAAGGGGAGAGGCTTTTTTTAATTTGTGTATGTTTAAAAAAAAACATAAGAATTAAAAAAAAACCCTAGTCGAAAAATCCCCTCTTCTCCCCTAGATGGGGAAGATAATTAAACTATTAAACTTCAGATATCTCAGGAAGAATCATAATTTTAAAATACACTTCATTTTGTTGTTGTTGCAATACATACCTACATATCTCCTTATTATTAAATTATTATAATTGAAACAAACAAATGTTATGCCTACAATTTTTCCCGTAATGGTAAAAATGTAGGAGTACACAAATGTTCCTTAGTGCCTTTTATTTATTTTTTTCAAACTTTTAACTTTCAATAAGATATCTTCGCCGTTTCTTTTGCGAGATTTGACCAAATTCAGAACTTTGCGAATAATTGATTGTATAATTAAAGGACAAGTACTTAGTGTTTTTTGTCAAAAATTGGTATTTTTAATTTTCAAAAATCATAAGATTTCACAGATTTCATATCATTATTAAATCATTCAATTCACAATTTTAGGTTTCATCGGCGTTTTATATAGGAAAACGGTTATTTTGAACCAAAAACGTTAGGTTCGAAAGAGGAATTACATTCTCAAACAGATTTTTATTATTTTTTACCATAAAATTGCTATTTTTAGTACAAAATTAATACATTTCAAAAAAGATTTACTGACTTTGGCCAATAATAGAGTATGTTAGCGTTTTTTACAGAAAATCGGTTAAAAAAGAAACAATAATTTGACTTCAATAATTAAATTTACAATTTTGAATAATCTTAGGTTATTTTTAATTTATTCATGTAAATTGGATTTTTGAACAAAAATGCATCGGTTTGATTTTCTACACAAAAATATTATATATTAATTCTGAAGTTAAGCTATCAATATTAATAAATTATCAAAGTATCTTCCTTGCTGTTATTTTCTATTATTTTACAGAATAGATACTATGAATTACAAAAATGTTGTATGAATATTAATTTTATATGTTAATTTGAAAATTGGGTCCGACCAAAAAATTAATATTCGCGCGCGCAGCGCACGTGTTTCTTTTCTAGTTTTATAAAAAATGTATCATTCAAAGGAAAACTGAAAAATGACTAGGACTTAAATTGGACAACTTTTTCGCAATCGCCGTCACACATAAAGAAAGATTTAAACACGTTTTTATGTACGTATTGAAAATTGTAATCAAAATTCAGTGAAACGTATTTTTGTTCATTCATCAAACGTGACCTGACCCCATAGTTATTGTTATAGAATATGGTTCCAATACCTGGAATGAATCTCGAGTATTTCAGCTCAGAACGACGCTACTGAAAACAATTGAAATTTTTATTTTTAAACGAAGAACGTTTATGGAAAAAATTAGTTAATAAATTTATTTATTCAAATTTTTTTATTTTTTCTTCTGCTTTAGGCAAAAGTCATATTTTGCATTCAATTTTAATTTACAAATGCTCATTCTATTCCTTGCAAGGTTCTTTACTATCATATTCCTTATTTTTTTATTGAATATTATTTAGAAAATTGTTTAATTCGAAAAATGACTAACTAAAAGTAATTGTACGTATTATTTCAAAATGAATAACGTTTTGCTTTAAACCATGGAAGATGTTACAATGCCGGTCGTGCACCAGCTGTAGTTTGTCGAAGAGACGTCGAGGGGCGCAAAAAGGGGTTGAACCGACGACCGACTGTGGCGTCAGCTGACGTCACCGTCGCCCCCGCCCGGAATTGATCGACGCTCAACGTCATACCTGCCAAGGACGACGCCGCTATTTCGGTCCTCTTGCACTCGTCGACGTCGTCGTTGCCATAAACGTGCGAATTTAGCGATATGCTTTCTCCCTCGTTTACCTTTGTGGTCTGCACAGTTTCTCAACAATAAAACCGACAAAACCATTTTTCAAACGAGCTTATGTGTCATTAGATTTATATAGTGAAGGAATATTAATGCCATTACTCATGCTTCAGAGGAAAAGGGGTGGAAAATGGCGTAAAGACACCTCGTTGAATATTTATTTAAAAACGGGGTAGGTTTGGTTTCTAGCATAAAAATATTTCTTTTATTCATATCATAAGTATCGTAAAATGGCCAAGTGCTTCATTTGTATTCCAATTCATGGAATAGAAATATTTCTAATTGGTCTGGAGAGTAGAGGATACTGTTTTTTTAACTGGAATGATTGTTATTTGTTTTAACAGTGAATACACACATTTTATAATCAGGGTGAGTCTACAATTCTTTTTTTTTTCTTAATATTATAGCAACTCACCACGAACAGCAAACTTTGAATTTTTGTATGTACAGTTTGTGGCGGTAATTGATAATAAAAAATTAAAAATGAACAAAAAATATTTTGTAACAAGATATGATCTTTTTAAGATTCGCAGAAAAGTGATTTTTTTAATTACTGAATAAAACTTTTATTTAAAACTTTTGTGGAATGTTTTCAATGAAAAAACATGTCTCCGAGTAATAAAAAAAAATCAGGATTTTATGATCAGTATTTTTCTTCCTGGACATTTATTGCTCTCTCAAGTGAAATTTTGGGTTTCGTAGTGAAATTCTGACTCGTTTAAGTTCTCATAATTTAACATATCAAAATATTCACATATCAGATTTTTATTACATTTCAGAATAAAAAAGATATCCCCTTACTTAATAAATAAAATTGGAAACAATGTTCATAATTCTTAGACTAATTGCGAGAATATAAGTACACTTCTTCTTTCAAATTTTATTTTTTGTTATTAAAACTGGTAACCTGATCGATAATAGAAAATGTGAAATCCAATTATTTGGGTGTCACATAAAGAAGCTAATTATTGATATCTGATAATAGAGGACATCCTTTAAAAGAAATTCAACTATTGGTTTGCTTTTTTTCTACAGTAAATTTCGATGTTTCGTCCTATCTTCCAAAAAATGAAAGGAAAAACTTTTACCTCAAGTCGAAAAGTAGGTTAGAAAGCTAACGATTCGTGCCGCACTTCTCAGGGACGATAGGGAAGCAGAAAACTTTCCGTGATACAGCGAAGGCCGGTCAAGTCGAAGACACCCATCTTTGAATAGGCATCTTAATTAAAATCGGTGACCTTCAACCTCGAAAAAGATCAAGTTTCATAAAGGAAACGGAACTTTATTTAAATCCTATCCGTATAATATATATATATATATATTCATGGTGAACATTCAGATTATCAAATTTGTTTATATCGATCCAGTGTCAAAAATGTTGATGTAATTTATATATTTTTTAAACTGTTGTAGATTTTCTATTTCCGTTTAGGTTTTCTTTTCCTTTCCCATTTCCTCCTCATGCTCTTTACCTGAAAATATGTTTTCCTACGAGGAAAATAAGGAGAAACTTATTTTTTACATTAAAATAGCGACATGTTCACATTTTTTACGAATATTTTAAAACCTCACCGGAAATATGAGTTATTTCAAAAATTTTACTTTAAAAGCCATGTAAACATTTTGCTTTGAAACCTGTACAAAAAAAAACTGAAAAAATAATAAAAAATAGTAAAATTATTACCATTTTTTTAAAAGAAAAATTTACCATTTGGGATTTTTTCTCTTTTGCGGTAGAAACAAATTATTTTTGATTCTTGTTTTCAAACCCATGCCCTTTTTAGAATTTTTTAGATTTTAAGGTTTATTTTATTCCAGTTTTTCAATTTTTTTAAATCTTTGTAAAGGAATGAGAAAACCCAAGAAGAAAGAATAAAAACTTTTCGGTACGAAATAGCTGAAGCTGGAAAAGGGGCTATTTTTACCGAAATTTCGATACAACAGCCGAATTTTCACGATACGTGTACACAGTTAGTACTGCATTGAAGTTATTAACAAAATGAAAATGGATTTATTCACTTCTGATTCAGCAAAGGTATATTTCACTAATTACTCATGTTTTAATAATATAAATTTAGAATTTCTTGTTTACATGTGAAATCAGAAGATAATTTTATACGTGATTATTTTATTATTAAATTATTGCTATTACTATATTTTCAATTTTTAAAATAAATTAATATAAGATAAGTAAATAGAAAATGTTAATATGAAATAACATACATTTACAATTTCTTGTTTACAAATGAAATCTGAAGATAGTTTTATACATGACTACTATATTATTATATTATTATTATTACTATATGATTTTCAATTTTTAAAATGGAATTTCAAGGTTTTAGAAAATTATATAAGGTCAATAGGGGGGAGTGTGATACGCATTTACAAAATTATACTTTTATCAATGAGATTTCAAATATTTGAGAAGATTCTTGTTTCAAATTGTGCCAAAATTGTTGTTGTTCTTTCTACTTTTAATGATGATTTGGAAGATTATATGCCTAGTTTTCATTTTAAAATGCAAGTTTTCATTTTCAAATCTTCCAAACTGAAGAAATTTTGAAAGCAAATCATCACAATTATAAATGTTTAATTTTAAAACTTGAAACTTGCATACACTTTAATTTTAAATTTTCAAAATTGAAAGCTCTTGAATGTTGGAAGTTTACTCATAAATATAATTTATTCGTTCATACATAAAAATATACAATGAAATTTTCTACAATTTTGAAGACCTACAATTAAAAACTCTTCAATTTTAAGAATGTATCAATAAAAATTTTTGAATTCGTATGATTTTGAAGAACATAGGATAATTTTTCAATTTAAAGTCTTTCAAATTGAAAAAATTTTGAAAATAAAACAACAAACTTTTAGGATTTTTAATTGTACATTTTTTAAATTAAAAAATCTTTCATTTTAAAAGATTTACAATTCAAAGATCTCTAATTTTGAAGAGTTACAATTGAAGAATTTTTCATTTTGAAAATATATAGTTGCGAATTATTTAATTTCAAAGGTTTGTAATTTGTAACATTTTTTTGTAATATCTCCATTTTGAAGATTTGAAATTGAAAATTCTTCAATTTTAACGATTTGCAATTATTAAGTTTTTTTTTTTTTTATTTCAAATTTTCTCTTTTTTATACTAACTCCCTTATCATACTTACCCCTTCCTATTATAAGAAAAAATGTTAAAAAGCATTTATACATTTTTTTAAATGTTTACACTTTTAACAAGTTTGACCTATTCATGTAATCAGAAATTAAAATTTTGTTTAAAGTTAATTTTATTTTATGGATAGGCGTTAAAGCCGAGAAGAAAAAATTTTGTTTCTCAACTTAAGTTTGATAGAAACACTCATTATATCAATTTTTTCATAAAATGGATTTATCACGTTTCGTTCACTTATCCCTCATTTAAATGCATAGAAAATGCAAGCGGCTGGTAACACTTCTACAATTAGCCATTCAATTAAAAATTGAGCACACGTCTTGGTGACAAATCAAAGGTCTGATATCGAGGATTAAATCTTCAGAAATAAATACTCTATCAAATATTCTTCAAGTCGCAAAAAATTGATCTTTATAGATAGAATATAATCTCTCCCCAGTATAGGCCATTGCTCCATTTACCTTTTTATCTCTCCCTCATTCACATATTCCTTATTTATATTCTTCCCATTCTTATCTCCATTTTCCTGAATCGCCACCTGAATTCGGTCATCTTTTTTGGTCTGGTATTTACAGTCAGAAATTGCAGGACTGTCCTGATTATTATTTTCATCGACGACGCGACACTATTGAGAAGGTTAATGACGAAGTCGACGAAACTGACCAGCCATATGGAGGGTGTGCGAGGACGACGCGACGGTAGGGCAATCGATGAACGGAACTGCGGCACAGCGATGACGTAATTCTGCTGACGCAAATGTTACGTCACACCGGGGGTGTGGGCGGTGGAACGATCAGCTGGGTCAGCTGTCTGGGTGGTGATAGCGGCAGGCAGTGGGGGCAGGGGTGGGAACTGTTCGATGTCGCTTTCCGAAGACTGGGGTTGCTGGGGGTTGAAGGGCGGAGGGAGCGAATGAGAGAGAGAGAGAGAGAGCGCGAGAGCAAGGCCGCGCGGTCGCCGGGCAGTTAAAGAGGATCGTCCGCTATACGTATAACATGTGCAACTGAGCAGTTTGATAACAGGTGGGAACTTGGAGTCGAAAGTTAAGTAGAAATCTCCAGTCCTGGTGGGACATTACTCACTACTCTTACCATACAGGTCTCTTCTTTCATCAGTTAAGCAACCAAAATTAGCCTTCTTTTTTTCAGCTGCCAAGTCCGTCCTTAGTTTGATCGAGTTCTACCTGCAATTATTATGGGTGCTAAATAAAAGTTGAGAGAGAAAATCGAGAAAAAGGATGTAGAAAGCTTCGATCCTGGTAGTAATCTGCATGCAAATGCTGCAAGGGAAGTTGTTTAATGAAATGAAAGTTGAGGTTCGCTATCTTTTTCATTTCGTGGAAAGTAGTCTGTAGTTTTCACTCTGTGGGTGAATTATTTGTTTAACTACTAGAAGATTATGATCCTTATCAGAAGTATTTTCAAGCATTTAGATATTAGATATTTTATTGCATGCTGGTATATTTTTAGTATATCACTAGTAATAAGTTATTATGATGATATAGTGCCAAGATGTTTACTAATTGATGTAGTAGACATTTAGACTAACTTGATCGTAGCTAATTCACGTTAGTAAAAAAATCCATACTCAAGTGAATTAGTAAGAGTCTCTTACTAAAGTTGTTACTAGAGAATTTTAAACAAATTTAACGACTTGGTACTATTTCATTAAGAATATCTCTCTAAATCCGAATTAGTTAAAAATTACTCATTTAAAAGCAAATAGTCGACCATTGATTCAATTAGATATCATTTAACTACTTGTTTATAAAATTTTACTAACTGAATTTAAACAAAAATAATTTTAGTTATTTAATTAAAACATGAGTTCAATCATTTTCTCTAAAGATTAGGGATGTTTTATTAATTTAAGAATTAGTCAACTAAACTAGATTTGGGGAGACTTTTTTTGAAAATTTAGTTGAAGTGAGTAAAATGTTTCCTGCAATAAAAATGTTCATACTCTGTAAATCAGAATTGATCAGATTTTACTTATTCAAATAGCGCAAAATCATATGCATGCACCAAATCACCTGAATAACTTACTACGAAATGAATCAGTAAAAAATTAGATTACTGAATTAATTATTTACAATTAGACTCTCAAATAGTCTGTATTCCTGATTCACAATCCAATTTATATTAAATGAGAAATTTCTTTTTAAATTTTTTAATGAATTCTTGGGCATGGCTTCAAATGAACCAATTTATTGAAATATGTTTAAATGTAAAGAAATTCGGAATAAAGCTGAAATCCAAGACCTATAAATTGAATAGATTTACATAATGAAAAAATGAATAAAGATACGTTATTTAATTAAATATTTGTTTCAATCATTTTTGTTCATATATGGTTCAATTTGATCTGCTATAAGATTGTACCCCCATTTTCTTACTTTGAAACTTTAATCGAAAAAATATTTACTTAAAATTTTTTTTTAATTCAGTCTTTTTAGCAAAAAAAATACAATTGTTTAGTGCAGGACTAGTTTTGAAGCTAGTTGAAAAATCTTTGGTATTAAAATTGAGGAGTAAGCGAATAGAATTTTATGAATCCATTTTTTGAAAAAATAGAGTTAATAATTGTTTCTGTAACTTTGGAGTATCATCAATTCGATTATCAAACTTAAGTTAGCTAAAAAAATGTCTTCTAGCTTGCAACGTCTATCCATGATATAAAACAATTTTTTAACAAAATTTTTATTTCCGGTTACTGATTCATTACGTGAATAGATCAAACTTGTTAAGCATGTAATCACTGTTTAAATTGATCAATATTTTTCAATATTTCTCTTATAATGTATAATTTCGTAAAACTTGAAAATTAAATTTTCTTAATTGAAAAATAATTGAAAAAATAATATAATAATAAAATAAGCCTTTTTCCAAATCAAAAGTAAATTAATTCATTTTCATTTAGCTGATAAGTTCAAGACAATATTAAATTAAAAAGTTTTTTTTTTCATTTCATTTATTTGACACCCTAACTGATGTCAATAGCCAATTTCAGATTTCATTTTGATCAATGAATTTCAAGTTACAATATTCCTAAAAATTGAAAAATCAACTTAAGTGGATTTATCACGTATTGTTCCCTTACGTTTTAGTTAGCGTAAATCGAGTTTCAAAATAAAGCCGAGGAAGTATATTTGAAATACTTCATGAAAGCAGACAGAAAAATTGCAAGTTGGTAATATTACTTTTTAATTCAGTCTCCTAAAATAAATCAGAAAACAATTTTTAAATACTCCCCTAAACAAAATTCTTTCTCTTTTCAAGGAGATTCCTAAAATCCATTTAAACTTCATGGTCATTTTACTCCTATTTATAAAACGCCGAGGTGAGAGTGTCAATTCGATTTGCATATAATACTTCCAATAAGGAGACGTGCAACTTTTACTATTTTCAGTGAATACAAGTTTTATTTTTTGGAAATTATTAATATGTCATAATTCAAGGCTCAAATAAATATTGTAAAATATTTGCAAAAATAATTATCAATCACACTGATTTGCTGTTTGCTCAACTTTCTGACTTTAATCCAGGGTGTCTACTTACCTGAAAAACCTGGAATTATCAGAGAATTTTTGTATAACTGGAAATAGCCAGAAATTGCAACGTTTTATCATTCGCAAAAGTAGATTTATATTACTAGATTTGAGTATTTTTTTAAAAGTTCGTTTGCTTTTTCGAAATTGATTTTTTTAAGTGAAAATTTAAGTATTCTATTTTGGTGGAAAATTGATTTTTTTCATTTAAAAATTCAACTACTTATTAGAAAGTTAAACTCTTTCCTTTATTCATTTATTTGGTTGGAGATTCATCATTTCAACTGAAAATTCCTCTCTTTGGTTGAAAATTGTGTTTTTTTGTTGAATTTATTTTCATGAAATTCAACTACTTGGTTGGAGATTCATCATTTTCATTGAAAAGTCATGTCTTTGATTGTACATTTAATTATTTTGTTGAATTTTTATTTCAGTTAACAATTATTTTTCTAACTAAAAACCCAACTATTCCAGATGAAAATTTAACGTTTTTCTGAACGTTTTTTTTTTTTAATTTAAATTTTTTTAACTTAAAATGTAACTTGTCCAGTTGAATATTCCATCATTTTAGTTAAAAATTCACCTATTTGGTTGAAAATTATTTTTTTTAACTGAAAACTTAACTATTTAAATTCTGGTTGAAAATTTATCTTTTTTACATTGTCATCGTCTATGATTGAGAAAGTATTAGAATTGTCTGAAATTTGACACTACCGTTTTTCAATGGTTCTTCACGTTTTGAGACCCCCTGAAGACGAAAATCAAGTTTTGGCGATAGCATCTGTCTGTTTGTCCGTCCGGCCCTCCGTCCGTACACACGATAACTCTCGAAAAAATGAACAGGTCGAATCGATATTTGGCACACTTTTTTCAAGTCCCAAAAGAAAGAACGAGTTCGTTAACCAGCCATTTTGGATAAAAATTAAAAAATGTAGAGTATTTTCAAAATTTTTGAGACCAGTTTTTTTAAGATTAAAATTTTTATGTACGGCTGTTCTTAGTATTAAGAAAGCCGAATAATTGATTCTCATGACATTTTTCGATAAAAGAAATTATCAGAGTTATAGCATTTGCAAAATTTTAAAAATCAATCGAAAATCAAAATTTGAAGCAAAACAACGCATGATATGAAAAAAATTCAGGACAAGAAAAACGTTGCTTTTTGAAAGCCCTACAAGATTATCATAAGAATTTTTCGAATTTTCTTGAAAAATCGAAAATTCCAATTTTAATCGCACAAAAAATAATGAAAAATCAAAAATTATATTTCATGGTCAAACTATGCAAGATACGAAAAAGATGAATCAACTAAAATTGTGCTCCTAAAAAAGACCTACAAATTTATATATCGATCAATTTATGATAGGATGCGTAGTTGTTGTTTTATTCGTAAAAAACAATATTAAAGATAAAAAATTAAATCTTTAGATAAACAAAAATTGTGCGCCCACAACTCATCTACAAATTTGTTATGATTCAATTTTCGATAGGACGCGTAGTCTTGGTTTTAATCGTAAGAAATAACATTGAAAATAAAAATGAAAAATTTGTGGAAAAACGACCAACCGTACGAAAAAAAATGATAGACGAAAGTTGTTCCCCCAAAAAGAGATGCAAAGTTGTTATATTTCATTACATTCTCATAATTTATGATTGAGAAAGTATTAGAAATCCAGCGCGTAGCGCGAGTGTCACGATGAGAATGTGTACCTCAAAGCCTACAGAGCTTTGAGCAATTTAAAATTTAACTATACGCACTTAATTACGTAGAAAATTTAGATTATGAAGATACGTGCAAATACTGGAATCTAAATTATATATTTTTAATGAAGTTTCATTCGAGTATTCCAAGTGCAAATAATAAATATCCGAGCGCGAAGCGCGAGATTCGGCAGATTCAAACTTCAAACTTGCGAGCCGCGCGCGATGAGAATGTGCCTGCACAGTGGGCAGATTTTTTAGTTGAAAAACCATGTGTTTTGTTGAAAATTGATATTTTCCATTAAAAGATTCATCCTTTCAGTTGAAAATTCATCACTTTGGTTGAAAATAAACTTTTAGATAAGAGTTTATCTATTTTGTTGAAAATGCAATATTTTTACTTGAAACCTTAGGCATTGAAGCGTTTTTAATTGAATTTATTATATTACCCACATTAATTTTCCTTAAAACTCTTCTCATTTCCCCTGTTTTTAGTGTCTATTCACCTGTTAAAATAACATGCATTAAAATATTAATATGTTAAATATACGTAATATAATGTAATATAATTCGCCAAAGCTTTCCTAATTAGTTTTTTTTTCAGGATTTGCAAAAGTTGTGCAATATTTTTTTTACGAGTAGCAGTAGTACAATCGATATTTACAATGAACCTTTTTACCACTTGCTTGCTATTTTTTACTTCAAAAATTGAAAAACGCTCAAATGAAAAAAGCTTCCTGAATAACAGTTAATATTATGACTTTAAGTTTTTCTATCCATTTCGTACTGGTTTCCTGTAAATGATAATTTTGGTGAATCGAAAGGCGGACAAATCGAGATCCGCATGCCTATTTCATTGAAAAGGAGAAACTGCTCTCTTTAAAAAGTTTGTACGCAAAATTGGACGAATTTTTTTCCAAGTCCGGGTCTTCGCGTTTGGCTTCTTGCCAGACGTTGGCAAAAGCTTTCGTTTGATTTTATTGGACGGCTGTGAAATTCACGCCGTTAAGAAGACTGACTCACGGAAACTTTATACAAGGTGGAAGCAACACCAGTTGTCCTCGATAAGAAGCGACTTGTCGATAATTAAAAAAAAGTGATTTCGCATAATTAAGCGCATTTCGTCGATGTTGCAACTGCACACATTCCCATATATCCGATGATGTTCAGGTTCGTTACATCACCTTAGCAACGCTATCTTTATGATAAGTATCTACCTCGGGGATAATTTACTACTGAAAAATAACAGATTATTGAACTTTAGAGAGCACCACGAGTCGTTAGACTGCTTCAAACCTGAAGTAAGCTATTGACTTCTTGAGAAGAAATTCTAGTAAGATTCATATTCGTGTTGCTAATAAACATGGTTATATTTATATACGAATTTAGAAAGTCACTGTTTCCGTGGAATATTCGAATATTCGCCCATTTCGGAACAATACCATTGTCTTATCCATTTCATCATATATTCCTTCGTTGTGATTTCAAAAATTCGATTTTTTTATTTGCCTTCAAGGTAAATCACGGGAGTAACAAATACAAGAAAATCGGTATTTTATGTCGTCGTTAATTCAAAAGTGCAATAAAGCTGTCATTTTCGGCAGAGACATTTTGTGTATGTAATTTTTTCTTTTGGGCTTCAATCTCAATTGATTCTTGCAAAGTTGTAGCGTAACAACATATTTTATTGGCGATAAAAGAGTCATTGACCTCTACACTGGGCAATTACTTAACACCAATGTTGTGCAACACTTACATATTAATATGACATATACGATCGCGAAATTTCAGTACCTCTTCATACAAATAAATCAAGATGTTTTTTGCAGAGTCTTCTGTATGTCTGTCCATCTTATGTCATAAACATTAATTATTGTCACTCATTTGTCCCGGATTTGATTGCATAATTGAATAATTAGGTTAACAAATTCTGAAGTTTTCGTATGAGAAAATAATTTGCCACTGTAATTTGTAATACTTTCTTTGCAAAGTGGCATCTTCAAGCATCAAATTTTAACTTTCATTTTTACCGGACCGCAGAAAGTCAAGACTGATGTCACCAATTTTTTTAAATTGACACTCAATATACACATAGAGCAAAAGAAATATAGTATTTTCTAATATTTTGGCCAAAACAAATTTCTTCGAAATCTCTCCCATTTTTCTCGAAATTTTTCATATAAAAAATTTCACCATTTTACAGATAATAAAAAAAAAAGTTTTTCAAAAATCGAATTTTTAATTTAAAACATAAATGAGAAAGTTCTTTCGAGATAAATTAGTGCTGAATTAAACCCTCAAATTTTTAATTGAAACATGTTATTAGGTTTCGAGAAAATTTAGGGAGTATTTTTGTTCGCTCGAGGCTCGAAATCCAAATTTCAATTGAAAAAAGTTAGAATTTCCAGCTTTGAGTTCCTCAATCGAGATAAGGAAGATTTAAATAAAACATATTATTAGGTTTCTGTAAACTGGAGGAGGAAGCTTTTTCTCTCGAGGCGCACGTTTTCTTGACTTTGGACGGTGATAAAAAATCCAATTTTCCATTTGAAAAACAATTGAGAAATTACTTTCCACAGGGGCCTAAGCGCAATATCAGGATGTGTATTACAATTTTTTTTGCGTTAGTAGTAAAAATTAGGTGACTCACTACTGACGAATTTTCATATTTATTTTTCAGTATTTTCCCTAGCAATTACAATAAAATTTGAATAGGTGAATGAGGAGCCGTAAAATCTGCAAATTATGAACATATGCATTTTATCTTTGCCCAATTAGACATTCACTTTTTATACAGCTTTGAATATGATCTAACTTTACGTGGCTCACTGTTGGTGTCATTACCATAAGATAAACAAAACTGTTTTTTTTTAATATTCTTTTGATTAACTTTTTCCATATCCAGGCCTTGGATTCATTTGAGAAATTCGAAATCGTGTCAATAGTAGCATACATTTTGAAAAATAATTTGATACAATTCTCTAAATAACAAATCGAGGGGTTAACTATTTTTTTAATCTGGCATACAATATACATCACTGATAAAATTGCGTGAAATACTTAAGAATCTTTTAATATACCCCAAAAGCTTTGAAATCTACTTAAATCCTTCAAGGACCCGTGAAATCTGTTGAGATCTTCTAAAAATCCCTGGAAAATCTTCAATTTTTTTAAGTTCCTTGGAATCTTTGAAATCTCTTGCAATCCTTAGAAATCCATTGAAATCTCTGAAATCCCTGAAATCCGTAGAAAATCGAAAAAGTCCCTTGATGTTCAATTTAATATCTCCCTAAGTTCTCTAGACATCCATTGGAATCCTTTAATTTTTTTTAATATCATTGATATTCTGGATGCCTTTTTCAAATCCTTTGAAATTTTTTGAAATTCTACGAATTTCTTTGAAACCCCTTAAAAATCGTGAAATCTCATGAAATTCCTTGCAATCTTTTAAATACCCTAAACTCTCTAAAAATCCTTTGATATTTGATAATCGAGTCAAATCCTGTAAAAGATCCTGACATCTCTAATATCTTTCAAAAATTCTTCAAAAATAATGAAATTCTATGAAATAACGTAAAATCTAAACAAAGCTGCTAAAGATTCTTGGAATCTCTTGAAATTTTCTAAAATATGGTAAAATTTCTTCAAATTCCTTGATATTTTGTGAATGTCATAAAAATTTCAAAAAGTTTTGAAGCCCTATAAAATACTTTCAAATCCCTGAAATCAGTTAAAATCCTTTCAAACCACTTGGAATCTATTGAAATCTCTTTAAGTTCTCAGAAATCCCTTGAAGTTCTCAGAAATCCCTTGAAATGGTTTTCAAAATCTTGAAATCTTTTGAAATGTCGATTTTTAATCGGAGGTCATATTATTTTACCCAATTTAGCGAAGAAGTTTGAAAATATGTTCAAAGACGAAGTGCCAAAATAGTGGAATTAGCAAGCAATCTGAAAAATAGTAGAATTAGTCTTTTTTCAAAATTGTTGCAAAAAAGTTGGATTGTTAAAAAAAAATAGTGTCAAGAGTGGCATAAGTCCGAGTGAGTCCGAGATATCGAATCAACTTTGAAATTTCTCTTCCTATGGGATAGTAACTTATTATAATATAAAAAAAATCGATAAGATAAACCTTGGATTTTTGCGAGTCAGGTATAGATCCTCTTAAATGTGAAAGTTTTCTACAATTTTAAATACGAAAAGTTTAAACTCCAAAGTGAAATTTTTTAATTGGTTCTAGACTTCAGAGAAGTCTTAAGAGTGTCAGAAAAAGATAATTGATGGCACTTAGTCCCTTTCTACCCGAAGGGTATCCGTTGTTCCTTATTTAATAAAAAAATTCCGGTACTCTCACCCTGGAGACTACCAACCGGAGGTTTATAGACATTGAAAGTCCATTGAAAGGCAACGGTGCTAGGGAGAAGCAAAAATCGACTTTATGGGCACGACGGCCTTGAATCACGGGATCCCCGATCCGCGTGCAGACTCGGTCAGAGTCCTTCGGTATGCGGAGCTCGACTTAAACGACTAAATCACTCTCTTGACCGTTGCATTCTACGTTTCTTGATTATTAAACCATAGACTCCCTCGTGAGAATTTGTATTCTTTAAAATCTCAAATCTTAACAATATATTTTTAAATTTCTCCTCGCCGGACTGCACAATGGCGAAAATCTGGAATATAGAGGAGAGTGTGGTACTGTGGCGCACTTTGACCTCAATATCCTATAAATTATTATTGAAATGTGATTTTGATGTTTGTATTTTTCAAGGTGAAGCTTACGTTATCAGGGAACATATTTTGTCACCCAAGCCCGCTTTCTAACTGCGTCATTATTTGATATTTAATTAATTCACGGGTTTTGCATTCCGACCGGGGTGCCACATAAACTGGGGTAAGGCGGACGTAATATTACTGCTGTTTATTTGAACAATATGAAAATTCTAGAATGAAAATCATACCAGAATTATTCTAGACATTTTCAGCAATAAATAAATGTTTTCTTATCAATCAAAGTAAAATACTTAGAAGGCCCCGTTGTGCCCCGTATGTGACGTTGCAACATTTAATTAATGTTAATATATTTCGAACAGTTCTAGCAGCAATTTATGATATCAGAAGTTTGAAAAAATACTTCATCTACTAAAATCCAACTTTTCATGCTTCAAGTCTTTCAAAATATGATGTGAGTACTCAATTTCTGCCAAAGACTTTTGTGTTTCCGTAAAAACGGTTTTTTCATCATTACATTTCTGACACGTTGTTTAAAACAGACATTGCACTACAGCACTAATTTTCCAAACAAAAAAAGCTATTTCATTTGGAAAACTAATATAAAAATCAAAAAACACGGGCGTTATTTGTAATATGCACCCCTGCACCGCCATCATACTCCGCTATCATACAGCCGTAGGTCAGAGAAAACCTGGAAATCAAGGAAAAGTCAGGGGATTTCATTGGTTAGGGAAGGTCAGGGATTTTGAAACAAAATCTTGCAAACGTTAGGGGATTTATATAAGAGGCACTTTAATTAACTGTAAAGGATAATAAATTTGAAATTTCTACATTTTAATTTGAAACTGTCTTATTCCGTTTATAAAAGATTCTATGTTAAGAATGTTACAAAATTAGGATTCTGGTCTCTGAATATTAACGGTCGGGGAAAAATTAGGGAATTTCTCAAATGAATTAGTCAGTAATTTATTTGCCTTGTATTTCTATTTCTATTCAACTTTTTGAGCAGCTGCTTCCTCCTAACGATTATATTTTCAGGTTTTAATTAGATTATTTGGTTGAAAATTCAACAATCTGGTTAAAAATTCATAATTTGTGTTTGAACATTCAATTGTTTTGTTGAAAATCCGTCTTTTTGGCTTAAAAGTTCAAGTATTTCAGCAGAAAAGTGACTTTTTGTTGAGAATCCAACTTTGTTAAAATATCACTTTTTTGTTGAATATTTATCATTTTACTTTTTAGCTTGAGCATGCAACTATTAGGTTGAAAATGCAACTGTTATTGGTTAAAGTTTAATATTTTTTGTTTGAAAATTTTACTGCTTGGTTAAAAATGTATCTTTTTGGTTGAACATTCAAGTATTTGGTTAAAAGTTTAACTATTTTGTTGGAAACATAATTATTTTGTTGAAAATTCAAGTATTTTGCTAAAATCTCATCTTTTTTGGTCGAAAATTCAACTTTGTTAAAAATATTACAAAATTAAAATGCTGGTCTTTGAATATTAATGGTCAGAGAAAAATCAGGTAATTTTGAAAAGGAAGTTTTTCGGCCAAACATAAATCCCTGTATTTCAGAATTGTTTCACCTTTTCTTTAGCATAAATATTCTTAATATCAAGAATATTAATTTACTGTCGATAAAGTTTCCATAAATCTGTCCAGAGAAAAGAAACCAATAATTTGTTTATAACAATCATTATAAGCATAATAATTTTCAGTTTCAATTTTCAGCACTGTAGACTGCTTTAGACATTCAAATGACATAAGGTGAAAGTTTCGAAGGACTACCTGAGTATACTTTTATTCTCCAATTTTGTTTTGGCTTTCTGATTTATAATTTATGAGCCATTTTATATCGATTTTGAGAATCGGAAATATATTATTTAGCAGATTTTAATGAATTCGAATCAAAAATTAAAGAACTAAGATGCATTCTCGGTACTAATGATAATTAATATTCACTATATATTTCTTGCCTTACTGCTGTAAGCGAGGTGAATATAATTTTCCAAGAATATAATTATTTATCCATCCCTAATAGAAAGTACGTGATGCAGAAACACATTTATTTATGAGAAGTATTCTCATATTTTATGACAACTGAAAGCAAATATACGGAGGTGATTATTATAAAGTATGATAAATATCTTTGCTGATGGCCAGCATTTCACTAACTTCTTGGTATTGCTTTCCGCAAAATTGTCTCTACATTATTTCATTGCGTACATTATCATCTACAAAATAAATATTTTGCATTTTTTGCTGTAAAAGGTAAAATATTTAATTTCATAAGATAGTATATAAAATTGAGAATAAAATTGAAGAGTTGATTCGAAATTGTATTTAAAGAATTAGTTAACAAACTCTCATTAGTGAAAAATATATAAGAAATTGTCAATAAGAAAAAAGGGAGAAATTATCGATATTTTAGAGGATAAGTACCATAGGATTGAAAATTGACCACTTCATTTGCAACGCAAGATTTCTTCCTCTTTCTACACTCTTAATGTCATGTCACACACTTAAGGCATTTCTAATGATCATTCTGTCAATACTAATAAACGTCTCACTTCTCAGCAGGTCAATAGAGGAAAGATTTTATAGACTCGTTCATTTGCTATAATTGTCTAGTGGTCTACTGTTGAGAGCTATTTATTCAAAGTTCTATCATTTTCTTATTAGATTAATTCCCTTTAATTTGTAGCATATGCAATTATTTCATGTCCAGAATCCATTACTAATAAATTTGCATACATTTTCATTAATTTAACCAAACATTCTATTTCTTCATGTAATCCAAAATTTTGCATAATCACGTTTGACGATGCATATTCATTACTCATCAAAAAATATTTATTTGGGGGCCATCCATAAACTACGTTACCAATTTTGGGCTATTTTTACCCCCCCCCTCTCTGTTCTCCTCGTTGATGACCGTATTTTTATCTTAAGCCTCCCCTGCCCTCAAAAATTAACGTAGCCCAAAATTTTCTCAACACAGGTGAAATAGGGTGATTTTTCACGAAAATAGGGGAATAAATTCTTTTGAATAAAATTAATGTGAATGCCATATTGAATTCAATATGAAGCACTTCAAATTCTAAATATTGCATTATCAAAAAAAATAATTGAAGTTCCAGCCAAACAGATTTTCTACCAAGAGAGATGTATTCTCGACCCCAACAAGACGACTTTTTAAAAAAAAAATGTACTTTGAACTAAACACCTGTATTAACAACCAAATATTTAAACTTTCAAATAAAACAGACAAATTTTCAATAAAGTAGTTGAAATTTTAACCAAATAGTTAAATTTTAAAGCCAAAAAGACGAATTGTTTAGTTAACAGTTAAATTTTTAACAAACCAGTTAATTTCCAACCAAAAATATGACTATATCAAAATAGTTGAATTCTCAACCTGCAAAGATGCATTTTCAACCGAATGGTCAAATTCTTAAATGAAAAAGATTAACATTCAATCAAAAACAGTACATTTTTCAAGCCAAAAGACGAATTTTCCAATGAAAAAAAATCTTTTTTTATCAATACAGATGACTTTTCTACCATAAAAGATCAACTTTCAAGCCAAACAGACGAATTTTTTAGAAGACAGTTGAATTTTCAACCCAGAAAGTTGAATTTTCTACAAAAAAGTTAATTTTCAACCAAGAAACAGAATTTTTCTACTATAAAGGATGAATTTTCTTCCACAGGGCGAATTTTTAACCATTGAATTACACGAAAAAAAACTACTTTGGAATACATTAGTTGAATCCTCAACAAATATAGGAATTTTCTATCAAGAAAGATGAATTTTAAACCAATTACAGTGAAACCCGGATTTAGATCCCCTGAATTGTACCCTTCCGAGAATTGACGCCGCGCCGTGGGAATACGTGAGAGGCGTTTTCGGGGGGGATTCACGGTGTGCACTCAGGCTTTACAAAACAGAGAGAGAAACAGGAGAGAGATAAAACAGAAGAGAGACAATATAATTGATGGGGCTCTGGATTTAAAGCCAAGGTCAGACCCAAAACCGGCGCTAAATCCAGATTTGACTGTAGTTGAATTTTCAACAAAAATTTATATTTTCCGAACCAACATTGGAATCGTCAAATTTGCAGTATAAACAATTACTTTGATTTTTCAGCAAAAAAAGGATAAATTTCCAACAAAATAAATAAATTATTTCTCAAATAGCTGAATTTCGAGCTTATAAACGATATACTTACAACCACGAATCAAATAATTAAATTTTCAGATAACAAATTTAATTTTTAACCCAAAAAAAAAAAAGAAAATAAAGACCAATTTTTCGCCAAGAATATTAGTGTTCTACCAAGAAACATAAATTTTTAACGAAATTGTTGAATTTTTAAACAAAAAAGGCAAATTATCTACAAAAACGTAAAAATTTGTAACGAAAAATATAAATTTTCAACAAAAAAGATAATTTTATACCAACTTGTTGAATTTTCAAGCCAAAAAAACGAATTTAGTACAAAACAGTTTAGTTTTCCACCCGAAAATATGAATTTCAAACTATATGATGAATCTTCAATAAAAAAAAATTAATTTTTGAAGAAGTTTTACTTTAAACGAAGTAGTGGATTTTTCAACCAAAAATATTAATTCTCAACGAAACATGTAACTGATGATATTATTAAACCAAAAAAGATCCTAATTTCAAATTTAAAAAAACAGTTTAATTTAATCAAAAGGGACAAATTTTTAACCAAATAGTTTAATCCTCGTCCCAAAAGAGAAATTTTCAACAAACGAGATTAATTTTTTATCCACAAAGACAAATTTGCAACAAAATACATGATTTTTCTATCCAATAGTTGAATTTTGAACCTATAAACGATATATTTTTAATCACAAATGGAACAGTCAACAAAAATAGCATAACTTTTCACCAAGAAGATTAATGTTCATCTAAGAAAGATAAATTTTTAACAAAACACCTGAATTTTCAACCAAACAGTTGAATATTCATCTAGAAAAGATCATTGTTCAATAGAAAATATGGGTTTTCATTCAAAAACGGAATAGTTAGCGTTTTAGTGAAAAAATAAATTCTCAAAAAAAATTAATTTCCAACAAAGTACTCAAAATTTGTTAACTCAAATTATGAACCAAGAAGATTAATTTTCTAAAAATGGAATAGTTAAATTTTCAACCGGATTAAAGTAGTTTTCGGTGCGACCTGGCTCCCCCACCGTCCTCAAATTGGTAACGTAGTTTGTGGACGACTTAAAATTATAACTTGAAAGTTCGATAATTTTACAGACGAAAACTATACCATAGCAAGTTTCTCATATACGTAAGATCATTCTGCTTCCGGACAGTCAGGAAAAGCTCGTTTTTATCAAAAAAGAGAATCATAAACTCTTATCAACCAGAATAGTAAGATCGTTCAAGAACCAGTTTCGGGACAGCTTTTATATTGATTTCAATTTCTCCTTGGATTTAATTTCTCTATTAATGTTCAGCTTCAGTTCGAAAAATGGACGGAAAAATAAAAAAAAGAGAGGGAGAGTGTTGCCGAGAGAGAAAAAGAAAGAAAATGGGTAAACTCTTGCAGTCAGAGATTGGATCTCTCGTTGATTGGTATGCATACGAGCGACCAATACGCGACACCCATACTACGATTTGGAACGTTCATGCCTTCCTGACCCCGAAAATCCTCATTCAAGATTCCCCATCATTTCGGATTTGCATTCCGAAATTGGATGCATTATCGTATGTCATTTTTGATCATGTTCTTACGAAATCCTTGCAAGAGCATATTCAGACTTTGGGGCCTTTCAAAATCCACATTATACTGATACGGGGGGGGGGATGAAATGGTTTTGTAAGGATTTTTGACGTAGGGGGAGGGGTTAACGCAGAATGTGACATCAGACATGGAAAATATAAATATGTATAACATTTTATTGAATTGCTCGAAAAAATGAAAATTGGTGACTTTATTTTACAAGTAAACCGTCTAAATACAGACTTCACACTCTTTCCCCTCTTTGCTCCTTTTTTGAACAATTTATCTTTTTTCCCCTGTTTTCAAAAAATCTTTCCTTTTTTCTCGTTTTTCGCTTGTATGCGAACTGAATTAATAGAACCCGATAAGAAAATGCAACTATTTTTTGTTGAAAGTGCATTCTTTTTAATTGAGAAGTCCACAGTTATATTTTTGGTTCAGAATTTATCTCTTTTGGTTGAAAATTCTACTATTTCGTTGAAGATTAAACAATTTTGTTGAAAATTTGTTTTTTCTTCGTGGAAAATTAAATTTTTCAACTAAAAATTCAACTCTTTCATTTTTAAATGAAAATTGATGTATTTTGCTGTAAATTCATCTTTTTTGGTAGAAAATTAGTCTTCTTGATTGAAAACTTAACTTCTTGCTTAAAAGTTGGACTAATTTCTTGAAAATTCATTTTATTAGTAGAAGATCTAACTTTTTGGTTGAAAATGAATTATTTTTCTGGAAAGTCGTCTTTTTGGATTGAAAATTCTATTAATTTCGTAGAAAACTTAATTCAAAATAATTTTTTCAACTGAAAATTTAACTCTTCCATTTTTGGTTAAAAATTCAACAAGTCGGCTGAAAATGGACGTATTTTGTTGTAAATTCGTCTTTTTTGGTAGAAAATTAGTATTTTTGATTGGAAAGTCAAGTATTTGATTGAAAGTTGAAATAGCTTGTTAAAAATTCATTTTATTAGTTGAAGATTCATCCCTTGGTTTGAAAGTGTAATTATTTTGTTGAAAATTCTTTCTTTTTTTTTTGTTTGATGATAAATTTTCCTGACTGCAAATTTTACTATTCCATTTTTGGTTGAAAATTGAAATATTTGGTTGAAAATTAACTTTTTTGATGAAAATTCATATTATCGGATTTAAAATGGAACTGTTTTGTTGAAAAAGTCGTCATTTTAGTTAGAAATTTAACTCTTTGGTTGAAAATCCAACTATATTTGGTTGACAATTCATCTTTTTGTGTTAAAAGTTTTGTAGTTTATTTGAAAATTGAATTATTTTGTCTGAAATTCAACAACTTTTTCAGGAAATAATTCTACTCGGTAGAAAATTCAGCTGTTTTGTTGAAAATTCGTATTTTTGGGTTGAAAATTTAATTATTTTGGTGGATAATTCAACTGTTTATTTCAAAAGATTCATAATTTTAGTAGAAAATTCACCTATTTTGTTGAAAATTCTATTGTTATGTTAGAAGTTCAACTATTTGCTAAAAATTAATCGATTTTGTTGAAATTTCGTCCTTTTTGCTTGAAATTCAACTATTTGGTTGTAAATGCAACTGTTTTGTTGATAATTTTTTTTTTTTTAATTCAAGTATTTGGTTAAAAATTTATCTGTGTGGATCGATAATTCAACTATGTGGTCACAAATTCAACTATTTTATGTAAATTTTAATTATTTTGTAGAAAATTCAACTATTTGGTTCGAAAATCATCATTCGTTCGAAAATTCAACAGTTTTGTTGAAAATTCGTCTTTTTTGATTGAAAATTCATCTTTTTGGCAAAAAAATTTTTTGTTGAAAGTTCAATTGTCTTCTGGAACATTCGTCTTTTTGGCTTGAAGATTCAACTATTTAGTTGGTGATGCAACTGTGCATAGTTGAGGTTAATTCTTTTTTGTTTGAAAATTCAACTAACTGATTAAAAATTGGTCTCTCTTGCTTGAAAGTTCAACTATTTTGTTATAAATATAACTGATTGGTCGAAAATTAAAGTCTTTTCTTTTGTTTTGTTTAAAATCAATTATTTTTATGAAAAATCATCTTTCTTGGTTGAAAGTCGATTTCTTAGGGTTCAAAAGTCAACCGTTTTATCAAATATTCGACTTTTTAGCTTGAAAACTCAACTCTTTCGTTGAAAATTCATCTCTTTTTATAGAAAATTAATCTTTTTTGGAAGTGAATTCTGTTAAAATATTATGCTTTCATGTTTTGTGTTTTAATTTAGGTATTTATCAGATAAATCCAAGAAAAAATTTCGACTCGATAGGGTGGGGGTTGACGACCTGTAACGAAGAATGGGAGGGGTGGAAAAGGTTTCCAAAATTGCCTGGCGCAGTTTTTGAACGGCCCCTTTTCTGTATATATTCAACTAACAAAAGTACATTTTTATCATCTAAAAAAGTACTTCTCTTCATACGAGCAATTTTCTTCTTCAGAAAGTCGCAATACGCGGAAATGCGTACCTAAGATCGGTACTCACTACTTTGATTGATTAACAAAGATACCTCGCGGCTTGGCTGACCTTGGCACAACTGCACGGCACATAGCAACGATTAACGAGCTTATCGTCAACACCACTGTCTAGAGTAATTTATCAATTTCTACCTCGTTTCTCACCCTAAATTCAAATGATCATGTTTAAACTCCCGTCCAGAATCGGCAAAATTTATCATCACACTGTTCTGCTATTGTCAAAGTCAAATTCGTGTGTCTCGGACAATTACTCATATATTGTGACTTATGTCAGGGACACAGGCAAGCCGGTACTGTCAGATCTTGCTTTCACTTCAATCAATTACTTTGATCACCTGGACTTCAGGTGGCCAGCAATGTTATGCTGTGCCCTGTCCTGCTGAAATAGTTTGATAGGATTTGATAAAAACGATTTCATACTTTTAAATCCATTTTCTGTATCCGAAATTTTAGGAAACTCCGAGGGGGAAACAACTCTGGTAATCCGCTAGACCGCTTGGTTATGCGAACTGTTAATGCGGTGTAATGCGAGTAATCCAATGTAATCCAGCGTAATTCAGTGTAATCCGAGTAATCCAATGTAATCCAATGTAATCCAGAGTAATCCAGTGTTATCCAGAGTACTCCAGTGTAATCTAGAGTAATATTCTACTAATCCGTCGCAATCCACTTGCAATCCAGAGTAATTCAGTTCTACTGGGGAGTAATGGAGATAAATAACAGCAATTCCAGTATGACGGAGTAATCCACTTTTAATCAGAAGTAATTCACTTGTAATCCGCCTAAATCCAGGGTAATCCAGTTCTATTCTAATATGGTACAGTTATACTTCGGAGTAATCCACTTTAATACGGATAACGATAATTCAGAATTATCCACTTTAATGCAGATCATTCGGAGTAATTTAAGTAATCCAGGTATTCCACTTGCAATTCACATATAATCAAGGGTAATCCTTTTGTAATGCAGGTAATTCGAAGTAATTTAGGTAATCGAAGTAATTTAATTGTAATACAGAATAATTCAGGCAATTCGGAGTAATTTACATATAGGTAATCTAAAAAGTTCTGTACTAACTTGTTGAAAATTTGTTGTTTTATTTTTGTTGAAAATTCATTTTCTTGACTTAATATCTAATTATTCCATTCTTCGTTGAAAAATTATCATTTTTAGTTGAAAATTCATGTATTTTGTTCTAAATTCGTCTCTTTCGGTCAAAAATTAATTGTATTCATTTTAAATTCATGCTTTTGGTTAAAAATTTAACTATTTGGGAGAAAAAGTAATCTAATTTGTAGAAAATTCAACAGTTTTGTTGAAAACTTATTTTTTTGGTTGAAATTTTTTTCTTTTTTTTTCAACTCAACTATATGATTAAAAATTGAAACAATTGGTTAAAAAGTGATTATTTCAATTAAATATTCTTGATTTTAGTTCAAAATTGTATTATTTTACTGGTGGAAATTTATCTCTCAAGTTGAAAAATGAACTCTTTTGTTGAAAATTAAACTTTGTTGTTGAAAATTCATTTATTTTGTGAAAAAATGGTAGTTTTTGTGAAAAATTAATTTTCTTGCTTCAAAAATTCATCTTTTTGATTGAACATTCAACTATTCGATTGAAACTTTATCTTTCTTGATTGACAATTCTTTTGTTTATAGCAAAATAATTTTTTAACTTGAGAATTTAGATATTCTATTATTGATTATAAATGTATCTTTTTTAGTTGAAAATTTATGTTATTTGTTGAAAATTTGTCTTTTTTGTTGGACAATTACTGTTGTTGATTGAAAATCAAACTTATTGGTTGAAAGTGAAACTACTTTGTTAAAAATTCATTTTAATGGTTGAAGAATGAAATATTTTTTAGGAAAATTGTTTTTTTTTTGCAATTAATTTTTTAACCGAATATTTAGCTATTCCAGTTGAAAATTCATCATTTTAATTGAAAATTCATGTTTTTGGTTGAAAATTCAACTATTTGGGGGAAAAAGTAATCTACTTGGGAGAAAATTCAACAGTTTTGTTAAAAACTTATTTTTCTGTTTGAAAATTCATTTTTTTGTTGAAAAATCAACTATATGATTTAAAATTGAAACAATCGGTTAAAAAGTCATTATTTCAATTAAATACTCTTGATTTTAGTTCAAAATTGTACTATTTTACTGGTGGAAATTTGTCTTTCAAGTTGAAAACTGAACTGTTTCGTTGAAAATTAAACTATTTTGTTGAAAATTCATTTATTTTGTGAAAAATTTGTAGTTTTTAGCAAGAAATTAATCTTCTTTCTTTAAAAATTCATCTTTTTGATTGAACATTCAACTAATTGATAAAAATTTATCTTTCTTGATTGATAATTCTTTTTTTTATAGAAAAATAATTTTTCAACTGGAGAATTTAAATATTCTATTATTGATTGTAAATTTATCTTTTTTAGTTGAAACTTTATGTATTTTGTCAAAAATTTGTATTTTTCATTAGAAAATTACTATTGTTGATTGAAAATCAAACTACTTGGTTGAAAGTTAAACTACTTTGTTAAAAATTCCTTTTATTGGTTGAAGAATGAAATATATGGTTGGAAATTGTTTTTTTTGCAATTAATTTTTAACCAAATATTTAATTATTCCAGTGTAAAATTCATTATTTTAATTGAAAATTTATCTCTTTGTTTGAAAACTTAATTATTTTCTTAACAATTCTCCTTTTTTGTGCAAATTAATTTTTTGAATTGAAAATGTAACTATTCCATTCTTGGTTGCAAGTTTTTTATGTTTTAGTTGGAAATTCATCTGTTTGGTAAAAATGTACCTTTTTTAGTTAAAAATTTATCGTTTTTAGTTGAAAATTCAACTACGTGGTTGAAAATTCATGTATTTTGTTGAAAATTCGTCTCTTTCTGTATTAAATTAATCTTCTTGGTAGATTTTTGCTTGAAAATTCAATTATGCATTTAAAAATTATTCTAAATTGTAAAAAATGTAACAATTTTGTGAAAATTCAACTGTTTTTTTTGTTGAAAACTCATGTATTTTGTGTAAAAATCGCCTTTTTGGCAAATAATTCATCTTTTAGTTGTAAATACGTCCTTTTAGTTAACAATTCAACCATTTCATTACACGTTAATCTATTTTGTTGGAAATTTCACAATTATTTTAAAAAATAATCGTAAGTCGTAAAAAGTAATCTATTATCATTTTATGTAATCCAGAGTAATCCGATATAATCCGAAGTAATCCACCTCAGTTGGACCGCATTTTTAGGAGTTTTTTCCCACTTCGGAATTTTCTTTACATTTCTATTAATTGCTTGTGATAGAGTGTCTATCAAAATAAATAATTATATTTATTGAAAGTGTCCCACATAATCCCGCCGAAAAGACAATCAATTTCCATCAAAAGTTTGGATAGAATTTGTATTGATTTCTATCAAAGCGAAATGGGACATTCTGAAGCATAGAATTTGATCATTTTTTGTTTGAATAAGATTTCATTAAGTCTAAATGAAAAATTTTGATTCAAAAGTAGATGATTTCTCAACAGATACAATATGATAGAAATATGCAAGATTCTGGAACATATGATTTGACACAAAATTAGTGCCGTTAAGATTTATTAGAGATTCTATGAGATGCTGTTTTGGTAGAAAAGTATAAAATTTCTGTAGGAATAAAATTTGCTAAAAATTTCCAGCATCCCGAAACATAGAATTTTATGCAAGTCTTATGCCGATAAGATTTTATAGAGTTCCAATGAGAAGCTGTTGATAGAAAAATAAACGATAGCGCGAAGGACAGAATTTGATTGGAATAGCCAACACTCTGGATCATAAGATTTAATAAATTTTTGCCCGGATAAGATTTCATAAAATTTCATTGAAAAACTATTTATATGAAAGTATATGATTTCTCAACAGATAGAGTTTTATACAAATATCCTAGACTCTGAAACATAGAATTTGACACAAGTCTTGTACTTATAAGATTTGATAGAATTTTGATGAAAATATGATGAATAGCAAAATATAGGATTTTTGGATAGATAGAATTTGATGGAAAGGCCTATCAAATGTGTTGATAGATTTTAATTTCTGAAATTCGTTTCATGTCTATCAAATGCGCTCACAGAATGTTATTTCAATTCCACTGATTAATAGATTTTAATGGATTTTTCTCTAAATGAATTTGATTTAATTTTATGTTTTCTCTGGATGAATACATAGAGAGTCTATCAAATCATTTAATTTTTTTACTTTTTTCATCAGGGTGTAGTTCCAATTTTTAGCTTCAATTAGTAAAAGGCTACGAGAGTAAATAATGACAAAAAAGTAAGAAGAGATGCGATTTATGGAAATCAGATAAATAATGAGAATCACAATTGAGTGAATCCGGTGAAAAATATTTAAAAAACAGGTTTCTCAACTTTTTGATTAACACCTTTTGCCCCATTGAATAGAAGAGACCTTGTCAGTCTACGGAAAAAGAAAGTTTGAAATCCATTTTAAAGATTGAAGAAGGTGGAGTTAACTGTAACATTGTCTTCATTCCGTCGGAATCGATTAGCCTCATGCTAAGAAAGAGAAAAAGTGCTCATCATCTTGGAGGCATGAAAATGTTATCATTGATTGAGAAATGAATAAATAATGAGCGAATTCTAATAATACATCGTTGACGTTTGATGAGTTTTAATTTAGAGAGCTATTTCAATAGCCAGAAAAACTCGCTTACTTGTGCGCTTGGATATGTGGAATTGTTTAAAGTTTCTCGTTCGCTCTCCGATGTTAAGCAGAGTGTGGCACGGTTATATTCGGATGGGTGTCATTGTACTGATTTGGGTGTATTTATTATCAGCTTTTTAAGCTGTTTCAACTCTCAAACTAATACTGAAACTCAAATAGAATGTTTTTATGAATTCTGAAACATTTTTTGTTTCTTTTACAACCAAATTTTGTAGGTAAATAATTTAAATAGAATTACAAATATCTCTACTCTACATCATTTAAAACTGTGATAACACATGATGTCCGTTAGTTGCATGAGTTTTGTCACAATATAATAAAAAATATGACATTTTTTCATCCTAATTGTTTGATACATACCAAAATTCTTTGTTAAGAAAGCCTATAGTGAAAAAATAGGCTAATTCTGTAACATTTTGCAGAATTTTAATTTTTTTTACAATTTTTCAAACCTTTCATGAACGGTCGTTCTTAAATTTTCTTGGGCTCATTTTAATGGACAATGTATGCACAATTTTTCCAACTGATTAGGAAAATTATACAAATTATGTCCTCGTGGTGCCAGCCTTTGAACTGGAAGGATACACAGTCAAGAAAATTAATGCACACATTATGCTTTCTAGAATGAGAAATATCAAAAATCGATAACATCTGATAAGAAATTTTTCAATTTCTATTGATCTTCCTGAAAAATTTAATTTACATTTTACTATTACAACGATAGATAAGTCGGGGCTTATTCACTTCATAAAAATTTACAAAACACCTTGAATTAAAGAAATAATTTTTAATCAATAATTTTTGAAATGATTGGTGAAATCAACGAAAATAGACTAAATGTTAATTTCTGCGAGTTTTGAAGGAGAAATCTAAGCGTGCCTTTGAAAAAACTGGTTTATTTCGAAATTGTTTATTTAACAAAAGCATATTGGTTTTTGTATTTTATCTTTAATTTTAGGCAACAGCAGCAATCCTTACAAAACTCTAATGATCAAGGTTTGATTTTATTCCTTGAAGGATTCTTTACAAGTTTTTAAGATTGAGTTTTATTAAAATAGACATTATCAAGATAATAATTTGATTACAAAAATAATAAATGTATGATGACGAACAAAAAATTTCTAAATAAATCCCAACCAAACAAGACTGTAAAGAACTTTTCAAAGAATAAAATCAGTTCTTGATTACTAGTATTAGATATTAATTGAATATTTTACTTGAAATGTAAGCTAAAATACCAAAAACCAAATAATATTTATCAAATAAGCTACTTTTTTTATAAAATACGCTGGGATTTCTCTTTCAAAATTCGCAGCGATTAGCATTGGGTCTTTATTGCCGATTTGGTAAATTAATATAAAGTTTGAATGAATTTTGAGATTGATTGTACGTATATTATACATCCTTAATATCTTTTCAGCTATCGAGTTCCTGAATCGATTCAAAAAAGTGTGATCAAAGAATATTATTAGGTTTCGAAAAAATTGAGGGAAAGTTTTATTTCGCTCCAAGGACGTTTTCTTTAAATTTGGACGGTGATCAAAAATCCAATTTTCAATTTAAAATAAAAAATAAAAAATTTTCTTTCTAGCCATTGAGTTGCTAAATCGATACAAAAAATTTAAAAAAAAAACGTTGGACGGTGATAAAAACATTCAATTTTCAATTCATAAAAAAGTATAAATTTTCTTTCTTCTCCAAAACTTGTCAGTCACCATCAACTGTTCAGCCTAAGTATACATTCACAGTTAGGCCTGTATGGCATACCTTACAAACCAAAAATTAAAAAGTCAGATCATAAAAAAATCCCTTCGTCAGAATGTGTATTAGAGTTTTGAGTACTGTTTTTATCTTAAACTATAAAATAGTGGATAACTTCTTTTAAAGACTTCATTTCTGGTTGTAGAACTAGTTTTAGATTTGATTCAACGACTAAGAAGTTTTGGAAAAATTAGTCAAAGTAAGCAACATGCGCCTACAAAAAAGGATTTATTATCCTATTAAGTCGTTCATGTCTTCCCCTCCTGTCCTACACTCCTTTACCCCACATTTCATCTCACCTCGTCTCGTATTTTGTCTCGAATCTCGTCTCGAATCTAATCTTGAACCTCATCTCGTCTCGAGTCTCGTGAAAAAGACACTTTTGAGAGTGGATAATGATTTTTTAAATGGTGAGTAAGTGGATTATTTAATTAGATTCATGCATCTGACAGTTAGATAAGGAACAAAAATCCAGTTATTTGATGTTGTCAAACTAGCAGTGGACCAACTACCTGCAAAATTGCAGCTGGGTTTTAAAAGTAGCCATCGCTACCGCCAACGCCACTTCACTGGCTGGTTTGCTCGCTCAGTGCTGTCTAAATTTATACATAGCAATTACACGAACCGCAACCGGTTCTGACTTTGTTTACTCCGCTCCATTGACTCGCCATCAGTTTGAGAAGTAGCACTATCGACCATTAAATTTCCACCCGTGAGACATACTTGAAGGTGGATAATTCTCAGCACTAGAAAAGTTCCCAACAATTAGAAATGTTCAATTAATTAAACTCCAATTAGAAAACCAGACTGCCGAGGAAAGTAATGACTCTAGCAGGGTGGCCGCAGGTCAGAGAAAACATGAAAATCAGTCACAGTCGCTTTTAGTCACTTTTTTCTAAAATCACTTCTTAGTCGCTTTTTCAAGATAAAGTCACTATAGTCAATTCTTTAAATGAACATATCACTTTAGTCTATTTTTATTCAATAAATTATCCCGTGGGTTAACCACTATTTAATTCAGATCTGTACCTACTTCTGAATCATCTTGATTTCTTTTGAAATATTTTAGGGTATTTTCAAATGTTTCAAGAAATTTTTATTTGATTTCATTAATTTAAAGGGATTTTATAGGATTTTGAACATTTTAGGATATTTTTAAAAATAAAAAGGAATTTTCAAGAGCTTCAAAATATTTCAAGATATTTTCGAAGATTTCAAAGAATTTGGAATATTTTAGGGTATTTTAAAAGATTCCAAGATTTTTTTAAATAGATTAACAAAGTTTTAAGGGATTCCAATGAAGTTTAAAAATTGTAATGTATTTTTAAACATTTCAATGATTTTTTGAAAGCTTGAAAAAGTTGCAAAAGATTTAAATGCATTGCAAAGGATTTGAAATAATTTAGGTTAGTTTAAAAGATTTCAAGCTATTTTGTAAAATTTCCAATGATTTCAATGATTTTAGGGAATTTTAAAAGTTCTCTAACTATTTTAATAAATTTTTCAGAACATCAAGAAATATCAGATTTAATGTAATTTCACGGGATTTTATAATATTTTAATGGATAATGGATTTCAAAGAATTTATTTGCAAAAATTAAGGATTTCGCAGGATTTAAAAGAATTTTAAATATTCAAAGGTATTCATAAAGATTTGAAAGAATTTTAGTATATTTTAAAAGATTCGAAGGAATTGCAAGTTAATTTCAGTAATTTTAAGTGATTCGAAAGGATTTAAACTATTGCGTTTTTTTTTTTAATTTCAAGGCATTTTCAAACACACAAAAAAGTTTTAAGGGATTTCAAAAGATTTTAAATATTTAGGGAATTTTAAAAGATTCCAAGGAATTTTTAATTGATTTCAGTTATATAATGGAATTTAAAAGTATTTGAAAGATGGTAGGGTATTTTAAAAGATACGAAGGCTTTTTAAAGAGCTTCAAAAAGTTTTAAGGGATTTCAAAAGATTCCAAAAGATTTGAAATACTTCAGGGAATTTTAAAAGATTCTCAGGAATTTTTACTTGATTTTAATCATTCTACCGGATTTCAAAATATTTGAAATGTTTTAGGGTATTTTCAAGATTCCGATACATTTTCAACAGATTAAAAAAATTTCAAAATTCCAAAAAAGATGTCAAAGGATTTTATATATTTTAGGGTATTTTAAAATGTTCTAAGTTTTTTTAATAGTCTTCAATAATCTCAAGGGAATCCAAAGAATTAAAAAGATTTAAGGGTATTTAAAAAATTTTAAGGAACTTTGAAGAGCTTTAAAAAATTTCAAGGAATTTCAAAATATTTTAAGGGATTTCAAGTGATTTCAAGAAATTTTTAATATATTTCAATAATTTGAATGTATCCCAAAGGTTTTAAAGATTTTAGGGTATTTTTTAAACTTTCCAGGAATCTTCAAGAGCTTTACAAGGTTTCATTATTAGATTCCATAACACTTCACGGTATTTTATAATATTTTAATAGATTTCAAAGAATTTTTTCACAAGCAGTGAGGGATTTTGCAGGATTTCAAAGATTTGAAGAGATTTTTAAATATTTTTTGCAATTAACTTGAATTGATTTGGAATCCTAAATTTTTTTAATGCACTTCAATTCTCTAAATTCACTCAATTCTACTAAATTAAATGGATTTTGAAAGCTTTGGTTTAATTCATATTTTTAACGCTCCTTGAATTTTTAGACATGTCATCAAATTTGAACTTGATGAATTTCGAACTCCCATGAATTTTTCTAAACTCATTCCAAATTTACTGAATTGAACGAATTTTTCCATACTTTTTGTATTGCTTTCAATCCATATGACTTTTTATGAATTTTATCGAATTCTTTTAAATTCAAAAGAACATCAGTCACATTGTTTATGCACATGAGTCACTTTTAGTAACTTTTCGGGACAGAATTTAATCACTTTTGGTCACTTTTTTGGTTTAAATAAGTCATTTTTGACAGGGAAAATGAAAAAGTAGTCATGGAACATCGGGGAAATTTGAAAATGAAGTTTTGCGGCCACAAATTTCGCAAAGAGATTTCCACGGAATCATTGAGGAAGCTATGAAATATAGCAATCGCATTTAGACTCATTTTAAAAGCAAATTCGATTTCAATGAACTTGGAATACAGACGCGATTGCGACAGATCGCTACCTTGCCATCGATTAAAGAACCTTGCAAGCCAGGAAAAAGGATACTTTTACCTGGAGGTTTATAAAGTCACCACGAGGTGCCATATATCATGAAGAGCAATACATATAATTTATATTTATAGTACATTTTTATTATTCTCGGTCATTTTACTACTTTTCACCCCATTCCTTTCCCTGCCTCCTTTTTCTTTTACCTCGCGGTTAGTAAACGCATTCATTCGCTCAACCGGTTAAGCCGCCTAAGGTGTAAGAAATTATCTGATCAACCATTCCAAATTGAGAACTTGCTTGTGTTTAATTTAGCAGTTCTGAATCAATTTTAGTCATGTTGCTAATTACCTGTATTGTATACTTTCACAGTTCTTATACTTTTTATTGAAAGTTGTATATTAGTTATGATTGTCATAATATTTCTAAAACAAGGGATATTTAAGAAAATTTTGAATTTCCTAGGACCAACAGGAAATGTTTTAGGAAACGTATTTTTAACATAATGCATCAATTTCTTACAAGTAGTTGAATTTCTGTCTAAAAAGGATCAACTTGCAAACAAAAATGAAAAGGGGAAATTTTTAGTTTAAAAAATTGATTTTCCACTAAAAAATAACGAATTTTCAACAAAATAGTTCAATTTTCTACCAAAGAGATGAATTTTCCACTAGCATGATGAATCTTCAACTAGAATGATTAAATTTTCAGTTAAAAAAAAATTAATTTTCAAGAAACAGACAAGGAGTTTTCAACAAAATAGTGAAATTTCCAAATAACGAGATAAATTTTCAAGTAAAATGATGAATTATCAGCCGAAAAAAAGAACTTTTAACAAAGGAGTTCAACTTCAAATCAAGCAGTTAAATTTTCATCAAAAAAGATTAATCTCAAGTAATAATATATTTAACTACAAAGAAGATTTTAATTTCAAATAAAAAACAGTTGAATTCAAAAAAGTAACCGAAGAAATGAAATTGCAACTAAAATGATGAATCTTCAACAAAAAAATTTATTTTCAAAAAAAGAGTTTAACTTTCAACCAAGTAGTTGAATTTCCAAGCAAAAAGATTAGTTTTAAAACAAGAATATTAATTTTCTACGAAAAATGGTAATAGTTTTATATTCAGTTTGAAAAAAAAACTAATTTTCAGCCAAAGAGATGAATTTTTAACAAGAAGATTAATTTGAGTTTAAAAAATTGATTTTCAACAACAAAAAAATGAATATTCAGTTCTGGAATTTTTTTAAAGGTTTTCTATAGATTTTCTTACTTACCCCTCCTACACCAACTCCTACTTCTGGAAGATTTACAATTTTATTGACCAAACAGGAAATGTTCTAGAAAATTTTGAAATTCAGGGTGATATAGTCATTCTTTTTTCACTTTCAAAAAGTGTTTCTTTGATAAATAAATTGTAAAACATCCAAAATTTGTCAAAGCGTTGTATATCATTTTGATCCAATCTGGGAATCAAATTGATCAACTGGCATTTGCTGTATTTTTATAGCAAGTTTACAAGGATCTTGGGTTCAGAATTTTAAAGCTTTCAGAAAATATAACTAATTATTCAAAAATCGAGCTTAATTATAACAATGTTGACCCAAATTGCTTAATTTACTCAAAGATTTCATCAAAGGAGTGTTGACATATGATCTGCAATATTAAGTTACTGTTCCCAAGTCGATGAAATGATTATTTCAATAATTATCGTCTAGTCCTAGGAGTCTATTTTTGAACTAAAAAAATTATTTTATGGGTTGTTAATAAGTGGATTGAGCCGAAATCATCAATAATTTCGTGTGAGATTACCGAAAGTATCACGGAATCGACGTGTCGAGAAAAAAGTTGGATACATTCAATGCGTACAAGATCTAGCCGGTCCAAATTGACAGTGAGAAGTAAAAAATAGAAAAAGACCGCAATGAGGCTTTTTCGAAAGGGACCGTCCATAAATTATGTTACAACTTTGGGTTATCTTTTTGTAAGCTTCCAAGTCGAAATATATTGCATTTTCAACAAAATATTTAAATTTTCGACCAATTATTTAAATTTTCCAGCCAAAAAGACGACTTTTTTCAAAGACAGTTGGATTTTCAACAAAAAAGTTCATTTCTAACCAAGAAAGATCGATTTTTAACCAAGACAAATTTTCAACAAAATACATGAATTCTCAACCAAACATATTATTTTTCAACTAATAAAGGTAAGTTCTCAACAAAAAATGGAATAGTTATCAATCAACGCATAAAAAAAAATAATTATAATTGGTTCAAGTCCATTTGGAAAAATTACTTTAAGTTTCATTAAACACAAAATAAATGAGTGTCAGTAAAATCCACCGAAACCCACTTTCCCATGTATTTTGTGCGGGGTCATTTTCATTTTAAAAAATGATTCGAAAACAATTTTAACCAGTTGAAGTCAACAATGAAAAGACGAATTTTTAACAAAATAATTCAATCCTTAACCAAATAGATGACTTTTCAACAACGAAGATTAATTTTCTACCAAAAAACCGATTTTTCCAGAAAATACACGATTTTTCAACTGAATTGTTGAATTTTCAAGTCAAGAAGACGGATTTTCTACAACACTGATGAATCTTCAAGCAAAAAATTAAAATTGTTAACAAAAAAGTTGATTTACCACCAAATAGTTGAATCTTCAGCTAAAATGATGAATCTTAAACGAAAAAAGATCTTACTTTGGATTGAAAAAAGTTGAATTCAACCAAAAAATATGAGCATCAACAAAATAGTTGAATTCTCAACCAAAACAGTATAATTTTCTATCAAAGTATACGAGTGAAAAAAGAAAAAGTATAAATAGAAAAGGCCAATTTTCAATTAAGAATATAAACTTTCAACCAAAAATTGAATATTTACATTTCTAGTAAAAAACGAATTTTCAACCAAATAGTTACGTTTTCAACCCAAGAAAGGAATTTTCAACAAAACATTTCAACAATCTACCAAGCAGTGTGATTTTTAACGAAAAACATGATTTTTTAACGAAGGAGAATTATTTTCTACCAAAAACTACTAATTTTCAACAAAATACATGAATTTTTAAACATTTAACTTTCAACTGAAAAAGATAAATTTTCAACCAAATAGTTTAATTTTCAACTAAAAAAGATAAATTCTAAACCAAAAATGAAATAGTTGAAGTTTCAGTTTAAAGATTGATTTTCGATCAAAAGAGAAACCAATTTTTAACCAAAGAGATGAATCTTTAACGAAAAAAATGAATTTTCAATAGAGTAGTTCAACTTCCAACCTATTAGTTGAATTTTTGACAAAAAAATTACTTTTCAACGAAATTGTTGCATTTTCAACAACATAATTGAATTTACAACCAAGTAGTATTTTTTTTTAACCAAATGACATAAATTCCGAACCAAGAATATAATTCTAGACTTTACAATTAAAAATAATGAACTTTCAACGAACAATAGTTGGGTTTGATTATTGAGTTCTAATAATTCAGTTCATATTTAGGCGAAAATACTAGAAAAAGGGGAAGTCACTTGAAAACAGGGGAAAATTCTTTAAAAGAGGAGAAAGAGTGTGAAGTCTGAAATATGAAAGTTATTTTCAAACTTATCAAGTTATTATTGAACTTTACCTTTGCAGGGCCATCTTTCGCAAACTTTATTAAAATTGATCATTAGGAAACATAGTAGACGTTACTTAAGATTTTAAAGTTACTTCTCCTGCCCCCCCTTCTCTATCCCATTTTTCCAAACGTAGTTTTTGGCGTGCCCCCCCCCCCCCCCCGGATTGGTAACGCATTTTATTGACGACCCCAAACAGAAATTACATTTTCGTTCTTGCATTTCGAGTATTCTGCGAGTGTGCAGGTTCCGAAGATGGAAATGACCGAATCGAATCTTGGCAGGAGAAGGCTGTGCCCTGGGGCTATGTAGAAAGCGAGAAAGGATTAGGATACTTGTAAGATTATGTCTACCTACCAACCGACTAAGAGTTCCACCCACCAGCCAACAATCTTCTCACATATCGCAGCGCCCACTATTCTCTAAAATCGCAGGATCACCGCAATATAATTTCTCCTAGTACTATTATTAGAGAATCCATTCATCCTTTTATCGATCAACTTTACCACCTAGTTCAGGGTGGTCAGAGAATTTAATTTTCAGAATTCCCTCACTTTTTCCTCACAAACTTTTCATTTTTCCTGACCATTAAAATTTAGATACCAAAACGCTTTAAATTCTTAAGATTTCTAGTCCAAATATATTGCATTTTCAAAAAAAAACTGGTTTTCTACCAAAAGAGATTAATTTTCAACCCAAAAAGATTATTTTTCAACAAAAGGCTTAAGTTTTTCAAGCTGAAAAGTCGAATTGATTAGAAAACAGTTGACTTTTAAATCTAAGAAGATGAATTTTCAACAAAAAAGTTAATTTTCAATTAAGAAAGGTAAATTTTCAACCAAAAAGATTAATTTAAAAAAAAATTAATTCTTAACCGAACAGTTGCATTTTCAATCAAATATTTTAAATTTGAAGCAACAAAAACAAAATTGAAAAAAGTTTAACTTTTAACTGAATAATTGAATTTTCAAGTCAAAAAGACGAATTTTTTAGAAGCAAGTTGAATTTTCAACCCAGAAAATTTATTTTCAAACAAAAAAGTTTATTTTTAACCAAGAAAGATGAATTTTTTATCAAAAAAGATTTCTCTATCAAAAAATATGAACTTTCTATCCAAAGAGACGAATGTTGGACAAAACAGACGCATTTTCGACCAAAAAGTTAATTTTTTATCATGAAAGCTGAATTTAAACAAATAGCTAAATTTTCATCCTAAATGATGAATTTAAAACCATATTGTCGAATTTTCAAAGATAAATTTTTAACCAAGAAAGATGACTTCACTCCCCAAAAATATGAACTTTCTATAAAAAAAAATGAATGTTCATAAAAACAGTTGAATTTTCGACCAAAAATCCGAATTGAACAAAATAGTTGAATTTTCAACATAATAATTAAATTTTGAATAGAATCGCGGAATTTTTAACCAAATAGCTGAATTTTTAACCGAATGGTCGAATTTTCTAAGATTAAACTTTTACCAGAAACAGTTGCACTTTCAACCGAAGGGTCGAATTTTCAAGCCAATAAGGCTAATTTTTTAGAAGACAGTTGAATTTTTATACGGATGATCAACAAAATCGTTGAATTTTGGACTAAAAAAAGATGAATAGCTGATTTCTCAACATACAAAGACGAATTTTCAACAAAATATATGAATTTTTAAACAAAATGATGATTTTTTAATAGTGAACATCAATTTTTCTACTCAAAAAGATAAATTTTCAAATAAATACATTAACTTTCAACTAGAAGGGAAATCTTCAACCACAAAACATGCATTTTCAACAAAGATGTTCAACTTTCAACCATGTTGTTGAATTTTTAACAAAAAAAATTAATCTCTCAACCAAATAGTTGACTTTTAAACCAATACAAAAGATGAATTCTCAACAAAAAATGTAATAGCTGATATTCAAATCAAGAAAGCTTTTAATTCTAATTAAAAAAAGTTGATTTCAACAAAAGCAGAAGAATTTTCAAAAAAATAATTGAATTTTTAAACAAATGATAGAATTTTTAACTGAACGAGATGAATTCTGAACAAAAAATATAATACCAGACTTTTCACTAGAAATAGTTGAATTTCCTCATTGGGCTCTATTCATTAAGTTCGCATTTTAGCGAAAAAACGAGAAGAAGGGGAAGTTTTTTTAAAACAGGGGAAAAAAGAAGACTTCTTTAAAAATGGTGTAAAAAGGAGAATAGGAAAAGGAGTGTGAATTCTGAATTTTTAATTAAAAATCTGTTATAAATGGATAAAAGAAATTTCAATTTTTATTCATAAATTTTCAATTTATTATTCTTGACACTTGGAAGTGCTTCTTATAGAAATTCCCTGACTTTTGTAATTTTTTTCAAAATCCCTAACTTTTCCCTGATTTGTAGGTTTAAATATAATCATCAGTATGAAAAAACTCTTGTTCTGGATTCATGAAATGAAAAATACACAACAATAAAGTGGAATCGACTTTTAAGAAAAATTTTGCAGACTCTAAAAACAGTACCTGAATTCCGAATGATTATTGTTCTTACGTAAGGTGGGGAATGCAAGTATGTATGATGCTATGCATATCATTTAATGATCAGTTTCTCGCCGTTTATAGTTATTCACACTAGGAACTTCGTCATAAAGTTACAGACACTTAAAATTTTACCATCGACGTTAAAAATAATGAATAGATTCGTGAATCCAATGGTGTAGCGTAAAGAATATATCTAAGAATTAAAATCAGGCTTGGGTAATTAAGCGATTCTTTACACTTTATGTAAGAGGAATCACTGTGAAAAAGATTCTAATTGAATTTTTACTTTTGGTAGAAAATTGTGTTTTTTTAGAGAATTCATTTTTGAATAGTAAAGGGGACGGTTACGCTACTGTGGAGAGTAATAAAGTATTCATGTGTTTAAAGAAAAACATACAATGTTCATACATAAGCCTCTAGTTCTAGTGGGTTGGAGAGCCTTAGTAAGCCATTATTCAATAGGTAATACACGAAGAGAGAATAACATTCAAGAGTCCTCGAATGAACACCCAAGATCTCTTAATACTGTCAATTTAAAGGAGATTTCTTGAAGTTTGTTGATATTATTATTAACATTTTAGCTACTGTTGTTTTCATATACCGTTGATTCTCGAAATCCAGCATTTTTATTAGCTATATAGACTCTGGAACAAAATTTTTTCATTCTTTCACCTAAAAATGCTAATAGATTTTCCAGAAAAAAGCTCATTTTCTAAAAAATATTTCAAGTTTAGGAAATCTGATTTTGAATGTTGTTAAAAATTGTAAAAAGTACCTGTGATTTTCTGAACATTTAAGAAAATTTCCACAAATTTTGATAGATTTCAACAGAATCCAGAAAATATTTAGAATATCAAATTCATTTTAAATAAAAAAAGTTCTTCACTTCAAGTCGCATAATCTCTCACATCAGGAACGATTTTTTTGGCGCATTTTTCCGATTTGATAAAAAATTTTCTCGAAGTTGTGAGTGTTTAAATTTTGTCGGAAAATTGGTGAAAGTATCAAAATTACTAGAGTAGCCACGATTTTTGTGGAAATATAAAAAGAAGATTGTCATAAAAAACTCTCTTGTGATTTCTTGCATCGTTTACAAGAAAAATTCTAAAATTATATTTAATTTCAGAAAAAAATTATGTCGAGCTGAAAAATGTTTTATCCCGCATGAAGCTCATAGGATGCCTTCCATATAAAAGCATGTAGGAACTATAAGAAATATTGCAAAAAAACGTAATGTTTTTAGAAACATTTTCTTTTCATGTTTTCAAAATTCAAAGAGAAAAATAAAAAAGATTTTCTGGAAAACTCCACGTTTTCTATTATTATTTTTTAAAAATAATTTCTGTTCGTAATAAGGAAGGCATCCTAGTAACTTTTATGCGGGCTCAGTCATTTTTTATGCCAAGCGGATTTGTTTTTCTCAAAGTTCTTTAGAAAAATGTGAAAATTCGATTTTATGGAACCAAATTTCTTCTGGCCAAAAAAATGAGTGTCTTGTATGCACAGGATGTCTTTCTTATTATAGAAGGCAAAATTCAACAAAAAATTGGCAAAAAATATAAATGAGTGTTTATAATCGAATTTTTATATTTTCAAATAAGTCGTCATCACTTTGGCAATTTTGAACTTTCTTCAAGTTTCTCGTAAGTTTATGGAAGGTTTAGTTTTCTCAAGTCGTTTAAAAAAGGTAAAATTAAAAAATATACACTATCTGGTCCCCCCTAATTCGATTTTTCAAAAAAAAAAAGATAATTTTAGTTAAATTTAATTGTAGTAAGCGCTGTTGAAGAATACCTTTATTGTGACGTCGCATACAATTTCTTTTTAGTAAAATATATCACTCATATTTTTTTCGGAATCAAAAAGATATATAGTCAGCGACATCAAATAACAGCTGTTTTGCATTGGCATATATGAAATAAATTTTCTTACAATTAGTCAAATAGAGTACTCAGTCAGATACTTGCCAAAAGTCTGAGTGATATGTCAAAAGTGAAATAATCCATTAGTACGATTAATTAAATAAAATAACGATTTTATTCACAAAAGTTGACTACAGGACCGCTAAATATACATATATGTATATATTTTTGAAATTCAGCCAAAAATCAGAATTCCACTTTAATGAAAACATTGTCACAAAGTAAGATAATATATTGCATTATTTTAAGCTTCGCACTCTTTCCCCTATTTCGCTCCTTTCCCCTCATATAAAGAGTTCCTCTTTTTTCCCTGTTTCCCCTTTTTCTAGTTTTTCCACTTAAATGTGAACTAATCGAACTATTTTTCCTTGTAAGTTCATTCTTTTTAATTGAAAAGTCTAAAATCATGTTTTTGGTTAGATATTCTAATATTTAATCAAAAATTTAATTATTTTCTTGAAAATTGAACTATTTTATTAAAAATTATACTATTTTGGTCGAAAATCCAACTACTTTTTTTAAATTTGAACTACTTTTTACAAACTTAATTTTTTTGATTAAATGTTTAACTGTTTTGTTCAAAATTCCCTCTGTTTCGTTAAAAATTTATTTTCTTAACGGAAAGTTTCACTACTCCATTTTTTGTTAAAAATTAATATTTTTTAGTTGAAAATTAATTTTTTTGTTGTTTTCAAAAATTCGTTTTTCTAGGTATAAAATTAATCTTCTTGGTTTAAAATTCAACTATTTGGTTCAAAAATTAGTTTTTATTTTGTTGAAAATTAGTTATTTGCACTAAAAAATTAACCATTTCATTTATTGTGGAATATTAATTTTATGTACTTTCAAGGAGGACTTTTTGTTAAACATTGATCCTCTTTAGACGAAAACTTAACTATTTGGAATAAAATTAACTAAAAATTCATATTTTTGGTATTGTTTTGTTGAAAATTCGTCTTTTTGGATTAAAATTCTTTTATCTTGGAAAAAAATTCAACTATCTGGTTGAAAATTAACTTTTTGGTTGAAAATGTATATATACGTGTTGAAAATACAACTGTTTTGTAGAAAATTCGTGTTTTTGTCTTGAAAATTAAAGAATTTGTTTGAAATTTATTTTCTCTCTTGAATGAAAAATCTGTATTTCTTGAAGGTTTAATTCTTGTTGAAAATTAAACTATTTTTTTTAGTTAAAACTTTTTGTTGAAATAACAACTATTATATTTTTCGTTGAGAATTCATATTTTTCAGTTAAATTCATCTGTTTTTTATTTAAAATTCAATTTTTTGTAGAAATATCAAGTATTACATTTTTTATTGAGAACTCATCTTTTTTTATGAAAATATCACCTACTTGGTTGAAACTTGAACTTTTTGTTGAAAATTCGTTTTCTTTTTTTTTTTTTTTGGAAAATGTTCATTTTTCCTTAATTCAACTATTTTTATGATATTAATTTTTTAAGTTATGCATTCAACTATTTTGTTAAAGTTCACCATTGTAGGTCAAAAATTCAACTCTTTTTTTTCGTCTCTTTTACGCAAAAGTTCCATTATCTGATTTTCAATGCAACTTTTTGGTTGATAATTAATTTTGATTTTGATTTGTTTGTAAATGCAACTATTTGGTAGAAAATTAATTTTTTTTAATGACAATTCAACTATTTTGTTGAACATGCAACATATTTCGAATCGAAATCTTAAACTTTTCATATTGAATTCAATATGGTACCTATACATTTTTTATTTAAAAGAATTTATTCCCCTATGATTCTCCTATTTTCGTGTAAAATTACCCTATTTCCCCTGTTTTCAGAGAATTTTGGATTGTGAAGTCTATTATGTAACTAATATGAACATTTTTTCAACCGGTTTAAAGAACCTTAAAATATTTCTTATAATTTCCTAAACATAAAACGTCATTATGGCACTAATGAGAACAATTTATAGGGGTGTTATCTGAGAAACATGGCCTTTTGTTGGATCAAATATATATTGATAACTCAGTCGTGTTATTTCGTAATTTTCTTATTAAAGAATCACAAGATACGCAAATTGATATTGAATTTCAATTAAATTAATAAGTGATAAATAAATTTTTAATCAGTGATAAAAACATGTTGTGCTCAACTAGGCCACAAAACCTAAAAATATATCACAGCAACTTTCTGATGGATATGAGGATTAAGAGGAATAAATAGTGGATTATTAATGTTTATCGCGTCTCAATTCATATAAACATTTCCACGAGAGAGATTCATTTGCTATTTAGATATCCGTAGCTGCGACTATTGATAGTTAGTTAGAAGTAGTTAGAGGCGCGTTGTGAAGACCGATGACCCCGGTAGGTAGGACTGGTAAGGTAGTTACATGCATAAGGTAGGATCCTTTCCCTCGAGAAGTCAAGCCACTCGTATGGAGGCTCCTCTTTTGCAGCTAATTGGGACCAGTCTCTTCTCGGCTTAGCTGCATGATAGTTACCCTTCTTCTTCCGATAAACTCCATTTCGCGATCTCAAAGAGCATTATGGAACTACCGCACGACCAAAGGTCGTGACAACCGCTCTACAAAATTTCACCATAGCTTAGAGAAAAAAAAACTCAAATTCCGATTCATATCCGATTTTTAGGCTCGACATCGCGCTTGCCTTTCAACGCCAAGTACGATTTCATTCTTATAATTAGAAGTAATTAGGCATTCTCATTTAGGGGGCTAGAGAGTTAAAATTCCATTTTCCTAAATGTTAATTTACAAGATAATTAAATGGAAAACTGTGTTTTTGGTTACTACACTCTTTTATTAGAAGTTTTTAAATATAAAAAAAAGTTCAACAATGTTTCAAAATGTACACAATTTTGCAACAGCGACCTGAATTAATCAATGAATGTTAAAATTGCTGAAAATCTTCAAAGTTTTATATCTTTTCTTGTTAATTCCTGCGCTATGTATTTTTCGGACAATTCTTCAACCTTTAAGTATGGTCTCACAGACCGCACAATAGCTTTGACATATGCGTCCTCCCCTGACCATCCTCGATGCTGCCGTCATTATTAGTTTTAATTTTAGTTGTTCTTTCGCCGAGATTGGTGGACAACGTGTGGTCCTGGGTGTAATTCGTGAGTAATATCAATTGAAAGCTCCCAGGCGGTCTGTGAGACCGCACGTCCACGGTAGGGTCACTATTTGTTATTAATTTTTCAGTTTGTTTCAAGATATCTAAAACGCAAGATGTCACACACAAACAAACTTGAGCTTGATGCGGGTACCCCAGAATACGGAACGCGGCCGTCCCAGAAAAATGTTACGTCCCAAGTATCCCTCATTTGTGCAAAAAGTGACGAATTGATATGGACGTATAGACGTGCGGTTTCCCAGACCGCACTGTTCAAAAAGATTATTAATAATAAAAGTTGATCAAATTTATTAATTTCTTACTTCTTTCAATGTTACTTCATATTGTATACGTTAGATAACAAAAACTTATTTACTTATTTAATAAGATATAAATATATACAGCGGTCTATGAGACCCCAGGTCCATGTCAGTGCAAAAATGAAATCACGTCCATAGTTAAAGGTTGATGAGATCTGAATATTTTGCTTTTAAAATTAAAGGAGAAATTGAATAGATAATCCAATTCTTATCTTGAACATAGTATGCCCGTTAAAAATCTGAAACCAAATATTACCGTCAGACGGGGTAATCATGAATCAATACGGGTATTTATGGATCAAATAGGTTGCAATTTTCTTTGCGGCTATAGTGAACTTTTCGAAACTTTGCACTGGGTTAATTTATACGAAGTGTCTCGTTATCCCGAAATTCGGGATGAGTAGTCAAATATTTTTCATAAGCTTGGAAGGTTTTAAGAAGGTGATTTTCAATAACTTTAAATAAATAGTCCTTTCTCTGATGAATTTTAACTTGAATTTCGATCAGCTATGACAGTTTGAAGAACGAACAAAAATCATACGCTGCATATTCTTCAATATTTTTTTTACTTACAAACAATAAAAATTCTTGTGCTTTTGTTGGCACACTTGAATAAAATAATTGAGATTTTATTTTTTGTTAGACTTTTTAAACTGATTGTTTTCGTGTTATTTCCTTAAATATAAGTGTTACCGAGTGTCCACAATACTTGGAGGACATAATTTTAAGCGTACTTAAGCACCTTTAGAACCAAAATACTCACGAAATTCTTTTTCATCCATTTCTAAATTTTGATATGTGAATTTTTATTTGGGACATGTTACCCAGTGGAAATTTGAGATATATTTTAGTTTTTCATTTCTAAACAAAAGCAAATAAATTGTTGAAACTTTGCAAAAACTATTTCAGTTTGCTTATCCTACCTTATCCTAGTATTATTTAAAAAAATATGTTGTGCATTAAGGGACTTAAGGATGTACGCTAAGTACAATCCATCTCAAAAGTCACCAATCATTAAAATAATTTATAAAATCGACGAAAATAGATCTATTATTAATTTCTGCAAATCTTGATGCAGACTTCCAAGCGTACTTCAGAAAAAAATAATTGAGGTTGAAATTGTTCACTTGACAGTAGTTAGTTAGAGTTTTAGTTTTTTCTTTCTGTTTAGGAAAAAGTTACAATTCTTATTTAATCCTAATGATCAAGGTCTCATTTTATTCTTTGAAGGATTCTCTACAATTCTATTTGGGTGGTGTTTATCAACATTTAAACTATCATTGTTTATAACAATAATAACTGTATGATTTATAAATTAATGTTTTTAATAAAATCCACCGAAATACAATTGTAGAAAATCCTTCAAAGAATAAAATTAGGCCTTGATCATTAGGATTAAATAACAATTGTAACCTTTCCCTGAAGAGGAAGCAAACACTAACACTCTAAATAACTACTGTTAAATAAAATATATAATATTTTTTCTGAAGTATGCTCAGAAGCCTTCGTCAAGATTTGCAGAAATTAATAATAGATCTGTTTTTGTCAATTTTATAAATCATTTCAAAGACAGGCCACTTTTGAGATTGATTGTACATCCTCAAATTGACATCCTTGCTCATTATGAAAGATCTTTAATTAATTATAATATTAAATTGATTTTTTCTAATATTAAACTCAATAAGGCCTTTCAACAAATTATGAATAAGAACTTTCCACAAATTATCATTTTGAACTCCACGCTAGTAAAATGAAAAATATTGATGATGTTTATTATAACTTTAAATAGAAAACTACTTCGGTCGATTATCGTCTAGAAAAGAAGATAAGACTGGTTTTTTCCCTCATTTGTCATACATTATTACCTGGGCTCTAATTCGTGCTTGAAGCACTCTCTCTTTTTCATCTTCCTTTTTTTCGTCATCTTTAACGGGTCTGGACCTTTTTCCTTTCCTAACGAGTTTACTGTTGTCGTTCTTGCGAGAATCCCCATAGAGAGTGAGAGTCGTGCAGGAGACGAAGAAATAAGAGAGATAAGTACCAGTGAGAGTGAGAGGACGAGAGACCGGTAAATAGCGCACACCATCGTAAAGCGGTAAAATGAGAGATTCCATCTGATAAATGAATGGAGGACGCTCTTACACCTGAATAAAAATATGACACGTGTTTCTCTACACCGTAACTTCAAGAAATTATTCCTCTAACTAGAGGAACATTGTTCCTGCCAAAGGCTTCTTTATTGCATTTTTTAAAATCAGTAATTGAAAATCATTCATGCAATAAAATGCAATATTTACATCTTTTACATATTCGCAGCAAAGGTTACAAAGGGGGTTAACAGGTTTTGCGACGTAGGGGGGAAGGGGGTAACGCAGAATGTGACATCACACATGGAAAATGCAAATGTGAATAACAATTTTTTTGAATTTGAAAAAAAAATAGAAATTAATGATTTTAGTTCACACGTAAAACATCTGAATGCAGACTTCACACGCTTTCCCATATTCACATTTTTTTTAAAGAATTTCTTTTTCACCCTGTTTTCAAGAAACTTCCTCTTTTCCTTCTTTTTTGGCCTAAATGCGAACTAAATTAATAGAACCCAATAAGAAAATTCAATTATCACATTTTTCATTTAGAATTCATCTCTTTTGGCTCAAAATTCAACTACTTGGTTGAGAGTTGAATTACTTTGTTGAACATACATTTTATTTACTGAAAATTTAACAATTCTATTATTGGTTGAAAATTGATCATGCTTAGCAGGAAGTTGAACAATTTGGTTGAAAATTTTTTTCTTCCTTGACTGAAAAATCTTTTTTGGTTAAAAAATCAACTATTTTGTTGAAAATTCGTCTTTTTTGGATAAATATTAATCTTCTTGATCGAAACTTTAACTATTTGTTTGAAAATTGAACTCCATTGTTTAAAATTTATTTCATTAGTTGGAGATCAATCTCTTTAGTTGAAAATTTAACTATTTTTTTTAACATTCTTTTTTTTTTTGGTTGAAAATAATTAAATTTACTTAAGTATTATTTTTGTTAAAAGTTAATTTTTTTAACTGAGAAGTTATTTATTTCCTTATTGGTTGAAAATCGATTGTTTTAGTTAATAATTCATCAATTTGTTTAAAAATCGGCGTATTTTGTTATAAATTTGTCTTTTTTGGTAAAAAATTAATCTATTTGATTGAAACTTGGACTAATTGGTCAAACTACTCTGTTAAAAATTCAGTTTATTAGATATAGATACATCTTTATGGTTGAAAATTTAACTTTTTTGTTGAAAATTATTTCTTCTTTGTTTTGTTAAAAATTTAGTTTTTTAACTGAGAAGTTAGTTATTTTCTTATTGGTTGAAAATCGATTGTTTTAGTTAATAATTCAATCATTTGTTTGAAAATCGGCGTATTTTGTTATAAATTTGTCTTTTTTGGTAGAAAATTAATCTATTTGATTAAAACTTGAACTAATTGGTCAAACTACTCTGTTATAAATTCAGTTTATTAGTTATATATACATCTGTATGGTTGAAAATTCAAATGATTTCTTGGATATAAGTTTTGTTTTCATTTATGTTTGTTGAAAATCATTAATTTCAACTGGAAATGTAATTTTTATTTAAAACCTGATCGGTTTTAGTTTAAAATTCAACTATTTAGTTTAAAATTAACTTTTTAATGTTTAAAACTCATATATTCGGATTGAATATTCAACTGGTTTGTAGAAAATTTGTCTTTTTAGCTTGAAAATTCAAAATTTTTAATTTCGTAGAAAATTTAACTGTTTTGTAAAAAACTGGCCTTTCTGGTTCAAAAATTAATTTCTTTCGGTAGAAATTGGATATTTTTTGGTTAAAAATGCAACTTTTTGGTTACAAATGAATCTGTTTGGGCTGAGGATTCAACCATTTTTTTGAAAATTTGTATTTTTTGGTTGAATTCAACTGAATTAATGAGCGTTCAATGACACCGAATACAAAGGCAGCAAGCGGCTCATTCGCTGCGAGCAGTCCTGTTGAGAACGAGTTCAGTGCACCTTGGATTGGCGGCCAAATGACTAGCATCAAAAGCCCTAAAATAAGTGCTGAAATAGATGTAACAATTGGAACAAAACGCTTACCAGCAAAGAAGCCAAGATATTGCGGGAGCTCAATTTTGTAAAATTTATTAAACATATAAGCTGCTAATACCCCGACAATAATCCCGCCAAAAACTCCGGTAGACAAGGTCGGTATGCCGAGCATATTAACATATGCTGGATGGCTTTCCTTAAAGAACTTAGCCAATTTGATTGAATCGGATGGAATGGATCCGTTGGCCATTAATACGGCACTCATCGTTACGTTCATGACAAGATAACCGATAATTGCGGCAATCCCTGCCACACCGTCTCCATTAGCAAGACCGATGGCAACCCCTACAGCAAATAAGAGCGGAAGATTCGAGAAGACAATGTTCCCCGCATTTTCCATGACGCTTGCAACAAGCTGAATTGTATCATTGCTTAAAAATTGAGCCACATCGATCAGTTGCGGATTTTGCATCGCATTCCCAAGTGCTAGTAAAATACCAGCAGCAGGAAGGATCGCAACTGGAAGCATAAGTGCTCGTCCAATTTTTTGCAACACACCAAAAAGTGATTTAAACACTAGTTGAACCTCCTTTTATTTTCCCTTACAACATACATGTGGGACGCTCCCTGACATACTTTTCATAGTTAACCGTTTACATTCCACTTTCAAACACAAAAAAAGGCATGGTGATATAAGGTTGCGCAAATAACAGGATCTTATCCTGTATTTACCTTAAGTCACTCATGCCTGATCGAATCAGTTACACGTTTCAAGGAAACTATGAAATTTTATTTGTCAATCTGTACAGATGAAGGGTCAGGTAGACAGCCTCTGCATCTTGTACAGGCTTTTTCAATGCATGTTGTAATATTTTGATCATTTTCCAAGCAGTATTGTAGCATAAAGGATATTCATTTTTCAATAGATGAAGCAATTTTTCTGGCTCCTCTAAAGATTCTTCCCGTTTAATACGCTCAATCGAAAACGTAATATGGCGCAATAAGCGTAAATAATGAATACTTTCTCTGTCTACTTTCATATGAAATGAATCTTCTATGACTTGGACCATTTGCGTGATGAGCTGCGAATGACGGTTCACCTCAGATAATGGCCGATTCGTTAAAGCTGAGTGAATGTGGAGCGCAATAAAGCCAATCTCTCCTTCTGGCAGCTTTGTTTCGACATCAGGACGCTCGTTAATTAGCTCAACGACTTCCTTTGCGACCTCGTATTCTTTCGGATACAACGACTTCGTCTCAAGCATAAAGGGATTGGTGATATCATATCCTTGCTGCACCCGCTTAAAACTAAAGGCAATATGGTCAGTCAGGGCAATATGAATATGCTCATTCAAACGGTGTCCCATTTTTTCTCGTATATGATAAATGACGTCATTGGCAAGCTCGATCATGTTCTCATCAATGTGGTGAAGCAGTTGTTTATATTCTGTTTGTTCCTTTGTATTTTTAAGGACAAACATTTTTTCAAATGTATCTTGATCGAGAACATCACCCGATTTTTTCCCGAAGCCGATTCCTTTCCCAATCAGAACTACTTCGCCCAAAGAAGGGTGTCTTGCAATGATGACATTATTATTTAACGCTTTATCAACGGTGAAGGATTCCATGAACATCCCCACCTCCTTCTTATTCAATCCCTCTTATCGTACAAAACAGATGAAACGTGCGTCAACGATTGTTTTTGAAAACGGTGGTTGATCGCTCGATCAGGCGAAATGGCAGCATTCTTTTCTCTGGCACCTCTCCCTTTATGGCCCGATCGAACAAGTCAAACGCTTCCTGACCCATTCGTTTCAGCGGAATATCAATGCTGGAAATCCCCAAAGCCTCACTTAATTGGTTATATTGAAAGCTCAGTATGGCTGGAAATTCTCCTACTTTTATGTCATGACGCTGCGCCTCTAATAAAAAGCCTGCAGAGACATCGTCATTTGTAATGAATAATGCCGTTGGGCGATTTTTCATTTCCTTCCATTCTGCAAACAATCGTTTCCCATCAAGAAGTGATAGCTTCCCTTCGATGATCCACTCTTCATCAATGGCCTGCCCGAGCGATTTCATCATGTCTTGATAAGCCTGAAGGCGCGACTCGCTATTCGCTCCTTCTGTTCTGGCGAGAACAATCGCAATTCGTTGATGGCCGCATGCTGCCAAATGATGCAGGCCTTCCTTAAATGCTTGATCATGCGCAATTGACACTGTTGAGCATGTATCATGCGGCGTGGGATGACAAAATATAATCGGCCCAGATTCCTGCCACTTTAGAAGGTGCCCATCACTTAACGCATTTGAACAAAATATTAAACCATCGACACGGCGTTCTTTTAAACTCATTAACGCTTCTTTTTCTTTTAATGGATCATACCCCGTTTGAAATAAAGCAAAATGCATACCGCACGCCTGTGCTTTTTCTGCAATACCTGTGACAAGTCCGCTGAAATAAGAGTGTTCAATCGTCGGAAGAACGATGCCAAGCATATTTGAATAGCCCTTTGCTAAATGGACAGCTTGAATGTTTCTCGTATATTTAAGCTCTTTCATCGCATGTAGAACACGTTCTCGTTTTTCCTCTTTGACATAAGGATGATCATTCAACACACGTGATACAGTTGTCACAGATACGCCCGCTCTTTTCGCAATCTCCCTTATGTTTGCCATTTTTTCTCCTACTTTCTCTTGCTATGGTAAGCGTTTCATACTTTAAGATGTATGTGAGCTGAACAAATCACTGGATGGAAAGGAGAATTCAAGATGGGTTTCATCATATGGATTATATTATGTATGACTGTTTTGTTTTCTGCTCGTTTTGCACTACATCCTTTAGGAAAAGAACATAAAATCAAACCGTTTGAATCAATTGATGATTTTTTTGTTGATAAGGATCGAAAAGAGTGACAAAAAATCACGATGACACTTCCAAGACATGGACGTTCATCGTGATTTTTTTATTACTTGATGATCGTCAGCTCTTTCGGATAATTAGTTAAAGTGACTGGACCGTCTGCTGTGATCAATACATCATCTTCAATTCTGACGCCGCCGACTCCTGGGACGTAGACCCCCGGTTCGATCGTATACACCATGCCTTCTTGGAGAAGATCATCATTTGCCTGGCTCATCGAAGGAAACTCATGAACAGACACCCCTAGACCATGTCCAAGGCGGTGAGGGAAATAGTCTCCATATCCAGCATCTGTGATCAGCCCGCGTGCTTTTAAGTCCAGGTCTCCAATTCTCACACCCGGCTTACTCATTTCAAGTGCTGCCATTTCTGCGTTTAGAACGGTTTGATAGATGTCCTTTTGCTGATCAGAAGCTTCCTGATAGATGAATGTTCTTGTAATGTCTGAGCAGTACCCATCAACAATGACTCCAAGGTCAAATAACACAAAGTCGCCTTTTTTTAAGGCTGCCTGTCCTGGATTTCCGTGAGGCTCTCCTGATTTTTCGCCAAAGAGAACCATCGTCGAAAAGGACATGCCTTGAATGCCTTTTTTCTTTAGCTCATATTCAATGACAGCGAGCACTTCTGTTTCGGTGACTCCTTCTTTTAAGGCGTTCACCCCAATTTTTACCCCTTCATCTGCCAATTGAGCTGCTTTTTTCAGTGTAGCAATTTCAGATTCATCTTTAATCAGCCTTAGCTGATTGAGCTCTTCTTCTGCCCGGACAAAAGTTTCTGCCCCAGTGGCAGCTTGAAGCTGTTCTACTCTTTGAAGCGGAATCGACTCTTTTTCAATTGCAAGTCGAGTTGCTCTTACACCGCGTTTTTCTACTGCTGACTGAATGAAATCAAATGGATTCTCATGGTCTTCATAACCAATGATATCGCCTGACCATCCAGCATTTTTCGCCTGTTCGACTTCCATTTTAGGCAAAATAAAAAATGGATCTGCCTCTTGAAACACAAACAGCCCCATTACTCTTTCATGCGGCTCTGTGAAGTATCCAGATAGATAAAACACATTTTCCTTTGTATGTATAAATGCACCTTGAATGTCTTTTTCCTTTAGCCAAGAAGACAAGCTCTTCATTCGGTTCATCGTGATCCTCCTCACACGTTTTACTACTGATCTATTGTATCAGTTTTTGCTTTATTTCGCACAAAAGCGCACTGGCAGAAGCCAAGTGCGCTATGATGATTTGCTTAAGATGCACGAAGCAGACGCAATCCATTTAAAATGACCAAAATCGTACTTCCTTCATGCCCGATGACGCCAAAAGGCAAATCAAGCACTTGTAAGAAATTCGCACAAATTAACAAACAAATCACCGTTAATGAGAAAATAATATTTTGCTTAATAACTCGATTCATCTTTCTTGAAAGACGGATCATCTTTGTTAAGTTATTTAAATTGTTTTTCATTAAGATCAAATCTGCTGTTTCTAAGGCTACGTCTGTGCCTCCGCCCATCGCAACCCCGACATCTGCTGTGGCGAGTGCCGGTGCATCATTGATTCCGTCGCCTACCATGATGATCGAGTTCCCTTGTTTTTTTAATTGATTGACCTCATGGACCTTTTCATCTGGCAGACACTCAGCAACAACCGTTTGGATGCCGGCTTCCTGCGCTATGGCTTCAGCCGTTTTTTGCTGATCTCCTGTCAGCATGACGGTTTGGATGCCTAAATCATTCAGCTCTTGAATCATTTTCTTCGCTTCAGGTCTAATTTGATCCTTAAGGCCAAGGCATCCAACGACTTCTTTTTCCTTCTGAACATACACCACTGTATATCCTTTTTCAGAAAGATGCTCTCCTGCCTCTTCAATCTCGCGGTCCATTGAAGCCTTGCCAGCAAAGTCTTTCTTCCCAATCCGCCACGTTTCTCCATTCAATTGTGCCTTTACACCAAAACCAGAGGTTTCTTCAATGGTGACATGAGCTGATCTTTCTATTTGTTGCTCTTGTGCCATATCAGAGATCGCTTTCGCTAATGGATGGTTTGATTGACTTTCAATTTGATAAAGCGCCTGATAAAAGGCCGCTTCCTCTTGTCCTTTAGCGATCACCACCTGCTCCACAGCTGGCTTTCCGCTTGTAATCGTCCCCGTTTTGTCAAAAGCAATCATGCTGCTTGTGCCTAGCTTTTCTAAAAAGACGCTCCCTTTGACGAGCATTCCGTTTCTTGCGCCGTTTGAGATCAGTGACAAAGCAGCTGGCATAATGGATGCAACAAGCGCACAAGGTGATGCAACAACCATAAACACCATGGCCCGGTAGAAGGTTTCACTCATACTCCAGCCTAGTACAAAATGAGGCAGAACCATTAAAATCGCAACGGTGATCAGTACACCTTTTACATACACACCTTCGAATTTTTCAATAAAAGCCTGGCTTGGTGACACACTTTCTTGAGCCGATTCGACAAGTTTAATAATTTTATGGAAAAGCGTTTCTTCATTATGTTTTGTCACTTCTACTGTTAAGGAACCATTTAAGTTCACTGTTCCCGCAAACACATCTTCGCCTTGCCCTTTTTCCTGGGGCACAGACTCGCCCGTAAGCGCAGATTCATCCACACTTGTTCTGCCGCTTAGAATCACACCATCTGCTGCAATACGTTCCCCAGCTTTGATCATGATACGGTCACCTGGTGTTAATGATGAAGCAGCGACTTGAATGGTCGTGCCATCTTCTTCAATGAAAGTCGCTTCATCTGGTGCGATGCTCATTAAAGCTGTTAAATCCTTCTTGCTTTTATTTGAAGTATACGTTTCAAGCGCACCACTAAGTGAGAAAATAAAAATTAAGATCGCGCCCTCTGCCCAATATCCAATGATTGCTGAGCCTATAGCTGCGAAAATCATTAAAAGTTCAACATTCAAGCTTTTAGACGAAATGGTTTCTTCAATTCCTTCCTTCGCCTTTGCAAAACCTCCAATAATAAACGCAAGGATAAATAAAGGAATACTCCACATGCTCTCATCCTTTAACATCCATCCAACCAAAATGAGAATCCCCGAGATACCTGCTGCTATTAATTCTCCGTGCTGTGCCCATTGATGAAGGGACCCTTTCGATTCCTTTTGATTTGTTGTTTGATAAAGTGCTGTATTCTCATTCATGATTGTTTTCTCCTCTCTAATTGATAATGATTTTCACATCATCAATTGTTGCCCGTTTCCTTTTTTCATCTATATTTTCTGCTATTTTAAGCTTTTTATAGGTCTGTTATTCATTATAACAGGTTCTGACCGATTTTCAATTAATAATTATTATAATTTCTTTTTGATAATAATTATCATTATTGATGTAGACCATTTCATCTCTTCTGAGCACAGTTTATTCAGATAAAAAGCAATTGAACACAAAAAAGAACCAAAGGAATGATCCTTGGTTCTTGAAATCATGTTTCGTTCTAAAAATCCGTCCACTCCTTGATTTGTTTTTTCGTCAGTGGACCTACATGATTTTTCACAATTTCCCCTTTTTCATTTATCAAAAAGCTGGTTGGAATGGTGATGATTTGGTATTTCTTCATCATTTCCCCTCGCTCATCTAGTATGACCGGGAATGTAAACTTTCTGTCTTTCACAAATTGGGCAACCGCATGTTTACTTTGTTCTGCCCCTAGTAAATTCACCGTTAAGATATCAACATCACTCTGATTTTCTTTCACGATCTGGTCAAATACGGGCAGCTCCATTTTGCAGGACGGGCACCATGTTGTCCAAAAATGCAAAATGGTCTTTTTTCCTTTCGCCGGAATCATCTGCGTTTCACCAGTTAATGCAGGAGCCTCTATCTTTGGCGCCATAACGGGCTCTTTCGCTTCAGCCTCGCTGCCTATGAGTAATAGAAGCAAGGTCATTATAAGAAGACTGGCGGGTAGATATTTACGATTCATCAGGATCTTCCTTCCCAGTTTTCTTATAGCTTGCCCGCTCGACGAAGAGGACATTCATGCTTTTTTCACTCTAAGAAACATGGAAACGCCGAGCTCCTTACAAATCGTCGCATAATGCAGTGCAGTCAACAGAAGCATGCCCGTATTCATCCCTAATATGACCCCCATCATATTCAAGCTTTCAATTGATCCGAGAAAATACACCATTGAAAACGAGACGACATGCACCCATATATTATGTAGGAACACATCTTTAATGAGCCCCATACCGATTAAGCACGCTTGAAATGGCATCACAAACAGGTGGCATAAAAAGTACGGCCAAAGCAGCTGTAAGTAGACAGCAGCTTGCGGTGAATCAAAAAAGAGCTGCGTGAGCGGATAAGCAAAATAATACATCACCATCACTGTCGGCACCCCGTACCCAAATGTAATGAGAATCGCCTGCCTGACACGTTTTTTCACAAGGTCATATTGACGTAAAGCATAGGCTTCAGATACACTCGGAATCATCACAATCATGATGGAATGAGCGATAAACGCAGGGAAAAAACCGATCGACATCGCGACACCAGCCAGCATGCCGTAATGATCAACAGCAAGTGTGCCAGAGATGCCTGCTGCAATAAGGGCTCCTTTGATTAAAAATGGTTCTATGGCATTTGCGATCGCATGAAAAATCCGCATGCCCGTTGTCGGAATGGAGACAGCTAATAGGCGCTTTCTCACGTCAATTCCTCTTAATTCAACAGACCTGACATTGACAGCATTTTTCGCCATGACGTATTGGGAGTATAAATAAATAAAGACGACGAGATCACTCGCGACAATGACACCGATGGCAATGAGTACCGCTGTTTCAATATCAAACGAATACCAATGGAAGAACAAAAACAAGCAGATGAGCTGGATCGTTTTCTTCAGCATATTGGCAAGAGCGATCCTGCCCATTTGCTGCTTTCCCATAAAATAGCCGCGTGCGATCGAGGTAAACGCAATAATTGGAATAAGAGACAGCACAAGCCCTTTCATGAGCGGATGATACGACTGAAAGACTGGAATGAACGGCAGGACAATCGCAGCGATCCCCGTTGTTGTACATGTGACCACAAGCGTCATTTTAAACGCATGGCGGAGCATACTTTTATGGAGCCGCTCATGCGATTCTGCAATGAATTTAGAAATGGAGACTGGCAGCTCTAAGCTGGCAATCACAAGGACAAGCATAATGATTGGAAGGATACTCATATATAGACCCATTCCATGTTCTCCAAGCTCTCTCGCTAAAATCATATTGACTAAAAACTCGATACACTCCGCAATGAAAGCTGCGACAGATAGCAGAATGACCCCTTTTACAAATCGATTCATGTAGCCTCCCCTTTATCTAAAGCAAATTCTTTTCACATTCTATGAGACAAGTCCTGAAAATATTTTGATAAATGAAGACAAAAAAAGAAGCGATCCATCAAATCGCTTCTTTCTTTATATGGCAAATACGTGACGACCGATACGTTCTACAATTTTGCGAGAACGAATCCAGTTATCTGTTGCCGTTTTGGGATTATAAAAATAAATGGCCTTTGTTGTTCTGTCATGTTCTTTCACTACTTGCTTCACAGCTTTAACAGAATCTTGATCTGCTTTATCATGAATACTTCCATTCGATACTGGCTGGAAAGCATTTCGCTGATAAATAACACCTTTGACACTGTCAGGAAAAGAGCGATGCTCCACCCTGTTTAAGACGACGCTTGCCACAGCTTTTTTACCTGCGTAAGATTCACCTTTCGCTTCAGCATGTACCAATCGTGAGAGCAGCTCCATTTCTTCATTAGAATAGCGTTTGGCGCTTTCCTCATTCGTCGTTTCTGATTTTACTCTTTTCTTTTGCTTCGTTTTTGAAGACTTTTTTTCTGTAGACGTACTTAGCATTTTGACTTTCGGCTGACGCTTCTCCTCTGAAAATGCTGGGATGACTTGATCGTGATCATCTTGATCTATATATGAAAGCTCATGCTTAACAGGTGCTTGTGAAAGTTCGTGACTTAGTGTGCCTTGCTGCTCTTGTATATTGTCCATCTTCATGGCTGCGATTAGCATAAGGATGACAAAAAGAGCGGTATGAATTTTCATCATTCGCCTCATTCCTCCTTTATCAAAATAGGCGGTAAGATACTTGTCCACTCTAACAAGAGCTCCTTTTATTTTCACGCACAAAGATTTGCATGCTTGTCCAAATTCCGTCATTAAATGGCATGTCCTAGTTGAATTGCGTATCAACTGGAATTGTTAGCGCTTAAAAAGGCCCCTTTTCCGCCTATAATCATCCTTATGCTCCTGATTATGGGTTATTACATTTTCTTTTCAGATGTATCAAGCTCGTTTGAAGTGTGACAAAAGAACTAAAATAAAAAAGCTTTCTCTCATTCATGAGAAAAAGCTTTAGCTTCTTGCTTCTGTAAGATATTCAAAAATAACATCTCCACCATGTTTCGCAATCCCGCGAAAATACTTAAAATCATCTTGATTCACTAAGATCGAACGAAACGTTAAAAAATCATCTTTCTGAATGGTCACTTGCTTTTCTGTCCCATTTCGTAACGATTCAAGTATTGTGAGGATTTGTTCTTCCGTCAAATAAACCGCTCCTTTACAGCCATCATCAAATATTAAATATACCATCCGTTAGGAAAGCATACAACGAAAACAAAACAAAAACGTCTTTATCCTTTACATTGGTATGAAAATATTGCAAAATACTTTTTAATAGGGAATGAAATCTGTTTTTAAAGGAGAGGGATCGGTTGAAGATTGCAAAAATTGGAAATGTGATCGAATTTAGAAATGGTTTAACAGGTGTAGTTGAAAAAGTGAATGAAAACTCTGTCATTGTCGATGTCACCATTATGGACAACTATAGAGATTTAGAACTGGATTCACTAACAGTCGTTAATCATAAAAACTATAAAATCATCAAAGACTCCGTACATTAATTTGCAATCCTCAATTCAGACTATCGATACATACGTAAATACGAAGCAAAGCTGCTTTCTGACAGTTTAGCTATCTTTGACAATCACATATGAAAAAGACTGACACCATATGAAGAAGTGTCAGTCTTTTTGCGTATGAAAGGTCTGCATTTCCGCTTTCGTTTTGTACATGTCCACTTCCTCGGGGGTGATAACGCCTTTATCAATCAAAAGTGCAATCACTCCAAGCAATGTGGAGGCACTCCATTTATATCGTTCTTTGTTTTGATGTTCGAGCATTTGAAGCTCTTCTTTTAGCTCCATCAGCAGCTTCTCTGTCTTTTCTTCTTTGTTTGCCAACTCAAACGCCTCCGTTATTCGTTCATTGCCTCTATTTTATCTCAAAGCAAATAAGATAAGCAAAAAACACAATTTATCTTTACAAACATACGTTCTGTCATGTATAATAAATTTACGAGCTGGTAGCCCCCAGCCGTCCTAGCAAGTTCTATTCCCATTTGTATGAGGAGAGCGACATGACTCTTCTCTTTTTTTATCACTTCAGTCTAATTCATCTCATTCAAACCCATAAAAAAAGACATGTCATTAGGCATGTCTTTCAGATTGTTGACAAAGGGCTAAAATGATCTTTATTTTAGCCCTTTGTCTTCTTTTCAGCGTGATTGAAAACCTTTGTAGTCTAGGAAGGCCAGCTACTTTTGCGGAGCGAATTTGCAATTCGTGAGCACCAGCGCACAGGACTGACAAAGAATGCGAGGGTTTGTCTACACGCTGAAAGACATGTCATTAGGCATGTCTTTTCCTTTATTAGCGATTATCAATCGTTTCAGGATACATATCATGATTCATCATGCGATATGAAGCCATTTCTTCATATTTGGTACCAGGTTTTCCGTAGTTCGTATATGGATCAATTGAAATACCGCCTCTTGGTGTAAATTTGCCCCATACTTCGATATATCTTGGGTCCATCAATTCAATGAGATCATTCATAATAATATTCATACAATCCTCATGGAAATCACCATGGTTACGGAAGCTGAACAAATACAATTTTAATGATTTACTTTCAACCATGATTTCATTTGGGATATAGCTGATATAAACTGTCGCAAAATCCGGTTGACCTGTTTGCGGACAAAGTGACGTAAATTCTGGGCAGTTAAATTTCACAAAATAATCTCTATTTGTATGTTTATTCGGAAATGTTTCAAGCACTTGCGGTGCATAATCAAACAAATAATTGGTTCCTTGATTTCCTAGTAAAGTGACACCTTCTAATTCTTCTGGTTTTCTTGTCGTCATGTCGTCTCTTCCTTTCTATACGCCTCGTTTATTTCCCCACAATAATGTGTGCAGCTGCGGCAGCACTCTTACGCGATTTAAGTCTGGATCTTGCGCTACTTGATCAACAAGCGCTTCATATTTCTTTAATAAATGCGTCAATAAGTACGCATCATCACCTGTCTTCGTGTCATCATTTCCTACCTGCAAATAAAAAGGAAGCTCTGGATATTTCGCATGAACATCCTTTGCATAGGCTAGATCATGATCGTCAAAAATCACGACTTTCAGGCTTGCATGCTGTAATCTATTTCCGTTTTTCAGCTCATCTATAATACGTGTGAGTTTCGTAAAATCTGTTTTCATATTAGAGCTTGGCGGCTTCGGAGAAATGGTTAAATCATCAATTTTCAAAAACCAGTCCTGATATATCGTCCCTTGTGTTTCAAGCGCTGTATCAATTCCTTCTTCGTGAAGCAAAACAATAAGTGATTCCATTTGTTTTAAAAGCGCAGGGTTTCCCCCTGAAATGGTGACATGGGAAAAAGCCTGTCCACCTATTCTTTTTAATTCTTTGACAATGTCTTCAGCGTGAAGCCACTGAATGTCATGCTTTGCTGAGCCATCCCATGTAAAGGAGGAATCACACCAGCTGCATGAGTAGTCACAGCCAGCTGTTCTGACAAACATGGTTTTTTGTCCAATGACCATCCCTTCTCCTTGAATGGTCGGACCAAAAATTTCTAATACAGGAATCGCCTTAGCCATTGTGTTCAACTCGTTTCGGCCGGTAAATGCAGTAGCTTGTTGGTGTCTCCCTAACAAAGACCTGAACACATACTGGTTTATTTGCTAAAGTCGATAAATATGCTGCGACTTTGTCATGGACTGTCTTTGCCACAACCTCTGTAGTAGGCATCGCGTATGGATCAGTTGATGAGAATTCCTCATGATCATTGAGCAGCGTGTGATCATACTGTCCATGAATAAGTTTTTTCAGTGTACTAAAGTTGACAAGGAAACCCGATTCATCTAGGTCATCTCCAGCAATGGTTATATTGATGGTGTACGTGTGACCATGTACACGGCTGCAAGCACCTGCATCTTCTCTTGGAATGAAATGAGCAGCTGATATATGCATATCTTTGTTCAATTCAAATGAGTATGGATGATTCGCTTGTGGATAGATTTGAGAAAGCATTTATTTTGCCTCCTTCATTTCCATATAAGTGTCATAGCCTTTTTTCCGAAGCTTACACGCAGGACATTCCCCGCAGCCATCAGAAATGATGCCATTATAGCAAGTGAGCGTTTCATTTTTCACAAAATCTAATGCATTCAGCTCGTCCGCTAGCTTCCATGTTTCTGCTTTATTGAGCCACATGAGCGGTGTATGGATGACAAATGGTTTTTCCATCGCTAAATTCACTGTGACATTACAAGACTTTACAAACTCGTCACGGCAATCTGGATAGCCGCTAAAGTCTGTTTCACATACACCTGTGATAATATGTCTTGCACCGATTTGATACGCAAGAATAGAAGCGAAGGATAAGAACACTAAGTTTCTTCCCGGTACAAATGTGGAAGGCAGCTCTCCTTCTTTTTCCTCAATGTCAATGTCATCTCTTGTTAAAGCATTTGGTGCCAGCTGATTCAAAAGAGACATATCTAATAGATGATTCTTCACACCTAACTTGTCAGCAATTCTTTTGGCGACATCAATTTCTTCTTGATGACGCTGATTATAATGAAAGGTCACAGTTTCTACCTCTTCGAATTGTTGAAGTGCCCATAATAAACATGTCGTACTGTCTTGTCCCCCGCTGAAGACAACAACTGCTTTTTCATTTTTCATTTTCTGTTCTCCTCCTTTTGCAGATCTATACACTCGTACAAAGCTGCATCTGAAAGGCTCTGGAAAACCCCTATTTTTCTCAAAAGAAAAGACACCTTTACATGTGTATGAGGTGTCCCAGCCATAAAAAATAAAAAATGCCACATCCAAGGATACGGCAAGTCCTTAGTTTTTTATAGAGGGTTTTGCTAGAACCTCTCCCGTTTACACGGATTTTTGTTCAATTTTCACAGAGGATAGTGTACCACATATTTTTCATGCAGGCTATCCCTTCTTCACTTATCAAAAGATGCGGGCACTTTTTTTAGACAAAGGAAAAGGATAAAAAAGATGCTCACATATCCAAAAATAGGATAAACCGTTGATATCAATGTACCGTAACCAATTTTACTAATCACATAGCAGCATAAGAGAATAAGGGATATCGTCAAGACACTGTTCATTCGTATATACGCCCTCACTTGTCTCTCCAGTCCATATAAATTGCCTATGACGGATGTAAAGACTTCGCCGAAGATCACAAATAAATAAATGAGGTGAATGGAATTTGCTACTTGATACACGACCTGAGCCATTGGAATATCAAACGCCTCCAGCATATCTAATGAAGAAAGAGATAAAAAGCATACAAATAAAATAACTGTCAGCATGACGCCCCCAAGCACAGCTCCCTTTTTAATCACCGCTTCAGAGGTCATTTCATTTGCGACGGGCACTAATACCGCTTGAGAAAGTGCCAAATTAAAAGCACCATATGAGATAGCTGATAAAATCCACTCTCCCTCACCCATTTGCAGCGCAAGAACATAACTTTCACTACTGCTAAATACGAATGAATCAAGAAATACGATCAATGAAAAGAAAATAAGCATTGGGACGACGAGAACATTGACACCAAATAACCCTTTTGATCCTTTCAAAAGCACAATAACGCTCAGAATGATCGTTAAAAAAATCCCATATTCCTTCGATATGCCAAGCTGTTCTTCAAATATAGCACCTGCGCCAGAAATCATCACTGAAGTGACGCCTAATAAAATAAAAAACATGACGACATTAATATACCTGCTTGCAGCTGCGCCAAATAGAAACCGGTTCATATCTTGATAAGACTCCGCTTCAATTCGTTTAGAAATGAGCATCATTTTTGCCCCAAGTCCAGTAAAAATAGCGCCGCTAATCAAGATTCCGAATAATCCAATCCAGCCAAAACGAACAAAAAATTCTACGATTTCTTTTCCTGTCGCAAACCCAGCTCCAACCACTGTTCCTACATATACAAAGGCAAGCTGAAAAGCGGATTCATTTGAACGTTTCATGTGACCCCTCCGCACCCATCACTTTCGATTGTCTTTTTTTATCCTATGAGACAAGTTCCTTGAAAAGAAGGACAAACCATGATTAAATGCAAAAAAGGATTTTCACCTGCCTTTGAGCAAAACAGTTGAAAGTCAAAATAGGTCAGAGTATACTATAGTCAAAGATGGTCAAACAACAGACCATTTTCTTTAAATTCATTGGTCAAATAAAGTCAAACTTTTATCATAAGGAGGTCATGGCAAATGCGTTGTCAACATTGTCAAGTAAATGAAGCAACAATTCGCCTGAATATGCAAGTGAATTCATCCCGGAGCCAAATGGTTTTATGTGAAGACTGCTACACCTCTTTGATGGAGCAATCAAAAATGAAAATGGGACCTCAATTGTTCGGAGGAAGCTCATTCTTCTCTGGGCAAGAGCAAGCAGGACATACGCAAAACGTAGAGCAGCCAAAGCAAAAAGGCTTACTCGATGAACTTGGCCGCAATTTAACAGATGGCGCAAATGCTGGTTTAATTGATCCAGTCATCGGCCGTGATGAAGAAGTCGCAAGAGTCATTGAGATTTTAAATAGAAGAAATAAAAACAATCCTGTCCTCATTGGTGAACCAGGTGTTGGGAAAACAGCGATCGCTGAAGGACTTGCACTGAAAATTGCAAGTGGCGATGTACCAAATAAATTAAAGAACAAACAAATCTATTTATTAGATGTCTCCTCCCTTGTAGCGAATACAGGGATACGTGGTCAATTTGAGGAAAGAATGAAGCAGTTAATTAAAGAACTACAAAGCCGTAAAAATATTATCTTATTTGTAGATGAAATCCATCTTCTCGTAGGCGCAGGATCTGCTGAAGGGTCAATGGATGCTGGCAACATTTTAAAACCAGCTCTTGCACGAGGCGAGCTCCAGCTAGTAGGTGCGACGACATTAAAAGAATATCGTCAAATTGAAAAAGATGCCGCACTTGAACGACGCTTTCAGCCCGTCATTGTAGATGAGCCAACACAAGCTGAAGCGATCGAGATTTTAAAAGGCATTCAAGATAAGTACGAAAGCTATCATGGCGTCACCTATTCAGCGGAAGCCATTCAAGCGTGTGTTCAATTATCTTCCCGGTATATTCAAGACCGTCATTTGCCGGATAAAGCCATTGATTTAATGGATGAAGCAGGTTCAAAAGCGAACCTCTCCATTGATGCAGCAAGTGAAGATGAACTAACGAATCGTCTGACAGAAATCGCTGCTGAAAAACAAGCTGCTTTAAAAGAAGAACAATATGAAAAAGCGGCGAAGCTTCGAGATGAAGAAGAAGCCATTGAAGCAAGACTTCAAAACAAAACAAATGACAAAGAACATGTCGTCACAGCAGAAGACATTCAAGCCATTGTGGAACAAAAAACAGGCATCCCTGTCGGCAAACTGCAAGCAGACGAACAAACCAAAATGAAAGAAATTGACGTCCGCTTAAAAGCACGAGTAATCGGCCAGGAACATGCGGTTGAAAAGGTAGCGAAAGCTGTGAAAAGAAGCAGAGCCGGCTTAAAATCGAAACATAGACCAACTGGCTCCTTCCTTTTCGTTGGACCAACAGGTGTCGGGAAAACCGAATTGTCGAAAACGCTAGCTGAAGAATTATTTGGTTCAAGAGATGCGATCATCCGTTTAGATATGAGTGAGTACATGGAGAAACACTCAGTATCTAAGCTCATCGGTTCTCCTCCTGGTTACGTTGGACATGATGAAGCAGGCCAGCTGACAGAAAAAGTGCGCAGAAAACCATACAGCATCATTTTGCTGGATGAAATCGAAAAAGCACATCCTGATGTGCAGCATATGTTCCTTCAAATCATGGAAGATGGCCGGTTAACAGACAGCCAAGGCAGAACCGTCAGCTTTAAAGATACAGTCATCATCATGACAAGTAACGCAGGCAGCACAAATAAAACGGTCAAAGTCGGCTTCCAGTCTGATCAGGAAGAAGCGATTGAAGAACAATCACTCATTGATTCACTCAGCGCCTATTTCAAACCAGAATTTTTGAACCGTTTTGACAGCATCATTCAGTTTGACTCATTAGATCGAGATGATTTAGTGAAGATTGTGGATCTTCTGCTCAATGAGCTGTCAGAACAATTAAAAGAGCAGAGTTTGACAGTCCATGTGACAAAAGAAGCGAAAGAAAAAATTGCAGAACTTGGATATCATCCTGCATTTGGTGCTCGTCCACTGCGAAGAACCATTCAAGAGCACGTTGAAGATCAAATGACGGAAATATTGCTTGAAGAAGAAAAGTTTTCAGGATTTACTGTAGATGTTGAAGATAACGAAATTGTCGTAAAAAAAGGATAGTTACATCTTAAGAAGGATCTACAGCTCCATCATGTTGCGGTGTTTAAGTTCCATCTGCACGCCGACGCTCCCCCGCCTCTTTTCCTTTAAGATAAAAAGAAAAAGAGGTGGATCACATGATGAATTGGAGCTATGATCTTGTCAAAATCATGTATGAAGAAAAATTAAAAGAGCTGCTTTTAAATGAAACTGCTCAAAGAAATTAAAAGAAACTCCCTTTATATCAGAGGGAGTTTCTTTTTTAAGGTAATAGAAAGCGCTTTCGTCAAAAATTCTTCACAGAAACTGCCTTAATTTGATATTCAGACTAAAACCCTTCTAGAAGACACCGATATTAACTATAGAAAAAGATAGTTAAAGGATTTGGTGAGATAATGGACAAAACATCGTTAATAGGTATTATTTTAGCATTTATTGCACTGAGTGTCGGTATGGTTCTGAAAGGTGTAAGTCTAACCGCTCTTATCAACCCAGCGGCTATATTGATCATTGTGGTTGGGACGATTGCAGCTGTTGTCATCGCATTCCCATCTAGTGAAATTAAGAAAACACCAAAATTGTTCGGCAAAATTTTCAAAGACAATAAGCTTCCAACGATTCAAGAAATGATCCCTCTTTTTTCAAACTGGGCACAAATTGCGCGTCGTGAAGGTCTTTTAGCATTGGAAGCTAGCATTGAGGAAGTAGATGACGATTTCCTTAAGAACGGCTTAAGCATGGCGGTTGACGGTCAAAGTGCAGAATTTATTCGCGACGTCTTAACAGAGGAAGTTGACGCCATGTCTGAAAGACATCAGTCAGGCGCATTAATCTTTACACAAGCCGGTACATACGCTCCGACGCTTGGTGTACTTGGCGCAGTTGTAGGACTTATTGCCGCACTTGCTAACATGGGAGATATTGAAGCACTTGGACATGCAATCAGTGCAGCCTTCGTTGCCACACTGCTTGGGATTTTTACCGGGTATGTGTTATGGCATCCATTTGCCAACAAGCTGAAGCGTAAATCAAAGGAAGAAGTAAAACTTCGTCTGATTATGATCGAAGGGATCCTTTCTGTTCTTGAAGGTCAATCTCCAAAGGTGATTGAACAAAAACTTCTTATGTACTTACCAGCGAAAGAACGTGCAAATCTTGTCATTGAAGAAGGAGAAAAACAAAATGGCTAGGAAACGTAAAAAACATGATCACGATGACCATGTAGATGAATCTTGGCTGATCCCTTATGCCGATCTTCTGACGCTTCTTCTCGCTCTCTTCATTGTGCTTTTTGCATCTAGTTCGATTGACAAGGCAAAGTATGAACAGATGGCCAAGTCTTTTAATGTCGTCTTTACGGGCGGAACTGGTGTCATGGATCAGACCAGCATGCAAAGCACTGAAGAAACTGAAAATAGCAACCAGACCAAGAAAGCTGCTGAAGAAGATGAAGAAGCTAAAGCGAAAGCTCGAGATCATGCCGTTCTCTCAAAGGTCAAAAAGCAAGTGGATTCCTTCATTGCCAATAAGAAACTTGGAGCTAAGCTCGAAACAAAGCTCACGGACGAAGGTTTGCTCATTACGATAGAAGACAGTATCTTCTTTGATTCTGGCCGGGCGGTTATTCGCCCTCAAGATGTCCCGTTAGCAAAGGAAATCTCAAAACTACTCGTCATTAATCCCGCTCGTGACATCGTCATTAGCGGACATACTGATAATGTACCAATCAGAAATTCAGAATTTGAATCCAACTGGTATTTAAGTGCCATACGTGCTGTAAACTTTTTGAGTATTCTTCTTGAGAACAGCAATTTAAACCAAGAGAACTTTAGTACAAAAGGTTTCGGTGAATTTAAGCCAATTGCTTCAAATGATACAGCAGAAGGCAGAAGTAAAAACCGACGCGTAGAAGTACTTATTTTACCGATTGAGAAAAAAGCAAAATAAAAAAGGGAGCCCTCGGCTTCCTTTTTTATTTATTCTTTATGATCATATAAATGTTTTGCACGGAGTCCCACATGTTTAAGCATGTCAATGCAGGCATCCTTCTCTTCTTCGCTCAGGACACTGATCATCTCATGAATTTCTTTCGCATGATCTGGGAAGATATCATCAAGCAAAGCTCGTCCCTGCTCGGTAATATGCGCAAATGTGACCCTGCGGTCTTCTGCACAGGCCCTACGACTGAGGAGTTCTTTCTTCTCCAATTTATCGACCACATACGTGATGCTGCCGCTTGCAAGTAAAATCTTATCACCGATTTGCTGAAGCGGCTGATCCCCTTTATGATACAGCAATTCTAATACTGCAAATTCAGTCGGATTCAGCCCGTGCTTCACAATATGCTTGTTCATGTGATGATTAATCGAGCGATAGGCACGTGATAATACAATAAATAATTTCAAAGATTTCTCAACATTATGATTTTCCATTTTTTTATCATCCTTTATGAAATGCAACCCACTAATGTGACATTAATAAACAATAAGTAAAATGTCAACATCTTGATCCATCTTTAGCATGAAAATGAGACCAGAACGAATCACCTAATTTTTTAAAAATCACACAAGTCATCGTAATAAAGATAGGTTCAATGCTATAATAAGTCTATTAGGTAATACGTTGGAGCGATGAATGATGAGTATATTGAAAGGGTTTTGGAAGAAGATCAGGCTGTACCTTATTTTGGTCATGATTCCAACCCTAATCATTAGTTATTTTATCTACGAAAAAGAAACGGAAAAAATCGACTTAAAAAACAAACAAACTGCTACACTTATGTTAAATATTCACAAAAACCAAATGAATTATTTAATTAGTGAAACAGAAGCGAGATTAACTTCTCTTGCCATGGGATTTGACCAGCCTCTCGAGACGAAAAAAGTACAAAAGATCCTAGAGAAAATCTATAAACAAGAACCTCGTTTTTCAGGTCTGTATCTCCTAGACAAAAAAGGAAATGTAACAGTAAGCACGACACCGTTAAAGGAAAAAATCAACCTATCATTCAGAGATTACTTTAAGCGCATTCAAGTGACCAAGCAGACGGTGATCACAGATAACTATGTGAGCCGAATTACAAAACAGCGGATTCTTTCCATTTGTGTGCCTGTGCTGGATGAAAACGAAGAAGTCACCAATGTGCTAGTCGCCGCCATTCAAATTGATTATTTAAGAAATATTATGAATGTATTGAACCCTGATCTTCATTTTAAGATGCTGAATCAAAATGGACATGTCGTGTTTACAAGTGGTCCACAGCCAGCATCAGAAAATGGCAGCACCGTGTCTACATATTTAGATGAAAACAGCTGGAAGCTGGAAGTCTATCCGCAGCGCGCTTCTACAGGTGAAGTGCTGTCTGTTATGCTGATCCCTTTATCCAGTGCTTTTATTTTATTAAATATTTTATTCACACTTGTTCAATATATCATTTTAAGGCGTCAAACCCAGCAGGAGCGTCACCAAAATGAAGCGCAAAAGCTTGAATTAATCGGGACCCTCGCAGCAAGTACAGCACATGAAATTCGCAACCCATTAACAGGGATTAGTGGATTTATACAGCTTTTGCAAAAGAAGTATCACTCTGAAGAAGATCAGCTCTATTTCTCTGTCATTGAAGAAGAAATCAAACGAATTAACCAAATCGTCAGTGAGTTTCTTGTATTAGGGAAACCAACGGCAGAAAAATGGCAGAATAACTCTGTAAAAGAAATTGTAAGTGAGATCATGCCGATCGTTTTCTCTGAGGCGAACCTTTATAATGTTGAGGTTGATTTGCAAATTAATACGATTCAAGATGTTGGGGTTTATTGCACAAAAGATCACATTAAACAAGTCGTATTAAATGTAGCGAAGAACTCATTAGAAGCGATGCCAAATGGCGGTCATTTGAAGATTTTGATTGAGGCTGAAAAAGAACATGTCATTATTAAAGTGAAAGATACGGGTGAAGGCATATCAGAAGAAATGTTAAAACATATCTTCCTCCCTTTTATTACGTCGAAGGAAAAAGGGACAGGTCTTGGGCTTGTCGTGTGTAAACGAATCATTTCGATGTATGGCGGAACAATTGATATCGAGAGCGAAGTGAATAAAGGATCAACCGTCGTGATCATGCTTCCTTCTGCTCACTCAGCATAGCTGAAACATTCAGCCGGTTTTGCTTAGGCAAGACCGGTTTTTCATGTCAATAAGAGGGACGGTTTACAGATAGAAGACTCATTTGAGATACAAGATCATGAAAGGAGGGGGCAGATTGTTTCTCATGAAAAAGGAGATGCTGATACTCATTCATCAGGTTGTCCAGTTCTTGACTATATTTAATTGTCGTCTCACCAGTGTAGCCTTCTGCTTGAGCAGCTTCTACCATCTGTTTTCTCTTCTCATCAATTGACATTAGCAATTGTTCTTTCCTTACATAACTATTCATGATCTCAGCTCCCACAATGAATTCGACTGTCTATGCTCAAAATGATCCGACACCAAAATTATACTTTATTTGTAAATTAAATTAAATATGCTAATTTTATTTAATTTTATACAGCCTAAAGACCTCTTTGGGGGTAAACTTCAAATTTGGACAGGACTGACACATGGATTAAACAGAATTTTATCCTATGTAGAAGATCAAAATCAACTATTTTCTTTCTCATTTTATGTCTATTTCCCTAAAAAAAAGCTGATCTTCCGCCTCATGCGGAATGATCAGCTTTTGTCATTAAACCTTTTCTTCCTCGTAAATTGGCACCCAGCCCTCAGTTGTGACAAATATGCGAACTGCAACCACTTTTCGATCCTCTTGCAGTGTAAAGTAGTGACGAATATGTGGCGGAACAGAAATTAAATCGCCTGGATTCAGTCTCACGTCAAAAAAGACGCCATCCTTACCTTGAATGGCAAAGATTCCATGTCCGCTTACAATAAAACGTACTTCATCATCTGTATGGTGATGCTCACGCTGAAAGTTTTGGAGCAGCTCGTCAAGATTTGGTGTCGCATCAGATAATGAAATCACGTCCTGCGCTTTGTATCCTCGTTTTTCAGATATACTCTCAATTTCCTTTTGGAAAACAGTCAAAATCTCTTTCTTTTCCTCATCTGTTAAATCATACTTTTCTGATAAACGGTTTGGCAGCTTTGCAATATCCCAATGTTCATAAATGACCCCTTGGTTTTCTAAATAGGCTGCCACCTCTTGCTCGCTTTCAAGTAATGTGTTCTCTTCATTATGAATCAAAATCGTCGCCATGTGCTTTTCCTCCTTTTTATGTGACAAGCTGCTTTTGATAAAGTGTTAATTTTAAGTGGTAGCTAAACAAAAATTCATACGCCTCTAATACTCGTTTTGCTTCAGAGGCTGTTTTTCCCCAGACTGTGATGCCGTGATTTCGAATGAGCACAGCACCTGATTCCGACTCTTCAGTGAGATGCTTTGCAAATTGTGCTGCAAGATGCGGGATATGGGCTGGATTTTCAATAATCGGTAACGACACTTCTGCATCCTCCTCCCAGTAACCAAGCGCTTTGATGATTTCGTTTCCTTTGAAACGAACCTCGCCCTTATCCCCATACAGTTCAGAGATCACATTATTATCGATTGTATGGACATGGAGACAGCAGCCTGCATTCGTCTGCTCATACACGTAGTTGTGAAGCAGTGTTTCAGCTGATGGTCTAAGCGGTTCATTCAGATCAACAGGCTTACCTGCTGCATTTACTAAAACAAAGTCTTCATCTGTTTCTTTTCGTTTATCTTTGCCGCTTGCCGTCACCAAAAACGTGATTGGATCATCCGACACCTTGATCGATAAATTGCCGCTTGTTCCATAAAACCAGTCTCTTTGTGCCAGTTCACGTTTGACGTCTGCTAGCTCCTGCCAGCGCTTGCTCTTTGCGTCTGCCATTCCTTCACTTCCTTTATTTGATCAAATTGTGCTTTAAGATCAATAAATGTTTCATACTCTAGATGGACAAGCCCGAGCTCTTTACATTCGTTTAGTAAGTAGTCACGCGCAAATGTGAGATCCGCATGCTTTGCCGCCTCCACATCGGTGACTGAATCTCCAATCATGATAATGAAGTCATTCTCATGGGTCAGCTCTCGAATGATTGACGGCTTGCAGCATCCGCAGCCATTTTGACATTGCGAATCGCAGGCATGCGGCCATTCAATCTGAATATGCTCTTCCCCAAATGACGCATGATTGCAATAAATATCGTCTCGATCCACAATGCCCTCGAGTATGGGATAAACAAAGAAGTCCATCCCGCCACTTAGCACATAGAAGGGAATATCAGCCTTTTTCACATGATCAACAAATTGCTTGAATCCTTCTCGAATCTCTGTATCTTCTAAAATAAACGATTGAATGGCTTCTTTTTGATCACTCGTCAGTAATTGAAACATCTGCCCGACGCCTTCTTGAATGGTGATCTCCTTTGTGAGAACATCGTCCTTCAGCTCCGTCCATTCACTTGGTGCAAAGTGTTTCATGATGCGAATGATATTATCATTTTTCGTAATGGTTCCATCAAAATCACAACATACAATTGGTTTTTTCATTTATTCTGCTACCCTTCCCCATAGTTCAAGTGCTGCTTTTAAATCTTGGCAAGAAGCTGCCTTCTCTTGGATCGACTCTCCATGTGTCACCGCATCAATGATCGATCGAAATGCTTTCCCTCCCCCGATGGCTCCATGCGGATGTCCGTGAATTCCTCCACCAGCATTTATCACATGATCGAGTCCAAAATCTTTCATCAAAACTGGTACCATTCCAGGATGAATGCCTGCTGACGGAACAGGGAACGTTTTTTGAACCGAATCCTCTTTTACACAAGCTTCATAGATTCCAAAGGCATCTTTTTTCGGAAGTGCGACCGACCCATACGGTGAGGGAAAAAGACTCAAATCAGCACCAGCATATCGATTTAATTTACCTAAAAGAAGAGAATGGGAGAATCCATATTCGTGCGATGATGTTAAAGCACCGCTTACTGCGGGATGGGCCATAATAGGCAATCGAATATCTGGATCCTCAGCTAAGCTTTGCATGACATCTAGCCCATAGGCAAAGACATTGAATAAGAGTGCATCCGCTCCAAGTTCAGCTGCCTTTCTTGCTCGATCCTTTAGTTCAAAGGTTCTGCCTGTTAAATTAACGGCATATAGCGTTCGGTGCCCTGTCTCTTCATATGTTTCTTTTAATATCTTTTTTCCTTCTTTGATTCGTTCTTCAAAAGGGGCTAGTGGGCTCTCAAATAAAATTTCATCGTCTTTGATAAAGTCAACGCCGCCTAATGCTTGTAAACGGAGCTGTTCTTTTAAATCTGCCATATCACGGCCAATGACACCTTTAAAAATACTCATCAACAAAGGTCGATCAAACACGCCTGCTTTTTTTCGTATGCCATCAATTCCAAATACCGGTCCTGGCAGACTTCTTTTAAATCTATCTGAGAATTGAATGTCGACTAGCTTCACTTTTCCATCTAGTGAAAGCTTTCCAAAGATCGTCGTCAAAACGGCCGGTATATCCGCTGAAAAGTTAGCCTCAGGATAAGCAATGGTCACCTCAGATTGATATAGGCCATTTTCGGCTGGAGCAAACTTTTCTGATACCTTTTCCACCCGGCCTTTATGCTTTTGAAGCTGCTCTTTTTTGAGCTGCGGCAAATCCGTCCATGATCCAACTGTTAAACCAAGCGCGATCTGCTCCGCTTTTTGATTCACTTGTTCATCCTCTCGATGTGTTAATACGTATGTTGCCAGTAATTCACTCACTAGGGATCCCCTTTCGATTGCGTCATGCATATGGTCAATAAAAAAACCTCTTCAAGTGCTTTATCAGCGCCTTAAAGAGGTTGTTTCGTGTCATTCATCCGAATCTTATCTCTCAGCGCTTGCTGCAAGAATTAGCACCGTGCTTCATGGAAGTCGGTTGCCGGGCTTCATTGGGCTAGTCCCTCTGCCTACTCTTGATAAGAATATTCAATTTTCTTAAATATTGTCTGAATTATCGCACCGTTTATTCATGTTGTCAATGGCTTATTTTCAAACAGATTCAAGGCATCGATTCGCCGAGCGGCTTCTTTTAACCGCTCCTCATTTGTTAAAAGTCCTACTCTCACGTATCCTTCACCGTGAGTACCAAACCCATTCCCCGGCGCCACAACCACATGTGCTCTCTCTAATAATACGCCAGCAAAAGATTCAGATGTATATCCTTCTGGCACCTTTAGCCAAGCAAAAAACGACCCCTTTGGTGCAGTGACCTCCCAGCCAATCTCCTTGCAGGCAGCAATCCACACATTTCGCCTTTTCTCATATCGTTCATTTTGCACCTGTACGCACGTTTGGTCGCTTAATAAAGCTTCCGCTGCTGCATCTTGAGTGGCTTTGAACAGTGAAACAAACAGGTGATCCTGATAAAGCTCAATCGCTTCAATAACAGACGGATTTCCTGCTGCAAAACCTACTCTCCAGCCTGCCATATTATACGTTTTAGACAATGTGTATATTTCAATTCCTGTCTCTTTCGCTCCATCTGTTTGCAAAAAGCTGATTGGCTTTTCTCCATCAAACCCAATGCCGCCATAGGCAAAATCATGGACAACACAGAGCTTGTGATTTTTTGCGAATGTAACGGTTTCTTCAAAAAATGAACGGCTTGCCGTGGCACCTGTCGGATTGTTGGGATAATTTAAATACATCAACTTTGCTTTTTTCTTAACATCCTCAGGCAACCGGTCATAGTCAGGTAAAAAATCATTTTGTTCAAGAAGCGGCATCGTCACCATCTGAGCCCCAGCAAGCACGGCACCTGACCAATAATCAGGATAACCTGGGTCTGGAACAAGGAGTGTATCACCCGGATTCATCAGGCATTGCGGCAGCTCAACAAGCCCCGCTTTTCCGCCAAATAAAATCGCAATTTCCGTCATCGGATCAAGCGTGACACCATATTCTCTGTCATAAAAGGCAGCGGCAGCCTTTTTTAATTTCGCTGTTCCGCGGAATGACGAGTATTGATGATTTTCAGGTTTTAATACCGCTTCCTGCATGGCTTTTACAATGTGCGCGGGAGTTGGCTGGTCAGGATTTCCCTGCCCTAAATTAATAATACCTGCGCCTTCCTGCACTTTTTTCTGCACCTTTTGGACAAGAGATGCAAAAAATTGTGTCGGTAATTGTTTCAATACATCTGATTGCTGAAATTCCATTTATCTTCACCTTCTATTCAAGTTACATAGCAATACAAATACTGTAATGGATTGTTTTACGAATTGTAAAGCAATTTTGAAAAAGGATTGACATGTGAAGCGCAGCTCTGATAATATCTTGAATTAAGAAATGCAAACAGACACGAGACAATTACATATTGATTTCTCTTATCGAGAGTTGGGCGAGGGATTTGGCCTTTTGACCCCAACAGCAACCGACCGTTAATACCACTGTGAAGTGGGGCGCAGCAAGTAAGCGCCAAGACAATTGTCTTATAGGGCACGGTGCTAATTCCATCAGACGTATGTGCTGAGAGATAAGAGAGGCTTTGAGCATACACACCATCAAGCCTCTTTCTCTCAGGAGAAAGAGGTTTTTTTATATGATTTGGAGGGGAAGCAATTGGTTACACTTACGGCATCATATGAAGAATTAACAGAAAGCTCGGCAGTTGCACTCGCAATTAGACTTGGCTTGATCCAAGAAAGCAGTCATTTGACATGTACGGAAATCGGTGACGGGAATTTAAATTACGTCTTTCATATTTTTGATCATAAACAAGAAAAAGGTTTGATCATCAAGCAGGCACTGCCTTACGCCAAGGTGGTCGGAGAGAGCTGGCCGCTTACATTAGACCGTGCGAGAATCGAAAGTGCTGCCCTGATCAAGCAGTCAGAGTATACACCGCATCTCGTACCAGCAGTCTATTATTCAGATACAACTCTTGCTGTGACGGCAATGGAGGATCTATCACACCTAGAAATCGTCAGAAAAGGGCTAATTGACGGAAAACAATATCCGCATTTATCCGATCATGTCGGAGAATTTTTAGGAAAAACACTTTTCTACACTTCTGACTTTGCCACAAATCCTAAAATCAAAAAACAATTTGTGAAGCAATTTACGAATCCGGACCTTTGTGACATTACCGAAAAGCTCGTCTTCACAGATCCTTTCTTTGATAGCGGCACAAATGATTTCGAAGAAGAATTAAGAGAAGCTGCCGAAGCGCTTTGGGCAGATCTTGAAGTGCAGGCAAAAGCAGCTGAATTGAAGCGTATTTTCCTGACATCTGCCGAAACACTTGTTCATGGAGATCTTCATACAGGTAGTATTTTTGCAAGTGAGACGGAAACCAAAATCATTGATCCAGAATTCGCATTTTATGGTCCCTTCGGATTCGATATCGGTCACTTTATCGCTAACCTGTTCCTGAATGCTTTGTCCCGTGAGAATGAACATGATCAGCAGCACCTTTTTGACCATGTCGTCAATGTATGGGCAACCTTCAAAGAAGTGTTCGCAAAAGCTTGGAAAGAAGACAGTATTGAAGCGTTTAGTGTATCTGACAGTTTTTTAGAAACAACCTTTGACCGTATTTTAAAAGAAGCGACAGGCTTTGCGGGCTGTGAGCTTGTCCGCCGAACAATCGGTCTTGCTCATGCCGCTGATCTCGATGCGATTCCATCACCATCTAGACGGATTCAGCAGAAAAAAGCAGCACTTACGCTCGGAAAAACATTCATCAAACAATATCATGCAGTGGAAACAGCGTCTGACCTCGTCGCATTATTCCAGCAATCTGTAAAGGAGTGACGGGTTTTGTCTAAAGAATTTGAAGTCCCCCGTTCTGTCGAATGGGAAGAAAACCATATTAACATTTTGAATCAGCAAAAATTACCGGCAGAAACCGTATTTGAACATCTATATACAAAAGAAGACGTGTATAATGCCATTGTCACGTTAAAAGTGCGGGGAGCACCTGCCATTGGCATCACAGCAGCTTTTGGACTGGCGCTCAGTGCCCAAGACATTGAGACAGAAGAGATTGATGTGTTTAAACAAGAAGTCATTCAAATAAAAGAATATTTAAACAGTGCTCGTCCAACTGCTGTGAATCTAGCCTGGGCATTAGAGCGATTGTTGCAGCGCATTGATCGTGCAGCTTCGGTCAATGCAGCCAAAACAGACCTTGTCCATGAGGCCATTCAAATTCAAATTGAAGATGAAGAAACATGCAAACAAATCGGTCAAAATGCACTCCATCTCTTTAAATCGGGTGATCGGATTATGACCATTTGCAATGCAGGCTCCATCGCCACGAGCCGGTACGGAACAGCCCTTGCTCCATTTTATTTAGCCAAAAAGAAAAATCTCGATCTTCACATTTATGCCTGTGAAACACGCCCTGTTCTCCAAGGGGCTAGGCTGACAACATGGGAACTCATGCAAGGCGGCGTAGATGTGACGCTCATTACAGATAATATGGCAGCCCATACGATGAAAGAAAAGCAAATTTCTGCTGTCATTGTTGGTGCTGATCGCATTGCCCGTAATGGAGATGCGGCGAATAAGATTGGCACGTTAAGTCTTGCCATTTTAGCCAAGCATTTTCAAATTCCGTTTTTTATAGCTGCACCGCTTTCTACCTTTGATATCTCAACCAAAGACGGGGCAGATATTCCAATTGAAGAGCGCGACCCGCTGGAAGTAAAGGAATTAAACGGCGTCCAAATTGCACCACCTGATGTTCAGGTATTCAATCCCGCCTTTGATGTCACTCCTCACCATCTCATTTCAGGGATCATTACAGAGAAAGGGATTATTACGTCGAACTATACAGAAGAGATTGACGCTCTGTTCACTGAAAGCATCTCACTCTGATCATAAAAAAAGCGCCGTGTACTTCTTATTTAAGAGCACCGCGCTTTTTTATTTCATTCGTTTTTGCTAAAATTTCTTTTTTCTGTTCTTCTGTCAACACCTTCATTTTGACACATAGTGATGTGACGGCATACATTTTATTCTTTTTGTCCCAAAACATTCCCTAGCGCCCTCCTTTTTCCCTCAACCAACTTTTTTAGCTTAATAAAAGGATATGTCGCTAGGAAAACATTTGGAACAGGTCAATCGATTTATTTTTGAACAAATGGGATACCTTCTAATTCAAGCAGAACCGCTTTCATATCTGTCTTCGTTCCTGCATAGCCCGTCAGAGAACGGTCTTTTCCAATCACTCTGTGACAGGGAATAAAAATAGGTAATGCATTGCGTCTATTGGCTTGTCCAATCGCCCTCACTGCCTTTGGGTGACCAATCGCTTTTGCAATGTCTGCATAGCTTTTTGATTCACCATACGGAATAGTCGAAAGTGCTTCCCACACTTGCTCTTGAAACGAAGTTCCCTTTTGCTTGAGCGGGAGATCGAATACTTGGCGCTGCCCCTTGAAATATTCATCTAGCTGCTTTTTCGCTTCTTGTAATACTGACGTTTCTTCTTCTTTTAGATTAGATTCTTGCTTTTTTGCTAAAAACGGCTCATCATCAAACATCACTTCGATGATGGCATCGTCTTTTTCTAGTATGTATAATGTCCCAATTGGTGCGTGATAGACGGTATAATACACGTTAATGCTCTCCTTCTTGTTTCTTCTGCCTCAGTGGCAGCGTGAGATGGAAGACAGTTCCTACCCCTTCCTCACTTTCTACCTCAATGGTTCCTTGATGCTCTTCAATAATTTTATAACTAACCATTAAGCCAAGTCCAGTTCCTCTTTCTTTTGTCGTATAAAATGGTTCCCCTAGACGCTTTAGCTTGTCCTCTGCCATTCCGCAGCCTTCATCCCGCAGTGAAATGACAATATGCTCTTCACCCTTCCGCTGAATGCTCACATAGACATTTCCTTTTCTCGGCATGACTTCAATTGCATTTTTTAAAATGTTAATAAAGACTTGTTTTAATTGGTTTTGTTCACAATAAATGAGCGGAATCTCATCCATCACATTGAGATGCATTTGAACGTTGCCAAGATTCGCCTGTGCGTGCAGCAGATCCATCGTGTCCTTCACAATTTGCACCACATTTTTTTCTTCATATACGATGGCTTGCGGCTTCGCTAAAATCAAAAATTCGGTGATGATCGATTCAATTCTTTTTAGCTCTGAAGTGATGACATTGAAATAGAGCGAATACTCCCCTTCTATATTTCCTTTTAGCAGCTGAATAAAGCCTTTTAATGCTGTCATCGGGTTTCTGATTTCATGCGCAATTCCAGCGGCAAGCTCTCCGACCACATGAAGGGTATCTGATTTTCTCACCCGCTCTTCTAATTCCTTCCGCTCTGTCACATCTCTAAAGATCGCCAAATTCATATTATGAATGATGTTGCGTTTAAAAGAGAATTCCAATATACGCTGATCTGGATGGTTCAGCACAAACGGGACTTCATTGTCCATTTCATCTAATGACATCGCCTGGGCAGGCTGTGCCAAATGTTCAATTTGATAAGGCGCAAGGATATGGAAAAGGTTCATTTCCGTTAAATGATCATCTTTCAATCCGAGCAGCTCGCTTGCGGATGGATTGACTTCAATAATGCGGTATTGGTTATCAAAAAGAACAATGCCGTCCATTGATCCATTAAATACTTTACGGAATTTGAGCTCACTTTCGCGCAGCTCCTCCTCCATCCTTTTTCGATCACTCACATTACGTAAAATGGTTAAGTGCTGTCCTTCTAATACCGCATGCTTTGATGTAAACTCGAGCTCTTTAAACTGACCATTTGCCATTCTGAACAAAAGCTCTTCCCTTATTTCATGATTCCGAATATATCGTCTTCTAGTCGGTCTATATCTCTGATCAGATTTCACGAGAAAGTCTGTGAGTTTTTTGCCAATCAGTGAATGCATAGGCAATTCAAAAATGCGACAGGCTGATTCATTGGCTCTCACAATCTCTCCATCATCTGCCCATATGATGATTGCATCCATTGCATTTTCAAAAATTTCTCTAAAGCGTTCCTCACTTTTTAACAGCTTCTCTTCCATTAACCTTTTTTCTGTAATATCCCGCATGATGGACATATAAAAACCGCTCATCACATTTGATGTAATGGTGAGCTCGAATAATTTGTACTGGCCAGATTGAAGGGTAACGGGAAGTTCTCCCTTGGCTTTCCCTGTTTCTTTAAGTGACGTTAAAAGGTGCTGCAAGGCTGGAAGATTTTCATCTTCGACAAATTCATTTAAATAACGATCGGTTAAATCCGTCTTTTGCAGCTCAAAGCTCTGACAAAAAGAATGATTGGCGTCGATCATGCAGCCATCCTGATCAAAAATGACCATTCCGTCAATGGCTCGGTCAAACAAATCTTTGAACAGCTGCTCATTCATGGATCTTTCTCGTTCTAGTATTTTCTTTGAGGAAATATCTCGCATGACGACAATATATTGCTGATTCAAAACGTCATGCTCTGCAACAAATTCAATGTATTTAGTTTCGCCGTTTTCAAGCTGAATGGAAATTTCTCTCCTTAACGTTCCTTTTCGAAAAAATAAATCGAGGGAGCATTCAATTCTGTCTTTCGGGATGCCATATAGGAAATCTAGAACGGATTTATTGAGGAGGTCTTCTTTCGATGTCTGTACAAGCCTGCATGTCGCTTCGTTGGCTTGGATTATATTGAGGTGTTGATCAAATATGAAAATGGCATCTAACGTCTTATTTAACAGCATTTTTTGCTGCATCAACTCTGTTCGCAAATATTCGTTCTCTTTTTCTAATTTTCTGATATCTTCTGCGCCATCGAGCGTTTCAGTCATTTTCTTACACTCCTTTTCCAGCCTCATTCCTCTACAATATTTCTACAATATTTTCATTGTTCCTTCATTCGACTCATAAAAAAAGATAACTTCTTACATGAAGACTGTCTCTTTTGTTTCATTTGGATGACAGGATTGAACCTCGATTCTCTTTTCTTACGCTTCTTTTACAGCCGTTCTACAATTTCACATCAAATAGCGAAATGAGCCAAAATGTATTTTAAAATGGGGCAAATACAGGAACAGTGCACTTAGAGCATTTATGTTTAAAATCAAACAGGAAAGGTGATGTTATGGCATCTTCACGAGATAGTTATTTTGATAATGCGAAGTTTCTTCTGATTTTTCTAGTTGTTTTTGGTCATTTGTTACGATCATTCATTCATGATAATGATTGGATGCTTTATTTATACAAGTTTATTTATACTTTTCATATGCCTGCCTTTATTTTGGTTTCCGGCTTCTTTGCAAAAGGGTTTAGAAAGCCAGGTTTTATGAAAAAAGTTGCTGTTAAGCTGATCATCCCATATTTCATTTTTCAGGTGATCTATTCCGTTTACTATTATCTCTTGCAGGATCAAAGCATGGCCAATTTAAATCCAATTGATCCGCAATGGTCTTTATGGTTTTTAATTAGTTTGTTCTTTTGGAATTTGCTGCTCATTCCTTTTTCTAAACTGCCATTTCACTGGGCGATGATCGTCAGTTTGTCGATTGCGTTACTTGTCGGTTACGTGGACAATATTAGCAATACGCTGAGCTTATCACGTACGTTTGTCTTTTTGCCAATGTTTTTAGCAGGCTTCTATTTAAAAAAGCAGCATTTTGAATTCATCCGTACAAGCAAAGGAAAGCTGGGAGCACTTCTTGTATTAATGGCTGTATTCTTGTTTTGCTATTTCTATGAATTTGATTATTCCTTCTTATTTGGATCACAGTCATATGCTTCTCTTGGTGATGAGGGAGTGATTGCGCCAATGAAACGAATGGCATGGTATCTGCTTGCATTCGGCGCTACATTCAGCTTCTTTGCTTTAGTGCCAACACGCCATTTCTTCTTTACAAAATGGGGCACAAGAACGTTATATGTGTATTTATTACATGGCTTTGTAATTAAGCTGCTTAGAACGACTTGGTTTGATGACTGGGCCCTGAATGCAGCAAGTGTGCTCATGTTATTGCTGCTAACCATTCTGTTAACCTTTACCCTGTCTAGCACCTTTGTTAAAACCGTTGCACAGCCAGTAATTGAGCTCAAAATGACCAATCTCATGCGTACAATCACCGGCAGACAAGGCAGTTATAGCAAATAAAAAACGATCCCGCGCGGATCGTTTTTTCTATTTTTCATTCATGTGTCCATTGTGACATTCAGCATCTTTCTTAGGCTTTACAAGCGTATCAATCCATTTGCTGCTGTTGATATCTCCAAGCTCACTGCCAAATTCCTCTTCTAAGATATCTGGGTCCATTGGCTTTTTATGGTCTTTCATGTCCTTGCTTTTTACATGCTTCTTAGTCACGAGATCCTCCCCCTTGTTTCCCTTTATGAGAATTTCGGTTTGCCTGACGATCTCTTGATTGTTCATCAAATTGGGTTTGTCCTTGATCATGTGCCATGCTTTCTGTCGGTGTCATATTATTTGTCAGTGCTTCATTTTTCGCTGCTTTTCTTTTCATCTGAAATCAGTCCTTTTTTAACATATTTAATTCTTCTCTTAATTGGTCTAGGAGTTCCTTCATTTGTTTGACCGTCACGGGCTTTTCCTCTGGCTTTAACTCATAGCCGATTTGTCCATTGGCTTCTAGGGTGGCTTTTTTGAGACTGCTGATCTCTGTAATGCCTTGCTGCTTTAAGCGCATTTTGAATTCATCCCTTGTGAGCCTCGTTTTCTTCAGCTTGTGATCAAGCATTTCTCCATCCTGCAAAATGACCACAGATTTCCCTGAAACCAATTTTTCAAAGAAATCAGATTGGATAGATAATTTTTCCATGATGACGAGTGCAATGATAAATGTAGCGGCGGCATAAATCGTTTCAAGTAAATTGTGCTCAATAAAGGGTTGGATAATAATCGATCCGATTGAAATCATGATCACTGTTTGTTGAACAGTTAATTGACTAATGGATTTAGGCCCTGCTATTCTCAGCAGCAAGGTACCAACTAGCAGCATGACAATTGCTTTCCATATTACATCCAGCACGTCTCGTTCACCTCTTACCTATAGATTGCGAACATCCCATATAATTTAGCCAGTTAGATAATGGAAATAAAAAAACAGCATTCGCTCGGAATGCTGTTTAGCCGATGATGACACGCTCTTTCGGATAATGATAATTCGCTTCGCTTTCTCTTCGGCCAATTAAATATAAGAAACTTGGAATGCCGATTCGCCCAATAAACATGACGACCATAATGATACATTTACCGAACACCGTAAGGTCCGAGGTGATTCCTAGCGATAGCCCTGTTGTTCCGAATGCAGAGCAAACTTCAAATAAATTTTCTAGAAGTGTATTATGCTCAGATAAGGATAACAGGAACGTAGCGCCAAACACCAAAATAAAGGCCATCATTGTCACCATCAAGGATTTGTTAATATCCGCTTGATGAAGCTCTCTTTTGAAGATTTTAATGGACTTATTTCCCCTAGCAAAATGAAACAGTGCGAGTAAATTAAGGGCAAACGTAGTTGTTCGAATTCCGCCTCCCACAGAGCTCGGGGAAGCCCCGATAAACATAAGCATACATAGAAATAAAAGGGTCGGTTCTGTCAGCTGGGTAATATCTAATGTTGTTAAACCCCCACTTCTTGTTGCGGTCGATTGGAAAAAAGAATAAAACAAGATTTCGTGCCAGCTTTTCCCTAGGAAACTGAACCCGGCTTCAAGTGCATAAATGCCAATCGCTCCAACAACGACAAGACCGCCAAACGTAATCGTTGTGATTTTTGTAAACAATGAGAACGATGCGTGCTTTCGGTCCTGATTAAATAAATAATCCTTTACTTCCACGAGCACAGGAAAGCCAATCGCTCCAAAGATGATTAGCAGCATCGTAATAAATTGGACGAAATAATCATCTTTGTATGGGATGAGCGAGTTCCCTGTAATATCGAAGCCCCCATTGGTGGTCGCACTAATACTTGAGAAGAAGCCATGTAAGAATGCTCCTTGCACATCGTAATATTTAAGAAAATACATGCTTAAAATCAGACCGCCTACAAACTCAATGAGCAAAATTAAATAGAAAACCTGCTTCATTAATTTCACAATTCCTGATAAATTGCTCTGGTTTTGATCTGCCATGATGAGCTTTCTTTCTTTAATCCCGATCCTTTTTCGCGTGACAATCCACACAAAGGTACCGAGCGTCATAATGCCGATACCTCCGATTTGCAGGACAAACGCAAGGATCCACATACCTGCCACACTAAATGTTTGCGAGGTATCAACAACAGTGAGTCCTGTGACACTTACCGCACTCACCGCCGTAAATAAAGCATCAATAAATGTCCATTTCACTCCCTCTTGATGGGCCACTGGCAGGCTGAGAAGAATAAGTGATACGGTTACAGCAAGAAAATAATAAAGAGCAATCAGCTGAAATGCTGACAGCCGGTCAATTAGCTTTTTGATAGGATTCATTGTCATTCCTTCTTTTATCTATCTTTTCGAATACTTTATCATTTTAATGAAAAGAGACATGATTTTAAAGATATTTTATGCTTTATTTTCTTTTTCATCAAAAAGAAAAAGACATCCTGTTGCAGAATGTCTTTTCGTCTTTCTTATTTTGCTTCTAGTCTTCTGATTCTTTCGTTTAAATCAGGGTGTGTTGAGAAAAGAGAAGCTTTTCGTTTACCACTGATTTTAAGGGTAGCAACTGCTGTTTGATCATCATCTTTGATTCTTGACGTATACGCCTCAAGTGAGCGAAGCGCATGAACCATTTTATCTTTACCGGCAAGGTCAGCTCCGCCGCGGTCTGCATGGAATTCACGATGTCTAGAATATGCAAACACGACAAGGCTTCCTAGGACAGAGAAAATGATTTGGAAAACAATCACTGCAATAAAATGAACAATCGGAACAAGCTCTTCACGCGAAACAAAGCGGCTTGCGATCCATGCCGCAATTCTTGAAAGGAAGACAACGAACGTGTTGACAATCCCTTGAAGCAGCGTCATTGTCACCATATCACCGTTCGCAACGTGAGCAACTTCATGAGCGATGACACCTTCAACTGCTGCATCATCCATTTCATGAAGCAATCCAGTTGAAACGGCAACAAGTGATCTTCTCTTAGAAGGACCTGTCGCAAAAGCATTTACTTCAGATGATTGATAAATACCAACCTCAGGCATTTTAGAAAGGCCTGCTGCTCTTGATAACCTGTGCACGCGGTCAACAAGCTGCTGCTCATCATATGTTAATGAATCCTTTTCAGGGTTTAACACACGCACACCCATCATCATTTTTGCCATCCAGCGAGACATCGCTAGTGACATGAACGAGCCAACAAAACCAACAACTGCACTGAATACTAGCAGTGCCACCAAATTAATTCGACCGTCTGCTCCTATATAAGAACCAACACCAGTTGCTGCACTAATAACCGACAGTACAATACCAATCGTAGTGATAACAAGAATGTTCGTTAATATAAACAGAAATATTCTTTTACCCATACATAACCTCCGCTGTCATATTAAGTTCATTTGAACTTATTAATAAAATTATAAAAATAAACGTCTTAAATTGCAAGGAAAAAGGAATCATTCCTTCTGTTTATCATAACGGCTTAAGCCCCGTCACTTCAATATTTACGACTTTGTCACAGCTGAAAAGTGAACAAATTGTGACGCTACGTTCTGGATTTTAGTTTATTTTGCATTTTCATCAAAAAGAGATTATGATGTTGAATTAGATCAATAATCACGTTTTTGACGTACAAATGAGGTGGAACATGGTGACTTTTAAATTAACGAGAATTGACATGACGAGACTTCTATATTCTCTAAAAGGAGAGGGAGATCTGACTCCGCTTCAGCTTTTGAATCTATCTGTAAAGGGCGATAAGGATCATGAATATGATGAGTTAAAAATCCCTTCGTTTTTTGAAAAGCTCGAACGGCGGAAGCAAAAATCAGAGCACGGTCTTTCTACAAATGAAATTGTTGAGCTTGGCAACTTGTGTGAGCTAACGTCTCTTAAATCGACGGCGATTCAAAATTGGATCAAGCGTGATATTAAAGATATGATTGGTCATCCAGAGCTTGGCAAGAAGTACTCCATTGATCAGGTCATTATTTTATTAATAGTCAGGGATTTAAAATCAGTTTTTGACTTTGATGCCATTCGCATGATCTTATCTGCCTTATTTAACACGATCACAGATCGAACAGATGATATTATTAGTCCAATCCGTTTTTATGAAGCATATGCGCACGTCCTAGATTTTATTTATCACCATACACATTTTCCGTTAAAGGAAACAAATTTACGAGAAATGACTGAGGAGCAGACAGACATGCTCCATGAAGAGTTTACAGAATTAACGAAGAATCAATGGAATTTGATTAAAGGCATTATCTGTTCTACCGTCTTCTCTGTGTTCACTTCCCACTTGCAAAGTACAGCGCAAGAAATGATGTTTAATACGCTGCAGGCAGCTAAATAAGGATAAAAGAAAACCGAGGTGATGAGGTCACCTCGGTTTTTTTGTGCAGCAATTGCCAGCATAATTGTACGCCGTTTTCTTCAAAATAAGAAGGCGCAACAAAGATGAGGTGAAAGGAGGAATATGGACATGGCAAATCGAAATCAGCTTCTTGTTCCTGGAGTAGAACAAGCATTAGATCAATTTAAATACGAGATCGCTCAAGAATTTGGCGTGACTCTCGGTTCAGATACAGTCGCACGTGCAAATGGTTCTGTTGGCGGTGAAATTACAAAAAGACTCGTTCAACAGGCTCAATCACAAATGGGCAATCAATCTAAATAAAAACATGGTGAAATACGCCGGAGCTATTCTGGCGTTTTTTTATTGTTCATATGTGTGCTCATACCGGTTCTCACGATACGGGGACGGTGCACCTTTTCCTTGCTTCTTCATATGGTCTTTTTTTCGTTCAGTGAACGGCTGTTTCTGATCCCTGGCGTTTTTTTTTGCGTGCTTTTCAGCACCACCACGTGATGTGCCGTTTGGATTCCTTTTGTCACCAGGTTCCGTTGAGTGATTTTTTTTTTGTTCTTTATCGATCGAGCGATCCTTTTCTACCTTTATTTGATTGTCTTTGTTTTTATCATCAGGTTTTGTTTGGTGAGGCTTTTGAATAGATCCTTGCTCTTTCCTCTCTTGATCCTTCTGCTCTTTGTCTTCAGCTTCAGGAGCCTCTTTATCTGGCTTCATCTCTTCGCTATCGTCTGTCTTGACGTCTTCTTGTTTGTCTTTGTCTGCTTGATCTACATCATCTTTTTTAGGCTCTTCTTCTTTAACAGCGTCACTCTCTGCTGCGTCTTCATCCTTTTGAATGTCTTCTTGTTCTTTATCTTGCATTTCTTGATTTCTGATATATGTGCCTGTTGAAATTCCTGCCTTTTGAGCTTTTTCTCTTGTTTCCAGGTCACTTTCTACAGTCTTTAGCTTGTAATCGCGCTTTTGATATTCACCAGAGATGGTGTTAATTTTACTTTTGACGTTGGTTTTATATGTATGGTCCTGCTTGTTTTCATAAACCGTTGAAATATAAATGCTCTTAGAGTTGTTCACATAACCTTTTTTGTCACAGTCATCTATGATTTCCTGCACGACTTTGGTCATGTCGTTTTTTTCTAAATCCTTCATACTAGCCAGTACTTGTCTCGCATCTTTATTCAGTGGTGTGACACCGATCACTTGATAATTGTGATCAAGCTTCAGTTCAAAGCTTGGATTAATGTCAATCGTCATATATGCATATGCTTTTTGACTTGAGAAAGATGGCATCATAGTAAAAATCACGACAATAATCGCTGCGATTGATAGGATTCCTGCATTTAATGGACGTAAACGAAGCAAGTCAAAAAAACCGGCTTTTTTTCTTTCGAGACGTGATTCATTCGGAAATGTCACTTCTTGACCGATTTCATAATCTTGCTGTTCATATTTTGTCCGCAGAAATTGTCCATCAGGGGTCAGCAGCGTGACATATTTTTTGTTTTTCTCTACTATAATGCCTCTTCTCATGAATTAAGCACCCCTTTAAGGTAATCTTTCAAATACACATAATCACCCGTCATAATGATCGCCATCGCAATGATATATTTTCTATTTCTCTCAATCGTTTTGCGGCTGACTTCCACTAGCTTTTCAAGCTGTTTGACTGGCAATTGTTTTTTCTGAAATAAAATGGTTCTGAGCTCATCGTGTTCAACGAGTGTGTGAGCCACTTTAATGGCATTTTGCCTTGCATCTGCATGCTTTGGTGAATGTTCAAGCAGCTCTTGAAACGTGAGGCCGTATACTTTCAATCGTTCTTTAAAATGTTCAATTTCTTCTCTTCTGTGTTCTTGTTCAATTAAACGTCTATATTCATTTGTAGACAGCTCTGCTTCAATCATGCTTTGAGAGTACTCGCCATTTTCACTTTCTTGCAGGTCCATTTGAACCGTTGGCGCATTTCTTGCTTCTTTTCGAATATAGTCGATCACTTTTCTTTTAATAATTAATTCTGCGAAAGCAAGGAGTGAGTTTCCTTTTTCGGCAGAGTATTTTTCTATCGCTTCGTTAAAGGCAATTAAGCCTATGCTGAATTCATCATCTTTTTCATCTATATATCGTTTACAAACGGATGAAACCGTCTTAGCGACAAATGGTTTGTATTGCTCTATTAATGCATTTTGCAGCTCGATATCACCTTGTTGAATACTGATAGCCGACTGCTCTAATGTTTGCTTTTTCTTTCCTTTTTTAAACAAAAGGCTAAGCAATGGTTTCACCTCAGTTCTCCCTATATTACTCATTTATGATAGCTAATTTATGAGGGAAGCGCAAAGGAAGAAATGAGGAATTCATTTCCTGTTACTCAATTATGACATGTATATCATCATCTACTTTACAATGTTTCGTCTAAAAGCAAAGAAATAAGGGGGTATCTCCCCCTTATTTGTAATATACGTGTTATGAAAATGAAATGATATTTCTTTCAAAAAACCTACTCTTCTAGGCGTCCCTCTTGTTTTTCCTTGTTTTGTTGCCCGCCTTTTCTTGATGGACTTGATAAAAACCAACCAAATGCTGCAATTGCGAGAAGCACTGTCCAGAAAATCACTTTCCATAATGTTGAATGAATAAAATGAGAGGACACGATACCAATGGCTGGATGTGACAGTGTGTAAAGCGTGAGCTTCACACCAACCCATCCGACAATGACAAAGGCTGCTGTTTCTAGGCTCGGTCTTGTTTTGAGCAGTTTCACAAAGACAGTCGCTGCAAATCTCATGATGATCAGACCGATGATACCACCTAAAAGAATGACAATAAATTGACCACCATCAAGTCCACCGATTTGCGGAAGACTTGTTGTCGGCAAAGTTACGGCTAATGCGACCGCCGCCAAGATGGAATCGACAGCAAAAGCGATGTCAGCAAGCTCGACTTTTACGACTGTTGCCCAGAAGCCGCTTTGCTTCATGTTTGTGTCTGATTCCTTTTTCTTAAATACGTGCGATTTTAAAATATGGTGAATGGAAATATAAAGAAGATAAATTGCACCAATGGCTTGAACTTGCCACACATCCACTAAAAACGAAATAAGAAACAGGGAACCAAATCGCATGACAAACGCACCCGCAAGTCCGTAAAACAATGCTTTTTTCCTTTGCTTTTCTGGAAGGTGCTTCACCATCACAGCCATGACCAGCGCATTATCAGCGGCTAAAATCCCTTCTAATCCAATCAGTACGAGAAGAACCCACCCGTACTCTAAAATAATTGCTGCATCCATCATCATTCCTCCTTGTTTTTTATCTATTGTCCCACAACAGACAAAGGCTTATGAATGCAAAAAAGACCTTTGCCTGTAATGGCAAAGGTCTTGCTAGACATGTGATATGTAGAATCATGCCAACAAAGCCGATGGAACTTAAGTCCATGTAATGACGACTTTGTTTCCGGTAAAAACCGGACGCTACTCCCCTTTGGTGGGATATAAGAATATTTAGATTACTTATATTTTAATCAATAGACACTGTATTGTCAACAGGGGACTTTCACCTCGTGTCCAGTGATTAGGCAGTTGGTGTTTCTGCTTTTCTTTTTCTACGTTTCAGCCATATATACATCACGAACAACAACACAATCCCGATCCCAATCGGCAGAAGATATGGATCTAACATTGCGCCAACCTCTTTCCAGTTCTCCCCGAGCACAAATCCAAGATACACATATACAAATGTAATAGGCGTAATCGCTAAAAACGTGTACAGGCAAAAGACCCACACATTCATCTTGGCAATACCGCACGGGATGGAAATAAGCGTTCTGACTCCTGGAATAAACCGGCCGCTAAAAGCGACGAATCCACCATGCTTTTCAAAGAAGGCATCCGATTTATCAAGCGACTCCGGTTTAACAAAAAAGTACTTCCCATATTTATTTAAAAAGGGTCTACCGCCATAACGTCCTAACCAGTACAAGGTCAAAGGACCAGCCACGCCGCCAATAGAGCCGGCTGCCACAACACCAATGAAGGCCATGTCCCCTTCTGAGACCCAGTAACCCGCAAGAGGCAGAACCACTTCAGCAGGAACAAATTCAATACATAATGCAAGGAAGATGCCAAAGTACGACAAGTTCTTAAAGGCATCAGCTAAAGAAATAATAAAATCTTCGATGTTTATCAATCCCTTTCACACATAATCGTTTAACTGATTCTATCTCTTTTAGAATCGCACATATATTAAACGAATAAAACCGAAGAAACGATTCACTTTTCGTCGTTTTTTTACATTAAATTTGATTTTACTATAAAAGACAAGTGAAAAAAACGTTGATTGTGGTATTTAAGTGAAGGAAAAGTGAACACAGAAGCCATTCGATCCGATATATTAGGTATACGTCTGTTTTAAGATACTGGAGGTTTTCTTACATGACCCATTTAACAGGAAGCTACAATGGATGGCTTGTCTTTCTGTCAATCGCAGTCGCCGCTGCCGCCTCCTACTCAGCTCTTCAATTAGCCAGCCGAGTGGCACAGTCAAGCGGTGTAAAGAAAAAGGTATGGCTGATCGTTGGTGCCATGATCATGGGAATGGGGATATGGTCGATGCATTTTATCGGCATGATGGCATTTCACATGCGTGCTGGCATCACATATGAAACACCCTTGCTCATTTTATCGATTTTGGCATCTTTTGTCGGGTCCTTGATCGCATTCACAATATGCATTCAAAAGCAGCTCTCCACAAGACGGCTGCTCATTAGTTCAATCACCATGGGCTCAGCTATTTGCAGCATGCATTATCTTGGAATGGAATCAATGGCCAATGTCTCAATCAGCTATGATCCAGTCCTCTTTTTTCTTTCTTTTTTCATTGCTGCGATAGCGTCTTTCTTTTCGCTTCATCTCTTTTTTCGGCTCCATCGAACCGGGAAAAAGCAGGAGGATCATCTGTTAAAAATAGCTGGTGCACTCGTGATGGGCGGGGCTGTTTCTGGCATGCATTATACCGGTATGGCTGCTTCTACTATGTTTTTTCATTCAGACGGACAGTCCTATGGGGGTGGTTCTCTTGAATTATCACCATTCAGTCTGTCGATTTTCATCGGCTTAATGACACTGATTGTCCAAACACTGATGATTTTTGGTGCCTATATAGATCACCGAATCATGAAGCAGGCGGATAAGCTAAAGGAAAATGAACAGCGTTTCCAATCGCTCATCAAACATAATATCGATGGCATTATCGTGTTATCGGTCAATCGAAAGGTGCTTTCTGCGAACGACTCAGGTAAACAAATCCTAAAAATGTGCAATTCTTGGATTGGTGATGATGTCAGCCAATACGTCATGCCGACTGACACGTGGGAAGAATTTATTTACGAGTCAAAAAAAGCCATCACATGTGAAGCAGAACTAAAAACAGCAGATCGCTTTTATTATTATCATGTCACTTACATACCTGTTCATGTCAACAATACGCTTGACAGTATTTATCTTGTCTTAAAAGATTTAACGCAGCAGCGGATTGCAGAAAAAGAAATTCATGTCATGGCACATTATGATGCGTTAACTGAGCTTCCTAATCGGCGCCACGCCATCAACCATTTAAGTGATGTTCTCTCCGCTCAAGAAGAGACAGGAACATCGACGGCTGTTCTGTTTCTTGATTTGAATCGTTTTAAAATTATTAATGATGCACTTGGTCATAACATAGGGGACTTACTTCTTAAAGCAGCTGCAAACAGACTAACGCAATGTTTACCAGGCAACGGCTTTATAGCCAGACTAGGCGGGGATGAATTTTTAATGATCTTCCCTGACATGGGGCATGACACACAGAAAATTGAACAGCTTTCTCAAAATATCATTCGGCAATTTGAGCGTCCTTTTTTCATCCAGAATCATCAGCTCATTACTTCTATCAGCATTGGAATCGCTATCTCACCTCAAAATGGCAAAGATGGGATGGAGTTAATGAGGAAAGCCGATATGGCGATGTATTTATCCAAAAAACATAAGCAAAGCCGTTATGAGTTTTTCACCGAATCAATGGAAAGATCAAGTGAAGACAGGTTGAACCGAGAGCTTGAGTTACGGGATGCCATTCAAAGAGAACAGTTTGTGCTCCACTACCAGCCGCAAGTGAGTGCGAAAACAAGACAGATGACTGGCGTAGAAGCTCTTCTAAGAATGAAAGCACCAGATGGTTCGTTAAAATCACCCGAGGCTTTTATTGAACTGGCAGAGGAATCAGGACTGATCATTGATATTGGCAGATGGGTGATTGATACCGCATGCAGGCAGGCTAAAACGTGGTATGACAACGGGCTGAAAATTCCCGTGGCTGTCAATTTATCTGCAAAACAATTCAATTCTGAAGACTTAATTGATTTGATTAAGCTGACACTGAAAAAATACGATATGACACCGTCACTGCTCGAGCTTGAAGTCACAGAAAGTATGACAATGGACAATATCAAGCAATCAAAACAAGTGCTGACCTCACTGAAACATCTGGGCGTTCGCATTAGTATTGATGACTTTGGTACAGGGCATAGCTCCTTAAGCTATTTAAAGGATTTGCCCATTCATCGACTAAAAATCGACAAATCCTTCATCGAAGATATTTTAAATGATTCGAAATCTGAACAGATTACAGGTGCCATTATCGCGATGGGACATCAACTATCTCTCGAGGTCATAGCAGAAGGTGTTGAAACCTTTGCGCAGGCGCAGCTTTTATCTGCGCAAGGATGTGACGACTTGCAAGGCTTTTATTATGCGAAGCCCCTTCCAGCAAACGATATCGAAAAATTCATTGCCTATCCAGCGCATCAGCTGGACACATAAAAAAGGTGCCAATCATGGCACCTTTTCGTTCTATCTAAATAATAAATGTTGACTGTGAATACCTGCTTTTTTCAATAGACTAATCAATTGTTCTTGTTCTTCTCGCGAGAGGCCAGAGAAGGCACGCGCAATCCGGAGAGAATGAATCGGGTAAATCTTATCAAGATAACTGCGCCCTTTATCCGTTAAATGGGCATAAACCGACCGTTTATCCTTTGGGTCCTGCTCTCTTTCAATGAAACCATTTCGTTCTAATTTGTCAATTACGTACGTCACATTCCCGCTGACAAGCAGGAGTCTTGAGCCGATTTGCTGAAGTTTTTGAGCACCTCTCGTATACAGCAATTCAAGAACCGCAAATTCAGTTGGATTAAATCCATGCTCTTTGCTGTCTCTAATGCTGTGTTCTGAAACGCTTTTAAATGCTCTTGCAAATACCTTGTAAAGTGTCATTGAACGTTCTACTTCTTCTTCATTAAACGATAGTCTCATCACATATCTACCTCTTATAATATTTTTTTAACTTCAAGGCTTTCTTGCGGTGCAGTTGGAGCCTTTCGTAAAAAATAGAAGTACGTTTTTGAAAACCCTTTCAACCACATAAGTGACTCCATTCGTGTTATGTATAAGATTTCGATATAAACTTTTAAAATCCTTCTTATTTTTCACAATCATCTCGAAAAAAAGGTTTTTTAGCAAACCATCAAGATACGACACAGTTTAACATAATCTGTAAGGACTCTATGTTTCTTTACACTGTATTCGTCAAATTTCTACAAAATTCAATATTGCTATAATATTGAGCACAAAAAAAGAACCCTTTATGTGACATACGCACATTTCAAGGGATTTTCACAAATCACGCTCTGTTTTGTTGAAATAGAAGTGATACTCTTTTTTTAAGTCACTAATTGTCATGTTCTTGGCCGCACTAGGGCTGTACACTCCCAATGAACAGAGCTGCTTCGTATAATAATGTCTTTCCTTTGCTAAAGCTTCTGTTAAGATACGCCGCACCGATTATCCCCCCTATCAATTGATCTGGAGCAGGTGCTTATGAAGACCTTTTATACAAATCATTTTGTACAGCTCTTAGAAGAGCATGCACATTCTGACCTGCAGCCTGCATGAATCGCTCCAGTAATTCATCCCTCTTCATATCTAATGCGATAATTTCTTTTGCCATACAGATGATCCGTGTTTGCTCCATCATATGCTCCTCCTCCTATTTCAACTCATCATCATTATATTCATGCGTAGCAATCACTTCACATATGTTGTCAACTTTCCTTCCATCGTTTTTTCACTTTTATGTTTTTGTGTTATATTTTCTAACAAACGATAGGTTTTTTTCGTTGTCATTTTGTATAATATGAAGAAAAGACTTGCAGGGGTGAGTATATGACGCAGGAAGATGTATCTTATAAAGATAAAAAAGTCATTTCAATCGGGATTGTCAGTGAATTAACAGGGCTATCCGTCAGGCAAATCCGATATTATGAGGAACGCAGACTCATCTACCCCCAGCGCTCAACAAGAGGCACGCGTAAATATTCTTTTTCTGATGTAGAACGATTAATGGACATTGCCAACAAACGAGAAGACGGTGTGCAAACAGCGGAGATTTTGAAAGACATGAAGAAAAAGGAACAGGCCTTAAAAAGCGGACAATATAAGAAAAAAATGCTCGAAGGTCAAATTAACGCACACTTCAGGTACAAAAATCGATAAACAAATAAAGTTTAGCTGACTCTTTTAGGCTTTGTTCGCACTTGATTTTTGGTCATGGCTTAATGAAAAAGAGACAGCTTTTTTTGCTGTCTCCGTTATCAAACCAAAGCCCTTGGAAACCAATTACAGCTTAGAGCTATTTTAGTGAGAGTATAGCTTTAATAGTTCTTGTGTTGGCAAACGATTTGTATTGTTCGTGCCAACAAAATATTCTAATTGCCATTTCTGCGTTTGGATAGCTTGTATGCTAGCAGGTTTATCCCAGCTAGGATAAACCCTCATGGCCATTTTTCCTTTAGTCGTATCTGTTTTAAGAATATGTTGTTTTACAAGAACTTCTTTTGGAAAAACGAATTGACCAAAATCATTTTCACTAGTAAAGGTATTGATCACCAATAAATCCATAGCTTTTTCATATGAAAAAGGTTGGTTTTTATTTTCCTCATCCTTTTCCCAAAAAGCAACAAACTGTCCTATCTTAGTAGGCGTTATTTTTGCCACTCTAAATCTAATCGACTTTGAATTTAGCTGAAACACACCAGCTCCATAATTCGAATTTTGGACTTCTTCTCGGACAGCTTTCAAGGACAGTCGATTGGGTTCATAAAACATTTTATTTACATATGTTAACGCGTTATAAAATTCATTCACTGCTTTATCCCCTTATTTATTACTCATTCCAACACTCTTTCAAGCATTATCTTAATTTGAACACAATGCCAAATCCTATTAAGTGAAATAAGCTATATAAGCAAGGACATCAGTTTAAATTTACTTTTTTCAGGTGGCGTGCAACAACATTTCATTCTAAGAAACAACACTATATCAAATAGCGTTTAGGTATATTGTTAAGTGCAGGCGATCTAGCGTTTATCCATTCGTTCAGGAATCGAAACAGTTCGTTCATTGATCACATTCCCCGTGTTTAGAGTCGTTTTTGGTTCAATTAAGAGCAAATGAACTTCTTCTTCAGCAATTGGCTGATGTTCAATTCCTTTTGGAATCACAAGAAACTCTCCTTCATTAAGCGCTATTTCTCTATCCCTAAAACGGATGACTAGATTTCCTTTCCATACAAAGAACATTTCATCCTCGTCATCATGGTGATGCCAAATGAATTCACCCTTAATTTTTACCATTTTCATGTATGAGTCGTTCAACTCTCCGCTTATTTTTGGATTCCAATAATCATTTATTTGCGAAAATTTCTCTTGGATATTAACCTTTGAAATCAATAGATTCCCTCCTCATTTACTTGAAAACGTCTTTTTATCTTTCCTAAGCTAAAACTCCCTACCTCGCAAATTCTCCTCCTCATGATCAGACACCAAGGGACACAATGAGCATCAACCTCTTATATTATTAAGTTTACTTATTCTATTGGATCACGTAAAATCAAAAAATAGTGTATAGTTCATCACAATTTGTGATGCAAAAAGGAGCATTATTTTGGATATTAAATCTTTGGAGATATTTAAAGCAGTAGCTATTGAACAAAGCGTTACAAAAGCTGCTGAGAAATTAAATTATGTGCAGTCCAATGTCACTGCACGAATCCAGCGTCTTGAACAAGAATTAGGTGTTCCTCTTTTCTATCGATATCACAAAAAGATATCCTTAACGCCTGCAGGGCGTGAATTGTTGCCATATGCAAACAAATTACTCTACGATTTTGAAGAAGCGATAGAGGCCGTAAAGCTTTCCTCTACTCCGCGGGGAACTTTGCACATTGGATCTATAGAGTCTACTGCTTCGACAAGATTGCCCAGCATTTTCGCAGCATATCACAAGACATTTTCACAAGTAGAATTGAGCTTGTATATGGCACCTACTGTAGATCAGGTTCATGCTATTCTCAACTACAAGGTAGATGGTGCATTGGTTGATGGGCCTATTCTTCATCCCGACATTATTGAATATCCGGTATTGGAAGAATCTCTTGTTCTCATTACAAGCTACTCCCAGGAGGAATTCCAGGTAGAATCAATTTTGCATGAACCATTGCTTTCGTCATTTGCGCATTGCATCTATTTGGGGCGTTGGCAACGATGGTTAGAGAGCAATGGCTTTGCTCCGATGAAGGTAATGGAATATGGCACTTTAGAGGGCGTGCTTAAATGCGTCGAAAACGGGCTAGGGGTTACCGTATTACCAAAATCTATGGTCGAATCTCGGGTGCAAGGCAAATTTACCTGTCATCCTTTACCGGAACCACATAGAATCGTGCCCACTGTGTTTATAAGGCGCCGCGATTCGTACATGACCAGTGCCCTCTCACGGTTTATGGAATTATTGGGCATAACTCATATGTGATCAGGTCATTTGTGGTAAAAAAGAGGATAGATAGAGCAAAGTTCTTTCAGCTCTTCTATCCTTTTTAAATAAAATCATTTTAACTTTCATTGAGAGGAAGCATCAGTTCCTTCAACGAGCCCTACAAAGTCAATCCGTACACCGCCTTTTTCAGGATCTTCTATGACCCGCATGGCCAGTGCCTTTTTCTCCCCTGTTTTTTCATCTTCGTAATTCGCACGAAAGACGTGAATGCTGGCTTCTTCCAATTGAAAATCTTCATAAGAAAGTGTCTCTATGCCCCATTCTTTTTTCATTTTTAGAATGTCTTTTGGACTTGGGACAGCGCCTTCAACATAGATGTTTTCTATTTTTTGTTTATTTCCTTCGGTAATCGCTTCAATCATATGCTCTGCTGCCACCAGTCTTCTGTCTTTCCCCTCGTCTTCCCTTGAACATGCACCTAGCAATACAATTACAATGCACATTAAAATGAATAAAAACTTCTTCATTTTTCTCTCCCACCTTCTCCTTAAAATGTAAAGGATGGAAGCGCTATATGCAATCTTTATTCAAAAAAGACTGTAAAACGTCACGTTTTACAGTCTTTTTGCTACATCAGTGTATGAAGGAATGCTGTTGCAATTCCAAAATAGATCAGTAAGGATAAAATATCATTCAATGTTGTGATCAGCGGCCCAGATGCAATAGCTGGGTCCACGTTTAATCTGTGTAAAATAATCGGTACGACCGTACCTGCCATAGTCCCAATAATCAGTGTTGCAAGCAGCGAGGAACCGACAACAAAACCTAAAATCATATTGCCCTGCCACACCATTGCGACGACTGTAATAATAATGGAACACACAATCCCAATGTAAATACTCGTTCTCAGCTCTCTAAAAATAAGACGCATGATGGTTTTTTTCGTTAATTCTTCTTTTGAAAGCCCTCTAATGACGACGGCAAGAGACTGTGTCCCTGTATTCCCTGTCATCCCGGCAATCATCGGCATGAAGAACGCTAAAGCAACGACTTGCTGAAGGGTACCTTCAAAATAATTTAAAATACTGCCTGAAATCAGCCCAATGAACAAGAGTAAAATGAGCCACGGAAGACGGCGGTATGCCGCCACAAATGCCGGCGTATCGAACGTGATATCTTTACCAGAGGCAGCAAACTTTTCATAGTCTTCGCCCGCCTCTTGAATCACAACATCAATGATATCATCGACTGTAACAATTCCGACTAGAACATTGTTCTCTTCCACAACAGGAATCGCAAGGAAATCATATCGTTCAATCAGCTTTGCGATTTCCTCCTGATCCTGAAAGGCTCCAACGGCAATGACTCTTGTAAACATGAGATCCTGTACCTTTTCATCCGGTTCACCTAAAATGAGATCCCGGTATGAGAGAACGCCTACAAGCTGTTTTTGATCATTAATCACATATAAATAGTTGATTGATTCCGCAATTTCAGCAAAGCTTTTCAGCTTCACAACTGCATCCTGCACTGTAAAATGCTGAGGAATCCAAACGTAACGGTTGGTCATGATCCGTCCCGCTGTCTCAGCAGGATAATTCATAAGAAGCTGGACGGCTTTTGATTCCTCTGCTTCCATGTTAGATAAAAGCTGATCCTTTAGTTCATCCTCCATCTCATCAAACAAGTTAGCTAGATCATCGTTATCCATTTTGTTTGTGACGAAGGTCGCTTTGTCTTTCCCTACTTTTTCAAGAACAATTTCTTGATATTCCCGCTCCAGCTCACCCATCATTTCTGTCACGTCATCGACTGGTAAAAAGCTGAGGAAGCGGCCGCGGTGTTTCTCTGGAAGTTCTTTAAATAAGTAGGCCATATCATATGGCTGAAGTTCTTCCATGATGTTTTTAAATTCTTTTCGTTTTCCATCTCTTAGTAAAATAATGATGCGTAAAATGAGTTCATCATACGTAATATTTTGTATCATCGCTCTTACCTCCCCAAAGTCAGGAGATACCCGAATCCCTTAGAATGTGCGGGGGTCAGGATCTCCTCTATCTGATGTCTCAATCTGATCTTTTGACATATCCTCTATGTGTCTCGAATCGGGATGATCCATCCCCACACCTCCTTTTCTCATAAAAAAGCACCTTCAACCGAATGAAGGCGCTTTGTAAGCATGACAAATAAACACTTGCTCCTTCAATCGTAGAGCTTTAGCACTGTATGGCATAGGAAAAATCCAGCTGCATTAAAAATCACCTTATGTCGATGATTTCTGTTGACCCATTGGCGTCTTTGGACATTTTTGGGCAGCAGCGTATCTCCATACAGGAGCCTCACCTAACGAAGTCTCATATTGTTGACACACTGAGATTACAGAAAAAGCGCAGTGATGTCAATAAGCAAGATGCCAATTCCCCTTATGTATTCGCTTACTTTTGAAAAAAAGAGCGATAGACAAAGTAGACCATCGCCCTTTCATGTCTTTTATTCCTCTTCTGGCTGATTCATATCCTCTTGGGAGAGGAGATGAAAGGAATCATGCAAAAACAAAGCATATCCTTCTCCGTCAGGATGCGGAACATATTCCGCATGGTCCATTGTTTGCTCTTCTTCTTTTTTCTTCATATTCTCTCGCCTCCTTTCCCGTAGTTTGTCCCAATGAAAAAACCTTACACATGAAAGTGTAAGAAGTGATTAGTACAAAACGGCTGAACTCATAAAGGTGCGGCGAATGTCACCATTGGCAATGCACTGATAACCGTCGCTATAGCTAAAAATGAATGATTGTTTACAAAAAAAAGATCTCTCTGATTAGGGTACAGCCATTGATTGATAACACAATGTATAATACTAAGTATAAAAATTGAATATTGGGGGATATGATAATGAACGAAACTACACTGAACATGCACTTTTCAAATGATTTATTAAAAAAAGTAAGAGAACAATTTTTATATATTGATGAGGATCCTATCCTAAAAAAGGAACGACTTTTTTTTGACAATGCAGGTGGCTCTCTTCGTTTAAAACAGGCAAATCATATATTTTCAATCATTGATGGCATCCCAGATTGTTCTGAAAGAAATCATAAAACTGCAAAACACTTGATTGATATCCATAAAAAGGGGATTGTTGATCTTCAAACCATTTTTAACGTGAAACAAGGAAGCTTCGCCACATATCTGACAGCATCACAGGCTATCTTTCAAACTACGGGTATCATTGCAGAACATATTCAAGGAACAAATATTGTCACAACATCCTTAGAACATCCAGCAGCCTATGACGCAGCTAGTTTTTATGCAAATAAATTAAACAAAGAGCTGAGAGTGGCCAAGTCTAATCCTTTAACAGGTGGAGTGAACGTAGAAGACATCTTGGCATTAATCGATCAAGATACTGTTCTTCTAAGCGTCATCTATGCTTCGAATATCTCTGGTGCTATTTTAGACATTGAACAAATTGTACAAGAGGCAAGAAAAAAGAAACCAAACTTATTTATCATGGTTGATGCCGTTCAACATGCACCTCATGGTTTAATTGATATTGAAAAAACACCTGTGGATGTGATAAATTTTGCCCCATATAAATTTTTTGGTGTTAGAGGCTGCGGGATTGCTTATTTATCGGAAAGAGCTGCTCTTCTCCCTCATCATAAGTTAAAAGGAAAGAAAGAAACTGAATGGGGTCTAGGAACTCCAGCACCTGCTCATTATGCGGCTATTAGCGCAATTGTTGATTATGTGTGCTGGCTTGGAGGTCATTTTACAACAGTGAATGCCAGACGACAGTTATTCGCAGCAGGTATGGAAGCTATCGGAAAACAAGAAAGGTCTTTATTAAAAATAATCCTAGACGGGACACCCAACGTAAAAGGGCTAAGAGAAATCAAAGGAGTTACCGTGCATCTTGATGACCATGATTTATCAAAAAAAGATTTCATCGTAGCCATATCGATAGAAGGAACAAACCATGAGGATGCAGTAAGACAATATGAACAGCACGGTGTGATCGTATATGAAAGGTTGAATACAAGCATTTATTCTAAAAGGATGCTGGATTCCTTTGGAATGAAAGGGGCTATTAGAATATCACCTCTCCATTGTCATACTATTCAAGAGATTGAGACGTTTTTAAGAACAACTGAAATGATAAGCAATCAATATAAAAAGCATTAACATGCTTGCAGATTGTTGACAAAGGGCTAAAATGATCTTTATTTTAGCCCTTTGTCTTCTTTTCAGCGTGATAGAAAACCTTTGAAGTCTAGGAAGGACGAGCATCGGAGCGGAGCGAATTTGACATTCGTGAGCACCGGAGCGCAGACCTGACAACGAATGCGAGGGTTTGTCTACACGCTGAAGCGCCCTTTTTGGGTGCTTTTTATTGTTCACAGCTTATCAACACTTCTCTTTTAATCAAAACAAGGATTCGTGGTAACATAAACATACATACTTCGAAGAAAAAAGGAGAACGAACGTGAAAAAAAGTCTACTTGTTTTCATGAGCCTAGTTGCAAGTCTCTTCATGCTAGCAGCTTGCTCAAATACGACAAACGAACAAAAAACAGAAACGAAGGCACTTCCAACGATCAATGAACGCATTCAAAAAGAAACGAAAGAAGTCATGGAACAGTCTAAACTCATAAAAGACACAGCGATTACCGTTGATCAAAAGAAAAAAGTCATTTCATTAAACGTGATCGCTTCCTCTGACACCAATAGTGATTACGCTGAAGTCATCGGTTTAAACTTTGCCAAGACACTGGCCATTGGAGCTTCAACTGAAAAAGAAAACAACCTGCACAAACCGGAAAATGACAGCCTTGGTGCTCTGTATTCTTTTTACGACCTAAACATCACCGTGAAACAAGAAAACGGCAAAGTGCTGGCAAAGGGAACGAAAAAAACAAATGAAACAAAAATCACTTGGGAAAGAGCCCAGTAATTTATGATTTTTTACGATAAAAAAGCTTGTAGAGGATTGATCGCTCTACAAGCTTTTTTCAAGTTTATACAGACAAATCATCTCTCATCGCATCGACCAGTGTGTGAATATCTGAGTGAGCCCACGATGCTAATCGTACCAACAAATCATCGATACACTCATACAAATGGTGTTCCCTCAAAATATACTCCTTATAAAATGGAATGACAAAGAAATAGAGCAAATCAGCCAATTCAAGTGCAACGTTATCGTCATCCTCATCTTCTAACGCCTGTCCAACACTTTGAATCAGCCACTTCAAATCTGCTTTCTTTTCAATCGGAACATACATCAGTTGATGAATAATATCCGTATCCTTCGTTTGTAAAATCCGCTCAGCCGCTTCCTTTGACAGCGCCCCAATTTCTGTAGAAGATATATTCACAACAGCTAATTCACCCTCTGATCTCACTCGATTCATTTGCAGCAAGTTTTGGTCCATTTCGACTCACTCCCCATTCTCAGATACTTTTATTATAAGGAATTGATCTGATCTTTTATGGAAATAGTGGATTTTTTTATGTAATTTTAAAGAAAATGTGACATTATAAACCAAGGTATCTCATATCTCTCAAAACAAAAAAACACTCTTGATCATAAGAGTGCTTTTCTCATACGTCCTTTACCTTCTCTTTCATCGCCTTAGCCATTTCCACTTCTCCCTCTGCTTCCAACTTTTCAATAATGTGAGCATAATCCCTTTCATGGCGATTTTGGCTTAATTTAAAAGCAGCCTGAACTTCATCAATGATGATTTTAAAGCCTACAATGCCTTTCATTTGTTTCTCTAACAGTTCATCAGACAACGTATGCCATAACACTGGTTGTTCTCTATGGCTTTCGTATGTCTCCAGCATCGTTGTTAATTCTTTGACCAGTTCCGATTTTTCAAGCAGTTTAGCCTTTCCATAAACATGAACAGCTTGGTAATTCCATGTCGGTACTGCTTCTTTTTCATACCATGAAGAGGATATGTAGGCATGCGGCCCTTGAAAAATCACAAGCACCTGCTCATTCTCTTCAAACGTTTTCCACTGAGGATTCCCAATGGCCATATGCCCTGAGATCACAAACGAATCTTCAATTTGAAGAAAACTCACTGGGATATGTGTCGCAATGGGCTTTCCATCCATCGTGGTCACAACTGTTGCAAATGAATGTGATTGAATAAATGCTTTTACTTCCTCCATATCTTTCACTTGAAAAAATGATGGAATATGCATGTTCCCTTCCCCCTTTTTGATCAGCTAAGTGTTTTGGTCATAATGAGGTCCAATTGTTCTTCGTCTCCCAAAAGGAAGGCGTGCACCCCTGTTTGAACAAACCCAAGCTTTTGATAAAATGCGATGGCCGCTTTGTTGTGCTCCCACACCCCAAGCCAAACATCACGTTTATGATATTTCTTCGCGATCTCAAAGGCTTGATTGATTAAATATCGGCCTAATCCTTGTTTTTGAAAGGACTGCTTGATATAAATTCTTTCAATCTCTAACGCTTCACTTCCCATCTCTTCTGACTGCGCATCCTCCATATTGACCTTCAAATAACCAGCAACTTCGCCATTCACTTGAACAAAATAGAACTGTGAAAATGGATGATGTAATTCTTTTAACAGCTGGTTTGGATGAAAGGCTGTCTTTACGTAAGCATCGATATTTTCGGCTTCGTTTGGATCCTGAAAGGTTTCTTTAAACGTGTCGCTGCCGACTTTTTGCAGCTCTTTTACATGCTGATCATTACACGGAATAAAAGTAACGGTCATTGAAGTCATCACTCCTCATCATTTAGTAGCGTCTCTTATTTCCTTTTTTCACATAATCCCAATCTTTTTCGATATTTTGTCTCACCCTGATGAGATACTCATTTATCTGTTCCACTTCCTCTTCAGAAAATCCATCCAGCGCTACTTGATTCGAGTAATCATGTTCTCGTTTGATCAGTGGATATATGGCTTTCCCTTTATCGGTTGGACACAGCTTTTTGATTTTTTTATTCACCGGGTCATCTTTCTTCTCAATAAAACCATGAAGCTCTAGTTTTTTGATAGCACGGGCAGCCGTTGTTCGATCCACCTTGATCATTTCCGCTAGCTTTTCCTGAATGATGCCCGGCTCCTCACAAATACGCACAAGATACAAATACTGCCCCTTCGTTAAATCGTACTCTTTAAATTCAATATTACTAATGGAATCAAGCGCCCGAGCAATCACGCCGATTTCTCGTAAAATCTCTTTCATTTATCACGACTCCTTTTTGTTGCATTTACAATAAATCATTAAAATTAGTATAGTTCATTAATGTTGTATTTGCAATAAAAAAACCCACTTCCTCTGTAGAAGTGGGTTGCAACCTCTTATTTATCACGCTTCTTCGATCCAAACAATCCAAACACGACGGCCAGTGCAACAATAATCGCCACCCAAGTCGTCAAGCCCATACGATCACCGCTTTTCTTTTTATAATCATATTTTAGGTAAAGATTCATAAAATCATTATCTCTTATGTTAACGAATGAGAGGCGGTGAAGGTTTCAGTTCATCAGAAATCGTGACCAAATTCATGAAGACAAAACAAAAACCCCTATATTTCAAGGGGTTTTCGAGGGTGTTACATCATGCCACCCATTCCGCCCATGCCGCCCATATCCGGCATTCCGCCGCCTGAGCCGCCTTCTTCTGGTTTGTCAGCAACGACTGCTTCAGTTGTTAGAAGCATTGCTGCAACAGAAGCTGCGTTTTGAAGTGCAGAACGAGTTACTTTTGTTGGGTCAACGATTCCTTTTTCGATCATGTTTACCCATTCGTTTGTTGCTGCGTTGAAGCCTACGCCAATTTCTTCGTTTTTCAAGCGCTCAACGATGACTGATCCTTCAAGACCTGCGTTGTGAGCGATTTGACGGATTGGCTCTTCAAGAGAACGTAGAACGATGTTCACACCAGTTTGAACGTCACCATCTGCTTCGATTGAAGCGACTTTTTTGTATACATTCACAAGTGCTGTACCACCACCGGATACGATACCTTCTTCAACTGCTGCACGAGTTGAGTTAAGTGCATCCTCGATGCGTAGTTTACGCTCTTTTAGTTCTGTTTCAGTTGCAGCACCAACTTTGATGACTGCGACGCCACCAGCTAGTTTAGCAAGACGTTCTTGTAATTTTTCTTTATCGAATTCAGAAGTTGTTTCTTCAACTTGCGCACGGATTTGGTTCACGCGTGCTGCGATTTGAGCAGAATCTCCTGAGCCTTCTACGATCGTTGTGTTTTCTTTTGTCACAACGACTTTAGACGCGCGGCCAAGCTGACCGATTTCAGTTGATTTCAGGTCAAGTCCTAGGTCTTCTGTGATTAACTCTCCGCCAGTTAGAACAGAGATGTCTTCAAGCATTGCTTTACGACGATCACCGAATCCAGGTGCTTTTACTGCCACTGCGTTGAATGTTCCACGAAGTTTGTTTACAACAAGTGTAGCAAGTGCTTCGCCTTCTACATCTTCAGCAATGATCAACAATGGTTTTCCTTGTTGTACAACTTGCTCAAGTACAGGAAGGATTTCTTGTATGTTTGTGATCTTTTTATCCGTGATTAAGATGTAAGGATTTTCAAGAACTGCTTCCATCTTATCAGAATCCGTCACCATGTATGGTGAAGCATATCCGCGGTCAAACTGCATTCCTTCAACCACTTCAAGCTCAGTTGTGAACCCTTTAGATTCTTCTATTGTGATCACACCGTCGTTACCTACACGCTCCATTGCTTCAGCGATTAGGCTTCCCACTTCTTCATCTGCTGCAGAAATAGACGCTACTTGAGCAATTGATTCTTTGCCTTCGATTGGTTTAGAAATCTCGTGCAAGCCTTCAAGTGCTACTTTCACTGCTTCTTCGATCCCTTTACGAACGCCAACAGGGTTTGCACCAGCTGTTACGTTTTTAAGACCTTCACGGATCATCGCTTGAGCTAGAACTGTTGCAGTCGTTGTACCGTCACCAGCTACGTCGTTTGTTTTGCTTGCAACTTCAGCCACAAGTTTTGCACCCATGTTTTCAAATGCATCTTCTAATTCGATTTCTTTTGCGATCGTCACACCATCATTTGTGATAAGTGGAGAACCGAATTTTTTCTCAAGAACCACGTTACGTCCTTTAGGTCCTAAAGTTACTTTTACAGCATCTGCAAGTGCATCTACACCACGTAACATCGCGCGACGTGCTTCTTCACTGAACTTAATATCTTTTGCCATAATAACGAAACCTCCTCAGTCTTTTTAAAAATGTATCTCAATGTTTTTTATGTGTTTAACCAATAACAGCTAAAATGTCGCTCTCACGAAGGATTAAATATTCTTTGCCTTCATATTTCACTTCAGTGCCTGCATATTTTGAGAAGATAATGCGGTCGCCTGTGTTTACTTCTAACGCAACGCGCTCACCACTTTCAAGTACACGACCTGAACCTGCTGCAACAATTTTACCTTCTTGCGGTTTTTCTTTTGCAGAATCCGGTAACACAATACCGCTAGCGGTTTTTTCCTCAGATTCAACGAGTTCAATGATTACGCGATCGCCTAATGGCTTTAACATAAGAAACAACCTCCTCAATTTTTATATGTAGTCTTTTTTTAGCACTCATCACCAGTGAGTGCTAACACATTTATTATAATAAAGAATGTCTTCTGCAATTTCAAGTAAAAACCTTTAAAAATTTTTACGCTTTCATGATCTTTTTTCAACTGAGATTCTTTCCTTTTCATCGAAAAAGAAGACTTGTGTTACAATAAATCTAGTTCTTTTAGTAAAGGGGTTTTCGTTACTTGAAAAAACAATATTGGTACATCATCTTAACGTATATATTGGTGCAGGTTTCTGCGATTCCTTATGTGTTCATCATGAAATGGTTAGGTTACATTCAGACACCGATGACACAAGCAGAGCTCTCTAAATTGTCAGGAACATGGACAATCATTAGCTTCTGTGTCGGATTAATCATTATTCTGCTCATTCTTCGGACTGTGCCAAAAGCTTCACTTCGAAATGAAGCACCGGCTCCAGTCGGCGCGGCAATCGCTTGGATCATTGGCGGTTTCTTTCTATCACTTCTAACTCAATCGATTGCAGGAATGATTGAACAATATGCATTCGGCATTGGACGTGAGTCAGAAAACACGCAAAATATCTTATCTATTATGGATGCTTTTCCTTTTCTGGTTGTTATTATTGCACTAATTGGACCGATACTTGAGGAGATTATTTTCCGAAAAATCGTTTTTGGTGTAATTTATGAAAGGTCGAATTTTTTTATTGCAGCACTTGTTAGTTCAGTATTTTTCGCTGCTGCACATTCTGATTTTGACCACTTCTTTCTTTATACCGCAATGGGCTTTACCTTTGCCTTTTTATATGCGAAAACAAAACGAATCATTGTTCCAATCGTTGCTCATATGCTGATGAACTCACTCGTTATTCTTGTTCAGATTGAGCCAGTAAGAAAAATGATTGAAGAACAATCTCAAACAATGCAAATGATTATTGGAGGCTTTTTCTCATGAGAAACCCTGTTGTATGGGGCATCATTTATTTTGCCGTAGGTGTGGCTTTCACCTATATGGCCATTCAAAATCCAGGTGACATGTGGTCATTTTACAGCATTTTGCTGATGGTGTTTGCGGCCTATAATATTAATATCGCGCTTAAAATGTTTGCCTTCTCAGTCAAACTCAAAAAACAGCAGCAAAAATAAATCAAAAACCATTTTCCGCACTTGGAAAATGGTTTTTTTATGGAGGACAAGTTTTCATGGAACAAGAAAAACTGAACATCTTAAATGAGCAGCATGAAACGATTGGAGTCGCTGCCCGATCAGATATCCACGCCCAAGGCCTTTGGCATGAAACCTTTCATTTTTGGCTTCTCAAAAAGGAACATGACACCATCTATCTCTATTTTCAGCTAAGAAGTCCCGCAAAAAAGGATTTCCCTTCTCTTTTTGATATCACCGCAGCAGGTCATCTTCTTGCAAATGAACAGCCTTCTGACGGTATGAGAGAGGTAGAAGAAGAGATCGGTCTTACTATACCTTTTGAGGATTTGACCTTTGCAGGTGTTATACAGGATGAAATCCATCTACCCGATTTGACTGATCGTGAATGTTGCCATGTCTATCTTTACGTCCATCAAGAAGAGCAGATGAACATTCAATTACAAAAGGAAGAAGTCGCTGGACTTTACAGAGCAAAGCTAATGGATGCACAGCAGCTTTTCACAAGAAAATGTGAAAACATGCAGCTTGATGGCTTTGAAGTTGATGAATTCGGAGAACGACGTGAGAAAAGCAGAGTAGTCTGTATACAAGATTTTGTCCCGCATGAGCCTTCCTATTATCAGCATCTATTTCAAGCGATCAATCAATTCCTTTCATAATAGAAAAAGCATCGTGACCCTTATTTGGATCACGATGCTTTTTTATGTGACATCATAACTTTCTTTCTCCTCTGTTTGCTGCATTTTGCGATAGGTCACTCTCGAAATGACGATACTCACTTCGTATAAAACGAGCATCGGCAAGGTAACCATGAGGTGAGAAACAAGCTCTGGCGGTGTAATGAGTGCGGCAATGACAAGGAGGACAAAATAGGCATACTTCCGTATTTTTGATAAAAACATCGGTGTGATGATGCCAAGTCTTGTGAGAAACATCAACACAACGGGCATCTGAAACAAAAAGCCAAATGGAAGTGTTAACTGCATCAGAAATGTAAAATACTCATGAATCCCAATGACTTGCTCTACATTTAAATCATTCGACATTCGCATCATAAAATCAACGACAAACGGAAACAAAATAAAATAAGAGAAAGCCACACCGCTCAAAAATAAAAGCAGTGCAATCGGAATATAAGCAAGTGTCACCTTTCTTTCTTTTTCATATAAGCCGGGGCTCACAAACGCCCAAAGCTGATATAAAATCACGGGACACGTCAAAACCAAAGCAATGACAAATGCGAACTGCATAAACACGTACAGCGGATCTGTGAGCTTAAATGCATTCAGTGTCAGTGTGGCCGCTTCATCGGTATTTTGTAAATACACAATGACCGGCTTAGCAAGAAAAAAACCAGCCACCATAAAGGCGACAAAAAACATCGCAATGATCACTAAACGTTTTCGCAGTTCCACAATATGCTCCATAAGCGGCATATCTTTGACATTCATGAAGCTCATCCTATTCTACTGATCTTCTTTTTTCTTTTTTTCTTCCTGATCATCAGCTAAACCTTTTGTGGCATTTTTGAATTCACGTAATGTATCTCCTGCTGCTCTTCCTAATTCAGGAAGCTTTTTCGGCCCAAAAATAATGAGCGCAACAATCGCAATCAGAACCAAACTTCCAGGACCGATCGGACCCATTTGCTCCACCCCCTTTACCCCTTTTCGTCAATCCTCCTGTGTAACAGAGTAATGCTTTAAGAAATACACAAGTGACTGAAGTTCAACCGCCAAATCTATATGATGAATTCGAATGTGTTCCGGCACATTCAATCGAGCCGGCGTAAAATTAAGGATCCCTTTGATGCCAAGGGCAATCAAACGATCTGTAATGGGTTGAGCTGCTACGGCAGGTACTGTCAAAATAGCAACAGGTATATCCCCTACCTCTTGAACATGCTCTTCAAGCTTATCCAAATCATAGACAGGCACGCCGCCTATCTCACTTCCTATTTTACTCTCATTGACGTCAAAAGCCATCGAAATTTTTGTATTATTGTTTTTGATGAAATTATAGTGTAAAAATGCAGTCCCTAAATTCCCGACACCGATGAGCATGACATTGGTCATTTCATCTTGGTCAAGTGTCTTTCTGAAGAAGGTCAAAAGGTAATCGACATTATAGCCATACCCCTTCTTCCCAAGTGCACCAAAGTATGAAAAATCTCGGCGAATGGTAGCAGAATCCACTTTGACTGCATCACTAAGCTCTGCTGATGACACCCTTTGTTTTCCTGATGCATGCAGATTTTTTAAAAAACGGTAATATAGCGGCAAACGTTTGGCTGTCGCTTGTGGAATTTTTGACTGATCTATATTCATATAAGGTCCTCCAACTTAAATATCAGATGCTCTGTGAAAATCACCGTTTTTCCCACCTGTCTTTTCAATTAAATAGGTAGGACCGATGATCATGCCTTTATCAATCGCTTTGCACATGTCGTAAACGGTCAGTGCACATACTGAAGCAGAAGTGAGCGCTTCCATCTCAACACCCGTACTTCCTTTTGTTTTCACCTGTACTTGTATGTTCAGAATGTGCGCATTTCCGTCTTCCTCCCAATCAAAGGAGATATCCACACCTTTTAGTGCAAGCGGATGACACATTGGAATGATGGTAGATGTTTGCTTTGCTGCCATAATGCCAGCAACCTGTGCAACAGACAGCACATCCCCTTTTCCAATTTCACGCTGCTCTATTTTATGAAACACTTCTTTTATCATACGAACACTTGAAGCAGCAACAGCGGTTCTCACAGTAGACGATTTGTCACTAATGTCGACCATCTTTGCTCTTCCCTGTTCGTTAAAGTGGCTAAATTGACTCATCTTTTCAACGCTCCCTCACTCAAATGATACACTATTTTTTCCTATCTGTCTTTCATTTGAATATGGCGATTGTATGTAACATTTGCCGGTTTACTGCTGATAAGCTACACTTAACATATTATAGCAGAGGTGAAGTTACATGATGATTCTACAAGTGAATCAGCTATCCAAATCGTTTGGTGCTGATACCGTTTTAACGAATATAAAATTGGAAGTCAAAGCAAGGGATCGGATTGCCATTGTAGGTCGTAACGGCGCAGGCAAATCCACCCTTTTGAAAATCATTGCCGGTCAATTGTCTTACGAGCAAGGTGAGATCATCAAACCAAAAGACCTATCGATCGGCTATTTAGCACAGCATACCGATGTGACGTCTACACGTACGTTAAAAGACGAATTATTATCGGTTTTTGATCATTTAAAAAAGATGGAACAAGAGATGAGAACCATCGAGGAGAAAATGGCTTCCTCCACAGGTTCTGAGCTGGATTCCCTCATGAAAACCTATGACAGGCTACAGCAGGAATTTAAAGATCAAGGCGGCTATCAATACGAAGCAGACGTCCGCTCCATTCTTCATGGGCTCGGCTTTAGTCACTTTGAAGATGGGACAACCGTTCAATCCTTAAGCGGCGGCCAGAAAACCCGTCTAGCGCTTGGAAAGCTCTTATTAATGAAACCAGAACTCTTAATTTTGGACGAGCCGACCAACCATTTAGATATTGATACCTTATCATGGCTGGAGCAGTATTTGCAAAATTATACAGGCGCCATTCTGATCGTGTCCCATGACCGCTACTTCTTAGACAAAGTGGTGAACCATGTATATGAAGTCTCAAGAACTGCTATGAAAAAATTTGCAGGCAACTATAGTAAGTATCTTGATCTGAAAGCTGAGCAGCTAGAGCGCGATATGAAGCTTTACGAAAAGCAGCAAGAGGAAATCTCAAAGCTCCAAGACTTCGTAGATCGCAACCTGGCAAGAGCCTCAACCACAAAGCGCGCTCAGAGCAGACGCAAGCAACTGGAACGGATGGATCGTATAGATAAGCCATTAGGTGATGAAAAATCCGCAAACTTTCATTTTGATATTACGAGACAAAGCGGCAATGATGTGCTGAAGGTACATGATCTCGACATTCGTTATGATGAAAAAACACCGCTTCTATCCTCTCTTTCTTTTCAGATCAAACGCGAGGATAGCGTGGCACTCATTGGTCCTAATGGGATCGGAAAATCAACCCTTTTAAAAACGTTAACGAACACATTAAAGCCTGTAAAAGGCGACATCACCTTTGGATCTCATGTCACAATCGGCTACTATGACCAAGAACAAGCCAAACTGACATCCTCCAAAAAAGTGCTCAATGAGCTTTGGGATGACTATCCTCATATGAATGAAAAAGAAATTCGGACATGTTTAGGGAACTTCCTCTTTTCCGGTGACGACGTCTTAAAGCCCGTTCATGCATTAAGCGGTGGAGAAAAAGCGCGCCTTGCCCTGGCAAAGCTGATGCTCCAAAAAGCCAATTTCCTGATACTTGATGAGCCTACAAACCATTTGGACTTAGATAGTAAGGAAATTTTAGAAAATGCACTGATTGATTATCCAGGAACCATCTTATTTGTCTCGCATGACCGTTATTTTATCAACCGTCTGGCAACGAAAGTATTCGAGCTGTCGCCTACAGAAACAAAAGAGTATCTCGGTGATTATGACTACTACCTTGAAAAGAAAAATGAACAATTAGAGCTTGAAGCGATTCAAGAAAATGAGGCGCTGAAAAAACAAGCAGCAAAGCCAGTTGAAACGGCAAAGCTTTCGTATGCGGAAGAAAAAGAACTGAAAAAGAAAGAAAGACAAAAGCAGCGCAGAATCGAGGAAATTGAAGAACGGATTGCTGTCATTGAAGCGAAGCTTGGTGAAAATGAAGAGCTTCTATGTGATCCTGCTATTTTTCAAGATCACGAGAAGGTCCAAAACATTCAAACAGAAAATGATACGCTTCATCAAGAGCTGGAATCCCTTTTCGCAGAGTGGGAAGAGCTATCCGAATCGTAAAGAGTGCCCTAATGGGTGCTCTTTTTTCTTTTAGTGAAGATTTCTTATCCACATTAATATCCACAATAACTTCTTTATTATTCTTTTAAAAATCGGACTTATCCACTTTATCCACAGAGATTTAATCACATATCCACATAAAAGAACGTATTTGTGCACATCCACTTCATTTTAAAACGAAATTTTCTAACAATTGTGGATATATCATGTTTACTTGTGAATAAATCGCTTTCATTAAAAATGAAAAAAACCTGTGTATCCACAGGAGTTTTCATTCATATGAGACAAGTGGTAAGCCCGGCTGGCCATTCATCGCCATATCGCCTCTTATACCTTTTTCAAACGCAATGGTTCCAGCTGCAGCGATCATGGCTGCATTGTCTGTACAAAGAGATAATGGTGGAATAATGACCTTCACGTCAGGAAGCTTCGTGAATGCTGTCGTTAAGGCTTCTCTCAGTCCTTTATTGGCAGCGACTCCACCAGCTAGGACAACCTGCTTGACGCCACAGGCCTCTGCCGCTTTTAATGTTTTCCCAACAAGCACCTCAATGACACTTGCTTGAAAACTTGCTGCCAAATTCTCTGGAGCAATTGTTTCTCCTTTTTGAGATGCATTGTGTAGTGTGTTAATAACAGCTGATTTTAATCCACTAAAGCTAAAGTGATAGGAACCTTCTTCAAGCCATGCACGTGGAAGCTTAATCGTTGGCTCTCCTTCATGTGCTAACCGATCAATATGAGGTCCGCCTGGATACGGAAGACCCATCGTCCGGGCCACTTTATCGTAAGCTTCTCCAGCCGCATCATCTAATGTTTCTCCGATAACCTCAAAAGACCCGTGCTCTCTCATTAGTACAAGCTCAGTATGTCCACCAGAGACGACAAGAGCCAAACATGGAAACTCCAATTCATCTACAAGTTGGTTTGCATAAATATGCCCCGCAATATGATGTACACCAACAAGAGGAATTTGATGAGCAAAGCTCAGTGCCTTTGCTGCATTGACACCGATTAGAAGGGCACCGACTAAGCCTGGTCCTTCTGTGACAGCAATGGCATCTAAATCCTGAAAGCTCATATTAGCCTGTGCCATTACTTCTTCTAACACGATGGTGACTTGCTCCACGTGATGCCTTGAAGCGATTTCTGGGACAACTCCGCCAAATCGTTTATGGCTTTCTATTTGCGATGCGACAACATTCGATACAATTTCTTTCCCATTTTTCACAATAGATGCAGCTGTTTCATCACAGCTTGTCTCTATACCTAATATGAATCGATCTGTTTGTTCATTCATTTATATTCACCCACATGACCAATGCATCTTCCCCATTATCCGTATAATAATTCTTTCGAATAGAAGCTGGTCTGAAACCAAGCTTTTCATAAAGGGATTGTGCGGGTGTATTTGAAACCCGCACCTCTAAAGAAAGATGATCTGTCTTTTTTTCTTTACAAAATTCCATGACATATCGCAGCAACGCTTCCCCGTAACCCTTTCCTCTATGCTCAGGGAAAATCGCAATGTTCGTAATTTGTGCATCGTCCATGACGATCCAGACCCCGCAATACCCAACAGGCTGCTCATCTTCTTCAATGAGAAAATAATGGCTGTACTGGTTATGAAGAATCTCATAGACAAATGATTCTTTTTTCCAAGGGGCAGTAAACGAATGCACTTCAATCGTATACACCTCTGGAATGTCCGCTACTGTCATTTTTCGAATCTCTGTTATGTTGAGATTATTTTTGTCCTTCAAGCCATTTCACTTCCGCTTCTGCCAAACGAATATAGTTAGGAACAAGCTGATGGACATCTTCAGCAGGACGATCTGCCGCTAAAAATGCAAGCATTGAAGGTCTTGGGTTATGAAAAGCTCCCTCCGCTATCACAGCCGTTTCTTCTAAAATGGAGCGAATGCTCTCTTCATGAAGATGCACATCCTGTCCAAGGAATAGGACAGGTTTTCCTGTTTGCTTCAGCTCATGAAGCCAATCCGTGAGCAAGATATTTTGGTCTGATTTGACCTCTTTGATTTTTCCTTCTACAAACGTATATAGCCCAGTATAAACTTGTCCTCTTCTCGCATCAAATAGTGGCGAGATCCATCCGTCAAAGTATTGACCATTTGCCGCAAGTGTTTCTAAACTCGAAACAGCCGATATCGGAATAGATAGCGTCCATGCGAGTGTTTTTGCAATGGTCACACCGATTCGGACGCCAGTGTAGGAACCAGGTCCTTTCGCTACAACAATTTTACTTAGTTCACTTGGGGCTACACCACATTCTTTCATCAATGCCTCAACAGTCGGCATCGCTCGGACGGAATGGTTCTTTTTTAAATACGTAATGCTCTCACCAATCACTGTGGAATCTTTGACAAGGGCAATTCCTAGTGTATGGTTTGACGTATCAATTGCCAGTATGGTCAAATTCTTTCATCTCCTTACAAAGGGTCTCATAGCGATCCCCTTTTGCACTAAACGTGAGATGACGTTCTTCTTCACGTTCTGTTCTCAGCATTTCTATTTTCAAATAGGAGGAAGGCAATTGAGGCCCAATGAGATGTGCCCACTCAACCAAACATACACCTTCACCCTCAAAATATTCTTCGAGCCCGATATCTTCTTCCGCATCTTCCATGCGGTACACGTCCATATGATAAAGTGGCAGTCTGCCATCGGTATATTCTTTAATAATCGTAAAGGTAGGGCTGTTGACGATACGGGTAATCCCTAAGCCTTCTGCAAAACCTTTTGAAAAAGTCGTTTTGCCTGCGCCTAAATCCCCTTCTAATGTCAAAACATCGCCTGGCATCACAAGTTTGGCCAAAGCAGCGGCAATTCGTTTCGTCTCATCCGCACCTTTTGTCGTCCATGTTAATTTCACAGTTGATGTCACCTCATTTCTTAAAATGATTATATCCTTTTTTCATTAACATTGTTTGCTGCTCATTGTCTTTTAATAGAACGCTTGCTGCTTGATCACCTTTGACTTGTCCAATGCGTTTGACTTGAATGTCTTTTTTTCTACATTGCATTTCAAAGCTTTCCCAATCAGCCTCTGGAATCGCACCAGTTAATACAAAGTCTTCCCCGCCAAATAACACCCATTCCAGCCAGTCTTTACGCAGCACTAGTAAATCTGGATGTACGGGGAGCATGTTTGCTTCTATCTCTATCGTCACATGACTCGCTTCGGCTATCTCATTCAGCTCACTCGCTATTCCATCACTCACATCATTCAAAGTGACCCGAGGGAAGCTTGAGCAAATGAGACCAGCAACAATGTGAGGCTTAGGCTTTTTATGACGCTCAAGAAAAAAGGCTGTGTCGACTGCCTTGGGAGGGACTATTTCGTTCATTAAAAGTGATAAGCCCGCAGCTGATGAACCAAGCTCACCTGTGACAAAGACGACGTCTCCTGTCTGAGCACTGTGACGATAACAAGCTTTCCCCTTTGGTACCTCGCCAATGACCGTCACTGTAATGACAAAGTCACTGCGAGTGGCAACCGTATCTCCACCAATCAAATCCATTTGATAAGTATCAGCCAATGCTTTCATTCCCTCGTAAAGGGCTGAAACGACCGTCTCATCACCATGAGGCGGGATTGCAATTGATACAAGATAATACTTTGGGGTTCCTCCCATTGCGGCGATATCACTGACATTGACCGCTAGTGCTTTAAAGCCAATCTCAAAAGGTGTGGAAAAATCAAAGCGAAAATGAACATGCTCCACCATTGTATCAACACAAACGACCTCTTCACAATGTGAATGAGGTTGATAAACACTTGCATCATCACCGATGCCCATAACCAAAGAACGCTGATGTGTTTCTTTTGGTGTAATTCGGCGAATAAGATCAAATTCATCCATAAAAAGACAGCCCCTTCATGCAATCAATTGATTGAATAGACACGATGTCAGACATAATTAGTATTAGTGTAAGCCAATATGAGTTTCAGTTTCAATTAAAAATGATATAAAGAAAGCCTGGTATGAAAAAAACCAGGCTGGGTTAAAGTGATCTATCTTTTCTTTTTACATAACATGTAGCCAAACACAAAGCCATTCAATGTATCTTGGATACGTATGAAAAGAAAAAGACATAAAAAAAAACGAAACTATACGTTTTTGTTTCCCACCTTTTTTTCCCCCCCCCCCCCCCCCCATGAAACTGTTGACGTATTTCATGGAAAGTACCACCATGTCACTTTTTCTAGGCCACTGGTTATCGTCATGCACTATTAAAAATGTAAGAAATCAATTAAATCCCATTTCCATATCCTCTGCATTCCCTCTAGTAATTAGAGTATTAGCATCTCAAAATCCGCATGGGATTGAAACTGGAGGGAGTCTCGCATACTTCACCGCTCGGAAAGTCGCACAGTTTCCACTCAACTTACTCAGGTTCGTATCTCCGCTTTTGTATAATATAATCTGGAAGTTTGACAGGGTCTGCTGACAGAGGGACCAGAGAAGGAGGAAAGGGGGAAGGGTGTTTGGTAGTGGTTGTAGGGTTTGGGGATGAAGAGACAGACACACAGGAAAAGGAGGCAGGGGACGAAGGGATTGGTTATAATATTGGGAGATAGTAGGCACTAAGGATAGGTATATACAGATGGGTATGAGCGAAACGGGGTTTTCGAGGATGGAGGATGGTTCAAGAGGGTGGTTGTGGCAAGGGAAACCGGGAAGACCCTGGAATGGGAAAGGGGGGGGGAGCCTTTCTCCCTCTCTTGTCAGCTCTTCGCGACGGCGACGCGCTATCCTGCGGATAAGATCAGCGGCTTCGGGCCAGGAAATGAAAATCGCGCAGGCACTGTTTAATTTAGATAAAAGCATATGTTACACGCTGTCGACTCACCAGTCTCGGGAGGACCCCTCCTTTTCGAGAAACTGTTTTCGTTGAAAATTCCCCTGAGGACGGATAAAAGTTTTATTGGAAATTCAGATTATTTATTGGTACAAGTGTTATCAATCGCGCGCTTTTAGTTTTTTGTGAGAAGGAACAAAATAATGTTTGATGCAAAAAAAAGTTTGAATAATACCTCACTCATGTATATGTAGAAGATTATGGTCCAGGTCGATTTAGAAGTGAGCCAAATCCATGTTTGGTAGTTTTTCTTTTTACATTCGCATCATAATGAGAAGGTATTGGTTTTATGTGAAAACTGACTATCGCGGATTTCTTTAAATCTTCACGTTTCGAGACACACTGAATCCGAAAAAACTGGTTTTGTGATGGTTTCTGTCTGTGGTCGTTGTCTTCACACTTTTTAAGGGTGTATAAAAAAGTATCAGTTCGCCAACCAGCTATTTTGGATGAACATTTAAAAAGTTTGAGTATTTCAAAATTTTTGAAATCATTTTTTATTCGAAATTCAGAAATTCTATGTTTCGCTGTCAGTAGTACTAGAAAATTCGAACAATTTATCTTCATGACTTTTTTTGATAAAAAGAGAATTGTCCGAAAATTAACATTTCAAACCAAACAATGCACGAAATGAAAAAAGGCAAGACAACAAAAACGTTGCTTTTTGAAAGCCCTACAAAATTATTATAACAGATTTTTTAATTTTCTTGAAAAATCGAAAATTCAAATTTTGATTGCACAAAAAATAATTAAAAATTCCATTTTGCGTCAAACTATGGAAGATACGAAAAAATATTAGAGACCAAAATTAGGCAGCCAAGAACGATCTACAAATTTGGTGTCAATCATTTTTCAATAGAATGCGTAGTTTTTATTTTAATCTCAAAGAATACCATTAAAAATATAGAAATTCAGTTTTTGGAAAAACGAGACAAGATGCGGTAAAACTAAATAGACAAAAATTGTTCACTCGAAAAAGATCTACAAATTTATCATAAATAAGTTTTGGATAGAATGCGCAGTTTTTGTTTCAATCGTGAAAAATAACATGAAAAATAAAAAAATTAAATTTTTGGACAAACGACACAGGCTATGAAAAAAATAATGAGACAAAAGTTGTTCAATTAAAACAGAGCTACCAAATTTGTTATGAATCATTTTTTTCAGGATGTGTGGCTTTTCTTTCATTCGTAAAAAACTATATAAAAAATAAAAAAATTAAATTTTTGGACAAACGACATAAGCTATGAAAAAAATGTATAAAAAAAGTTCCTCTTCCAAAAAGAGTGAAAACTCATCCAAAGTCATCAATCATTTTTTGATAGGACGTGCAGTTTTTGTTTTAATCGTAAAAAATAACACTCAAACTGAAAAAATGATTTTTTTTGAAAAACGACACTAGGTACGGAAAAAAAAAATAATAATAAAAAAAAAAATCTAATTAAATGTTGGGAAAAACGACACAAAAGACAAAAAAAATGAAAAGACAAAAGTTGTTTAACATTTTATTTACAAAATTTGTTGCCTAAATTATATCTACAAATTTGCTCAAAGCCACTTTACGCTAGGATGCCTATTTTTAGTTTAAATTATACAAAATAACATTGTAAATAAAAAAATTTAATTTATGGAAAAACGACACAAGCTGCAATAAAATGCTTATTGACAACTTTTTTTTAATAGGATATAAAATTTTTGAATTAATACAATATTACTTCAAATTCAAGGAATAGCTTTAAAAAAATACATTTAACATAACAATTTTTCCTTCTTCAAAATATTTTATTATTGTATTATTACTGAATAAATATTATCCATTAAATAACATTTTTTGAATTGTTTATAATCGATAATATTCTAGTGACTGAAATTTCGCAGTATCTGATATTTTATACTTTTATAATTTTCTGTGCAGGGAATAAAAAGTACTTTTTACTACCGAGGGACTGAAAAGTACTTTTTACTCCACATGTCATAAAAAGTACGTTTTACTCTCTAGGGAGTGGAAAGTACTTTTTACTCCCTAGGGACTGAAAAGTGACGTCAGATGTGAATAATAAACATTATACTTCTATGAGCTCGCATTTTACTATTATCAACCCACTAACCATAAAAACTGTAAGGAAATTTTGGTTGCAGATAATAGAATTTTGTGGTTGTTTATGGAATGTTACTGTATATAACTGATCAAATCAACGTAAATTACCAAAAATTTTCATAAATTTCCGGAAATTTATGGACATTTTTTAAAAGGAATTTTGAGTCATTTATGGTAATTTTACATACTTACCAATGAAATTACCATAAACGACCAAAAATATCCATAAATTACCGGCAATGTATGGAAAATTTTAAAAATGAATATTGGCTAATTTATGTTAAGTTACCATATTGACCTGTGCAATTACCATAAATGCCAGAAAATTTGCATAAATTTCAGGAAATTTGAGGGAAAAAAAAATGAATTTTGTGTTATTTGTGGTAATTGACCATATTTACCAGCAAAATTACCATAAGTGACCAAAATTTTTCATAATTTCTCCAAATTTAAAAAAATGAATATTGGATAATTTATGGTCATTTTCCATATTCATTGGTAAAATTATCATGAATGACCGAAAATAGGCATACTTTTCCGGAAATTTGTGGAAATTATTAAAATTGAAAATTGGGTAATTTTTGGTAATTCTCCATATTTAGCAGTAAAATTACCATTAATGACCCAAAATATGCATACATTTCCGGAAATTTATTGAAATTGTTATAAAGGAATATTGGGTAATTTATAGTAAGTTGCCATATTGAACTGTGAAATTACCATTAATGACCAAAAATTTGCATAAATTTCCGGAAATGTATAAAATTTTGAACAAATGAACTTTGGTTAATTTATGGTAATTTACCATATTTTCCGGTAAATTACCATAAATGGTGAAAAATGACCATAAATTTCCGAAAATATGCATAAATTTCCGGAAAATTGATATTTTTAAAAATGAACATTGTGTAATTTATGGTAACTTTCCATATTTACTGGTAAAATTACCATAAATGACCTAACATTTATAGACATTTTTAATTGAATTTTGGGAAATTTATGCTAAGTTACCATAAATCATCTCTAAAGTGACCGTAAATTACCAAAAATTCCCGGCAATTTTTTTATTGAATTTTTGATAATTTGGATATGTTAACATGAATCTCATCCTTCTTTATTCAAAATCTAATATGGACTAAAATCGTGACTGTATTTCGAGAAATGTCTGAAATTATCCATTTGTTATAAAAAAATATCCGCTTGCTTTTATTCGTTCGTTCATTATTACATATAAGTCAGTTAAATTTTTAATGATTCAAGTTTGAATTTAATAATTTTGAAAGTTTACAATTTGAAATCATCTAATTTTGAACCTTTTTTAGAAATATTCAACTATATAAGATCATAATATTAAAAATTCTTCAATTTTTAACGGTAAAAATGACAGCGATTTTTTTTGACAGGAATCACATTTTATGGTATAAAAATCTATACAATCACTATAATTTTAATTTCAAATTATAGTTTTGGATGCGCCATTGTCAAACAGTATAATTTATAAGGCCTTTAAAGCAATGTTTTTTTCTTCGAATGCAAAAAGCTTAAAAATGAAGGGTCCTTAATGGAGACGTAAAATAAATTTGACTTTTTTGATTTAGGGGTTATTTTTTGTCTTTTTGTTTATTGAAAGAAAAGCTCCAAATTTTTTCTTTAAACACTTCTAAGGTTAAAAATCAAAATTTTCTTATTTATTCGTAAAAATAAGCATTTAGAAGGTTTAAAACAAAAATAGATGAAAATACAACCTTCTGAAATTGATACCTTAGTAATTGAATAATTTCTTAAATTTTGAATAGTTACAATTTTAGAGTTCTGAATTTCCATGTTATACGCTGAAATTTCAATTTTTCCCTTTCATAAATTTCAATTTTTTTATTTTTAATGATTCTCTAACAAAATTACTTCTTTTAAAATGATTTTTTTTTTCAGAGTAATTCAATTTTAAAGGTTTATAATTAAAATATTTGATTTTGAACTGTAGAAATAATAAATTGTAACTTTTTTGGTGTAAAAATAATTTCAAATTCTAGAATTTCAGAAGCCTTGACTTTGAAACATTTAATTCAGCTTACAATTTCAATTTTTAATCGCTTTGAATTAAAATTATATAAATTCAAAAGTTTTCAATTTTCAATTATTTATTTTTTACGCTTTTAATTAAAAATTATACAATTTCAATTTCTTTGAAACGATTTCAACTCTTTTTGAGATACATTGTTCAATTTGACAAATTTGTGGGACGACTCAAAAATTCCGAATAATAAAATTCCCGAAACTGTAAAATTCCGGAATTGGAAAATTCCCGGATATTAAAATTCCCGAACAGTTTATAATATTACCAAATTGGAAAATTCCAGAATAATAAAATTCCCGACAGTTTATAATAATAATGAATTTGAAATATACCGAATAATAACATTCCCGACAGAAAATTGTCTAATGATCAAATATCCAAACTAGAGAATTCCTGAATTCAAACAATAAAAAAATTCTGAAAAACAAATATCTCGAAACTGTAAAATTCCCGAAAAGGAAAATATTCGAAATAGAAAATTCTTGAAATTATAAAACTGGCGAAATATAAAAATTCTGAACTGGAAACTTCTCTAATAATAAAATTCTCAAACAATTTATAATATTAGTAAATTTAGAAATTTCCGAATAATAAAATTCCCCTTAGGGTGTAAAAAGTAGAGCTTTAGCCCCGCTTCATAGGCGTCATAGGGCTGAAATCATACATGTCTCATAAAAAATTAATTATTCGTCTATTATTATATATAGTTAATAATTATAGATTAATAGATTATGCGAAATCGCTAGAGAGATAAATGATATATTTTGAATCATATTCCCAGCGTCGAAAAAATTGACAGAAGAAATTAGGCAAATCATTATTTAAAATCTAAAAAACTCTAAAACTATATACTAATTACTGATCAATGAATGCAGTAATGCACATATTATATAGAGGTGAAATTGGGTGAAGAGAGGGTGGCATGCGGAGCAATGTGTGTAAGCTTGATGCGATATTATTGATTGCCAGCTTCTGTCATTGACAGCCCGTCATATGGAAACGGTGACTCTTTTTCGTCACTTGTTTCTGCATACTCCATAGTCCATGTTATGAAAACTATCGCATCACCGACTTCAAATTTTTATTTTTTAATATTATCAATAACGTCTCAAATATCAGAATAACCATTTTCCTGATTAGCGTTGCTAATTAGGGTGGCCCAAAAATTCACTAATTTTTTATTTTTTTATGCGCATGCATATTGCCCGGAATTTTTTTTGGATCCACACAAAAATGAATTCATTATTTGGTTTTGAAAAGAAATGATATTTAGAGGTGGCGCAAGCCCCATGAAGTTTAAAGTGTATTTCCCATAAGAAAAAAGACATTTTTGTAAATTTTATTCAGAATCGTCAATACTAGCTAAATGGAGTCGAAAATCAACATTTCTCTTCACAATTAGCCATAGAATACGAATAATATATTACTTTTCGAAATATCACCCCATAAGTCTGTTTTATACGGTCCCAAAAAATCCCATATGTGAAAAAAAATGGGGATTGCGAGTTTTTGACGCTAATTATAATTTTTTAAAAGTTTTTTTAACGCAAATTGTTTCCAATACATTAAATACTACTTTATACTGATAATTTGATGTTTATTCAGATGTTTTAAACAATTTTTTATTGTTTCTAGCAATTTTCTCTTAGAATAGAGATAGAAAGTCGCGGGTTTTTCTAAAACTTTTCACTTCTCATCCAATTTTCAATTAGAGTGAGGTAATATTTATTCTATGGTAACAAACATAATTTTTTATCATTATTGTTAATAACATTCTCTTTGCTTGGTCGTATAAAGTTGCAATTTTTTCTGAAATTTTTAACTATTTGTCGATTTTTCACATAAAGTGACTCAATAATTAATTAAGTGTAGAAAAATTATGTTTTAAACAAATAAGTATTGCTTATATCTTCATCTATATTAAAGTCAGATAGCTGCGGTTTTTTTCATAAATTTTAAACTTTTTGTCCAGTTTTCACTGAGTGAGGTCATAATTAATGCAAGTTCACAAAAACAGTTATATAAACAATCCATCATTGTTTATAACTATCTTTTTTTAGATGAGTGCTAGAAAGTTGCGGGTTTTTTAACTGTTTAACTTTGATTTGCCTTTTTAGTTATAAACAAATAATACACAAACATTATAGAGGATAATATTTTAAACAATCTCTTTCTTTTTTTGTGAATATATTTTTCTGAAATAAAACAGATTGAAACATTCTCTCAATTTTCTATATGGATTATATTAAATGTGAATGTTTCTTGAAATAGTTACTGACAGCCTTTTTGTTTGAATTAATAATAATATTTGATATTTGTTTATAACTTGCGTTAATTATTAACTAATTAAAAAGTAGACAGAAAGTTGAAAAATTCTGAAAAACCCCGCAACTTTCTAGCAATTATCCTAGCGAAGATAATTATTAACAATAATTATTTTGTTTCAAACAATTATGTTTGTTACCTTGTATTGATTATTACTTCACTAAGTCAGTGAAAAGTTGACAAAAAGTGGGCAATTAAAAAAAACCGCAACTATCCAGCATTACTATAGAAGAAGATAGCTTTTGACAATTAAAATTTGTTTAAACAATTGAGTTTGTTAAATTTCAATAATTATTACTAAACTATGAGTGAAAAGCGGAGATAATTCGACTATTTCAAACAGAACTGCAACTTTCTAACATTATTCAAAGATAATATTATTTAAAATAATAATGAATTGTTTAACCAATAATTTTATTATCTGAATTAATTATTCACCTCAATATAATTAAAAATTGGACAAAAAGTGCAACATTTTTGAAAACAACTGCAATTTTCCATCATTATTCTAAAAACATATTATTAACAATAATAATAAATTGCCTAAACAATTATTTTCGCTAACATTAATTAACTGTATCCTCAATAATTAAAAATTAGACAAAAAGAGGACAATTTTTGAATAAAACTCAATTTTCTAACTCTACTCTAAGAGAAAATTGACAAAAACAATAATGAATTGTTTAAACAATTTATATAAACATCTACTTATCAGTATAAAGTAGTATTTCATGTATGAGAAACAATCTGCGTGAAAAAAACGCAAAAAAATCATAATTAGCGCTAGAAACTCGCAAAACCCATTTTTCCACTTATGGGGTTTTTTCAAGGCCCTATAAACAGCCTTTGTGGTGTGTTATTTAAAAATTAATGTTTCATTCCAAATACAATACTATTCAAAAAATGATTCTTGTTGTTGTTCATTTATAATTTGTTCATAACTGAAAATTATAGAAAAAACTGCAACTTTCTAGCAATAATCTAAGAGAATATTGTGATAAACAACAATAAATTAATTAAACATTTATTTATGTTAAATTTAATTCATTATTGGTTTATTCTAACTAAATAGTTGATAATAAGTTGACAAATTCGAGGAGAAACACGACTTTATATCTCTATTTTAAGAATTAATTGCTAAAAATAATAATAAATTGTTGAAAAAATTCTACATAAATTTTTAGTTATCTCATTATCATTATTAATTATTTTTTAGTGTTTGGGGTGATGAAAAATTTGAAATTTTTTGTATTTTTAAAAATTTATAAACACTTGTATATAAAAAATCTTTTTTTTAAAGATGTTCTTTGTTAGTTTTTAAATGTTTATTTAAGAACAATTTTAAATTCTTGTTTCTAATTCTTGTCGCGGATCAGCGTAATTTTGATAAAATTCAAACTGCTATTTGGAAATTGTTTATAAGTTATTAGTAATAATCAAATTGCATAATTGTGTGGCCAAATTTCAAACATTTTAATTGTATATGTAAATAGTAAATATTATTCTTTTATATAACATTATCGCTAGATAAATGCTGAATAGTGTTTACTCAATACAAATTAATACTAAATAATACCTGTAATTTTCATAAAAAATTATTATAGCAAAATGCATGATTTAGTTATTCTTTTTCATAAAGAAACAGTTTTTTTTTTTTTTTTGATAAAAATTAATAATAGAGTCCTACTGCATAATTTTTAGGTAAATTAAACCAGAATTCAATCAAATTTATTATTTTTCTGAATATTTTTTCTAAACTAATGAAAACTTTTGCGGGGTTTCAACATAAAACCACTATTTAATTCGAGAAAATGTTATTAGTAGCGTTGTGCGTTACATTTGGGTAAATTCTTATAGTAATTAATAATATTCCTCATTTTTATGAACATTCCTTGTAAAATTGCACAATTTAGCCCTTTTTATCTAAAAAAAACAATTCTTTACATAAAAATATTATCAAATACGTTCTTAAATACATTTAGTTACATTTAACCAGTATTTAACAATTTGATTGATTTTTATATACATTTATTCTTTTTTTTTTACTAACAATTATTCAGCAGCCGTCTAGCCTTGCCAGTATAGCGCGTCGAGAGTTAGAAACTTTGAACATACATTTCTGATTAAAAAAAATAAAACCTGTATGTTTCGATTTCAGATTAAGAAGACCTTAAATGCTATTATTATAAAAAAAAAATTTATTCTAGGATTTTCTTTAGGTTGAAAAATTAAAATTGTGGAAAAAAGTGTTAACGTGACGTAATTCTTGAACGACTCCTGTATCTGGATTTCAGTGCAGAAAAAAATGTATTCATTAACGAAAATGATCCTTATGACAAAACAAATATTTATTTCCTAAACTCACAACTCATTATAATTATCATCCGTTTTTTCCTAACGTCACATGGTAAAAGTCATCCGTTTTATGGTTCATAATTCATGTTTCTTACTCTCAGACTGATAACATTGTCGAAAATGAGATTACTTCCATGAAGTCTAGACGCTAAATTGCAAACCACGATATGGTGTAATTGGCAATTTAGTGATAGGTTAGTCACTTTTCAAAAGGATCTCAAAAAGTTTCTTTTGTATTTAAAAAATATGTATTATATGGGAAATATACACAAAGAAATACCAGGAGATTCATGGATCAAAACTTAATTTTCACGCAAATTCATTCATATCTTTCGAATCGAAATTAAATACTTTTTATTGAAAGTCATGGGATCTTCTCATCCACATAATATTTCGAAACCAAAGAATCTTTTGGATAAATTTAAATTTCAGGAAGGAAGAAAAATTATAATTTTTTCATAGGCCAACGGAAATTTAAAAAAAAAAACGTTAAATGTCCAACAAAGTCTATACATTTTCAATAAATAGTTGAATTTTTAAACTAAGAAAGATAAATTTTCAACCAAAAATTTCAAATTTTCATCAAAAAAAAGGAATAATTCAATTTTCAGTTAAAACATTAATTTTGAACCAAAAAAAAACGGATATTCAACAAAATAGTTCAATTTTCAATTAAAGCGATAAAACTTCAACTGAAATTATAAATCTTTAACCAGATATATAGTAATTAGATAGATACATTTTTAAAAAAATGGAATAGTTACATTTTTAGTTAAAACATTATTTTGAAGAAAAAACGAATTTTCATCAAACTAGTTAAATTTTCAATCAGAGGGATGAATTTTCAACTAAAATGATGAATCTTTACTCGTAACTAGAATAGTTAAATTTTCAGTTAAAACAATTATTTTCGAAAAAAAAAAAAAAAAATAGTTATATTTTCAACTAAGGAGATGGTATTTTCAACTAAAATAATGAATCATTATCCAACGAAAAAAATTAATTTTCAGCAAAGGAGTACAAATTTCATCCAAGTCGTTAAATTTTCAGTTAAGAAAAAACTTATATTTCAATCTAAAAAAGTCAATTATGAAATCCAACAGCCTAATTTCTAACCGAAAAAGATAAATTTTCAACTTAAAATAGAATAATCATATTTTCACTTTAAAAAATTAATTTTTAATATAAAAAAAATTCAACAGAATAGTTAAATTTTCAACCAGAGAGATGAAATTTTAACTAAAATTATCAATCTTCTACCAGAAAAATAAATTTTCAGTAAAAGAGTTAAATTTTTAGCAGGGGTATTGAATTTTCTTCTAAAAAAAATTAATTGAAAAAATACACTTGAATTTTTGACAAAGTAGTTCAACTTGCAACAAAAAAATATGAATTCTCCATCAAAAATATAATAGTTGATATTTCAACCAAAACAGATTTTAATTTTGAATGAAAAATAGTCTAATTCAACAAAAAAAGACGACATTTCAATAAAATAGTTAAATGGAGATAAATTTTCAAACAAAATAAAAAACTAATTTTCAACAAAAGAGTTCAGTTTTCAACCAAGAAAGATTATTCAGTGAATAGAGAAACATATTTTTCAACCATATTGTTTACATTTTTAGCAAGAAAGGCGAATTTTTTGAAAAAAGTTGAATTTGTAAGCCGCAAATCTAAATTTTTAACAAAAAAGTTAATTTTTTATTTAAAAAATTGAATTTTCGGTCAAAATAGTTAAATTTTCATGAAAAAAATTGATTTTTTAAAAAATTAGAATGATTTTCTAAAAAAAAATTGAATTTTGAAAAAAGGATTTAAATTGTTGACCAAAAAATTGTATTTTTCACCAAAAAATATGAATTCTCAACAGAAATAGAATAATTCTTAAGCAAAAAGTGGCATTGTGAATAAAATAGGAGAAAAATTTCAGCAAGAGATGAATTCTCATAACAAAACGATGAATGTTAACAAAAGTGTTGAATTTTCCACCAAAAAAGATTATTCAATCAAGAAAGAAAAAAAATTGGGACTAAATGGTTAAATTTAGAATCCAATCAGGCAAATTTTCTGCAAAACGGTTGAATTTTCAACTCGGAAATAGGATTTTAAAAAAAGCTAAGTTTTTAACAAATAGTTAAATTTTTAGCCAAAGTAGTTAAATTTTTATAGAAAAGTTAGAATTTCAACCAGAGAGATGAATTGATGCATCTTTAAATGGAATAGTTGAATTTTCAGTTAAAAAATTGATTTTTAACAAAACAAAAAAATTAATATTCAGTTACAGAAATTAATTCCTTTCTTTTTTTTTAAGTTTTTTTTATAGATTTTAGAAAATTTTTAATTTCAGGATGCAGAAAAATTTCAATTTCCAATCTTTAAAAAAAGAGCCGCCACAATTTGAATATTGAAATTGAAAAAATTTTGCAAATACAAAAAAATTGATTATCGCAAAGAAAGAATTGTGAACTACATTTCGACAGTAACTAAAAATTTAACGATTTTTCTTGTCATTTATCGTTACAAAAAATATCGTTACAAACAAAAACCAAAAAAATATTACATACAGAAAAAAGTTTCTTTGATTCAAACAAAGTTTTCTTGAATTTCTTGGTTATCATTATTCATTTGAATTGAAGAAATAATTTGTTGTTCTAAAGCAAATATTTTTTGACATGAAAGAATATTTTACTATATTCAACCAAAAACTTATTTAGAATAAAGAAAAATGTATTTTTTGGTAATGATTATATCATTTGGCTTAGCAAAATAATAAACCTAAATATACAAAACTTTCAATAATTCTAACTAAAACATTTATTACGAACAAAATTGTTTATTATTACAATCAAAGATTTATCTTTGCTAACGGTAAGGATAGTTGAAAGTACGCATATTTTCAGCGTCTTATTGATAAAGTTGAAAAACTGAGAACATTAATTTCCAAAAATCATTTTTTGTATACGACCTTTTTGTTTATTTCTCACAATCAACACATCGTTACCAATGTTTAAATGTTCATTTAAATCATTAGCAATCAAGTTTAGAATGCATAATATTATTTAAGTGCGTAGCCATTGTATTCGTACTAGAATACAACAAATTGACTTGATAATTAGTTGTAATTATTTATTTGTTATATAATTAATTACTACTATCCACAAAATTCAACATATTTATGTGGCTTTGGCTGTGCACTATATACTAAATATACCCTTAAATTTGTTCATATACTTTTCTAGATTTAATTAAGAATCAAACAGGAAGTACAAATATCTGAAACCTCTAGTAGAGAATTTGAAAAAATAAAAAAAATTAAACAATAAATAATTGGTAATGGGTAATAGTAATATTTAAAAGAATTAATCTAAGTAGCGCGCTAGGCGCGCTTATAACATGTTTCTTCTTTTGATTATCTAATCATCAAATTAAAATATATGCATCAATTTAAAGTACAATATAATATAAGCAATAATCATATAGTAACGTAAATATGAAAACAGCTATATCGGCTTTCATGCAATTTTAATTTCAATTTAAAACGGTTTTCATTAATATGTATACAGAATACTTTTATTTAGATAGAAGATTTCATTCCATTCGAAGAAAATTTTCTTTGATTCGAAGAAATATTTTTTCTTCCAATAAAATTGTTTTCAAATTTAATATGAGTTTCTTCATTTCAAGTTATTTTCGGCTAAATAAAAAAAAATATGGTAAAGAAACGGTTTCTTTAATTTCAAACAAATATTTTTCTGAATGATTCTGGAATTCTGAACCCTTCTGAAGTTTCTTATTTTCAACACGGATCAATTTCGAAGATATTTACAGTTGAAAAGTCGACAACTTGTTTACTTTTTAATATTTATAGTTTAGAATCATGACATTTTGAACATTGTTTCGAAATGAGCCTATCTTGAAGATTTATAATTAAAAACTCTCAAATTATAAACATGTATAAACCTAAATTTTTGAATTAAGATGATTTAAAAAATTGAAACTCAATACTTTTCCATTATGAGTCTTTCAAATTGAAAAAATTTCAAATGTAAGTCATTATGATTAGAAACTCTTTAATTGTAAACTTTCAGAATTAAAAACTTTTCAATTTTGAAGATTTACAAATTTTAATTATATGTTGAACAGTAACAATTTAAAATTCCTATATATTGAAAATATAGAATCGAAAATTATATATTGTTTGACGTTTATATTTTAAATTATGCAGTTTTTAACTTTTTTAAAATAGTTAAAATTTCAGGATTTACAATTGAAAATTCATTAATTTGGAATGTTTCTCGTTTTAAATGATGTAATTTTTTGCTTGTTGAATATATAGTTCAATTTTGAAGTTTTACAACAGAAAATTCTTCAATTTTTTCAAATTTAATTTAATATTTAATGTGTGTAATATAAAATGATGAACTTTTGAATGCTTTTCATGAAATAGCTTAATTTTGAAGATAGAAAATAAAAATTTATTTAATTTCATTCATTTGCGAGTGAAATTCTTCAATTGTGGAGAATAAAAATAACAGCGTTTTGGAAATTCCATTGATTTTTTACATATGTCAGCGTCAGTATAATAACGTAACATAGACGGTTATGGCCCCTCATTGCAAGTAATAATTTCTTAACCCCTCACTATAAAACACCAACCTCAATAGTATGCCATAAAATATCGCTTTAAAAATTTTGTAACTTTGAAAATATATAAATCAAAATCCGTATATTTCCTACTAAAGTGTTCAATATGTTATAAAAACTGCATAAATCCAGGCTGATGGATTTAATAATTTTATAATATTGGATAAACAACTAAATGCTTTCCTCTATGTGATCCTATTTGAATTGTTCTTCTATCTCGGGCGTTTTTGAAATACAGGATTAGTCTAATTATAAAGGAATAATCTCGAATGGATTTATCATATATTATTTGCTTATTCTTCAAATAAAAGCATAATTAAAATGTTCATTTTTCAAAATGAGATGCAACAAATTTCACACCAATGGTAGTCTGTGCTTTCTTTTCTTTCCCATTGCAAGCATAATGGACCTGTTAGGTTGGGGTCAGGTAATTTTCCGATTATATTGGCACGAGCCAATATTCAGATGAGAGATAAGTGGCTCCTGAAATCCTGGAACCTGCACAAATTAGTTTAGAAGCTTAAGCAGAAGTCATTGATTGTTGATTGCTTCGACTTCTGAACGACTTTGACTTTCCACGTGCTATCAACCATGGATAATCATAATCGTTATTTACCTTTCTGGAACTATGATGCCAAAAGTCGATGTATTTAGAGACGTTTGGAGCCATGTTAATTGCAATTTCGACAAAAGTCGATAAGGTTTCGCTATGACTGCACGAATACGTAAGCACCATGTATAGGGCATATATTTTTGGCTAATAGTATCATTACTTCGTGCATTTGACGAGGACATTTGCAAACGATTTATGGTCGGTGATTAACGTCAATTTGCAAACATGTCGTTTTTCTAAACATGTCATTTTTCTTTGGAATGTAATCTACATTCTGGAAATTTTTTTCATTTTATGCATTTTTTTCTTTATCAGAGTATGCTAGTACTTTAGCTAATGTAGCTTAGGTTTTAGGTATCTTAAAATCAGATGCGTTTGAAGATAATATATTCATTCAAATTAAACCGACTCATTATTATTAAACTGTTTGAGGCTAATACCTTTTTATTGAACAAGGTTATTAAAATTTTGAAGGCTTCTAGATCGATCATCAATTAAGCTGTTTATTCTCCCAAACTATTGATACTAATATACTATCACTGAACACATTCAGAATCGTCTTTTTTGTATGTATTGTGCTACCAAATCTTTTTGATTTCCCAACAAAATTGTGGTCATTTTAAGGAAGACAGCGAACACGCAATTTTTATTTATTCGAAAAATTTGTTGAAATCATTCAATATTATTATTAATATATCATACACAGAAAACTGTTTTAAAGCTGTTCTTTCAATGTTAAGACAGTTACCATTATATATTGGTGCCTGCAAATGCATTGTTTTCAATTCTCAATGGTCTGAAATTACCCTTTTGGGGAATTTTTATTTTATTTTTTTATTTGAAGTGGTTTCTTATTTTTAAGCCTCGTTAATTTAATATTTTATTCAAATTAAGAATTATGTAACAAGCATTAGTTCAAATTTCAATAAGTATACTAACTTGCAACACTACAAACTGTATATTCACTACTAATTTGAATGCCGAGAAAATTGTATTTCTATATCAATCTGCATGACCAGTGTGTTTAAAAAAAATCGATTTAGGAATTTATTTTAATCTCCAACAAAGTTTTCAGTGTTAACAATTTTATCATGAGAATTTTCCTAAATGAAGACTTAATATCTGGATATTAAGTTTAAATCAGGTTTAATATCTGGATAATGAATGTTAATTTTTAGATATTATGAATCTAAATATTTAACACAAAGTATAAAAATATAGTTTTTTTTAAAAGTGTTTTGGGAAATGAAAACAGTGCGAGAAGTTCAAAAATATGATTTTTTCTTATTTAAATATTACGCACCATAACATCTGGATAGCCGTCCCATGTAGGTATTTTTTAATTATTTGCGATATATCGATACCAATGACAATGTTTTTTTATTTCTATGCAGGGGAAACCACTACAATGTGAATAGAAAAACTTTTGAAATCATAATGATAAATAATTAAAAAATGGGGAAAGTATTAAATACTAAATTAAAGCTGGAACAATAAGACAAAACTGTTATTCAAATATATTTTCTCATTTATACAGTAATTATTTTTTAATCAAGTGTATTCAAAATCAAGTTCTTTTTTCTGGTTTCTAAAGGGGATAAAAACTTTCTTCTGGGAGACAAAAATACTCCCGTAAAGTTTCATAAAAGAAAAATGTATTCTGTCCCCGCATCGTAGATATAGTCAAAAAGCAATAAAAGCGTTCTTTTGTGACTGTATAATAAGGAATTACTTTTCTTAATTGTTACTTCAACTGAGCGTCTTTAAGAATTGATAAAAAATTGATTTAAAAAACTTTAATGGGTTTTCTCACTATACAAACACATATGTAGGTACAATCGTAAAATAAAAAGTAATATTTCAGTTTTAAATATCCGTTTTGTGATTCAAAATCCATACAAATTATTTTAATGTCAACTTTTTTTCATATATCATCATTAAAATATAATAAACTGAGGAAATAGTGCAAAAAGCGATTTTTAAGGACTTAAAAAACATTTTACGGTCGTTTAGGCAAGTTTAAAAAGATTTCGATGGCATTATGAAAATTCGCTTGCTCTGAATTTTTTTCTGTCAAAAATTTTGGTATTTTTTTCAACTGGCTTATTTATTCAAAAGTTGTTCGGTTATAAATATATAAATTTTCAACCAAAAATAAAATGATTACATTTTCAATTAAAAAACTAATTTTCTTGCAAAAAAAAAACACGTATTTTCAAGAAAGCAATTGCATTTTTAACCAAAGAGATGAATTTTTATCTAAGCTGATAATTGTTCAACCGAAATAATTAAATTATTGGTCAAAAATACATTTTCAACCAAAAAATAACGACTTTGCAAAATAATAGTTTAATTTTCAACCAAAGAAATAAAATTTAATCTAAAAAGTTGAATTTTTAACCAAAAATTATACTTTTTAAGAAAATTTTTGACTTTTCTACAAAGTAGATTTGTTTTGAAACAAATAGTTGAATGTTTAACAAAACAAAAATCAATTTTCAACCAAGAAGAATCATTTTCTACTGAAAAAGACGAATTTTTACCAAAGTATATTGATTTTCATTCAATTAGTTGAATATTTAACTAAAAAAGATACATCTTCAGCTTGACAAAAAAAAAAAAATTTACAACAAAAAAGAAATTTAACAAAATAGGAACATTTTCAACCAAATGGATGAATTTTCTACTGAAATGATGAATCGTCAACTAAAATAGTTCAATTTTCAGTCACGAATTAAACATTACTTTTTAAATATCAACTCCATAAGTCTGTTTTATAGGGTCCCAAAAGAACCCCATAAGTGAAAGAATTTTCTCTTAGGACAGAGATAAAAAGTCTGGGTTTTAAAAAAAAATTGTACTTTTTGTTCATTTTTTATGAGGGTGATGTAATAGTTAATTAATTCGAGAAAACATAGTTGTTTAAACAATTAATTATAAATGTTATTAATATTCTCTTAGAATAATGTTACAAAATTGCAGTTTTTTCAAAAAATTTCCACTCTTTGTCAGTCACTCAATTTCCAGTTAGTGAGGTCAATAATAAACTAACGTTAACAAAATTAATTGTACTCACAATTTATTATTATTCTTAATAATATTCAATTTGAATAATGCTACAAAGTTGTGGTTTTTTTCTGAAATTTCTAACGATTTGTGTACTTTTCAAATAGAGTGAACTAATAATTAAGTTAAGTTCACAAATATAACTGTTTAAACAATTTATTACTATTGTTTATAATATTTTCTTTGCTTAGTGCTAGATAATTGCCGTTTTTTCTGAAATTTTTAACTATTTGACTATCTGCTACTTGTAGAGACAAAATAATTAATTAAATTCAAGAAAAATAATTGTTTGAACAAATTAATAATGTTTGTAACTATCTGCTCTCATAGCAATGCTAGACAATTGCGGTTTTTTCTAAAATTTTCAACTTTTAGTCCACTTTTCGCTTAGTAATGCAAGATAACAAAAATAGTTGTTTAAACTATTTATTATTGTTTATATCTATCTTTTTTTAGATAAATGTTAGAAAGTTGCAGTTTTTCTGAAAAGTTTAACGTTGCTTTGCCTTTTTAGTTATAAACAAATAATAAATTAACATTAGAAAGAATCATATTTAAAATTGTTTGAACAACTATTTTTGTTAACTTGCATGAATTTCAGAAAAACCGCAACTATCTGACATTAATATAGATGAAGATAGTTATAAACAATAATAATTTGTTTGAACACTTATTTTTTGTTAAATTTAACTAATTATTTAGTCACTCCAAGTGAAACATAGACCAATAGTTGAGAATCTCAGAAAAAACCGCAATTTTCCAGCATTGAGCAAAGAGAATATTATTAACAATAGTAATAAATATTTTAAACAATTATTTTTGTAAAATAAAATAAATTATTACTTCACTCTAATTAAAAAATAGACAAATTGTTGAAAATTTCGTCATGAAACCGCAACTATCTAGCATTATTCTCACATTAATAATTATTTATCGCACTCTAATTGGAAATTAGACAATAATTGGCAAATTTTTGAAAAACTACCATTTACTAGCATTATTTAAAAAAACTATTATTAACAATGATAATAAATTTTCTAAACAATTATTTTTGTCAACAATAATAAACTATTACCTCATTCTAATTCAAAATTGGACGAAAAGTAAAAAAAAAATCAAAAACACCGCGACTTTCTATCTCTATTCTAAGATAAAATTGCCAAAAACAATGATAAATTCTGTAAACAATTTATTTGAATATCTAATCAGCATGATAAAGTAGTATTCCATGTATTAGAAACAATTTGCATTTTAAAAAATTCAAAAAAATCATCATTAGCTCCAAAAACTCGCAACACCTATTTTTTCACTTATGGGGTTTTTTTTGCGACCCTATGAAACAGACTTATTGAGGCGATATTTAAAAAGTAATATTCAACTGGTATTTTATGGCTAATTGTGAAGAGAAATGGACAAAATTAACTCGATCCACCTAATCTTGAGTTTTCTGAATACAATTTACAAAAACGTATTTTTTTCTTATGCGGGAAATACGTGTTACACTTCATGGGACTCAATCGACCTCCAAATATCATTTTAAAAAAATGTATTTATTTTTGTGTGGATTTGAACAAATTTCCGGACGATGTGCATAAAAATTCAACAAACGTATTTTTGGACCACCCTAACCTCCAGTCTTCTGTACTAGTGATTTGGGTTTGAAACTGATTGAAATAGTGAAACTTACTGATTGAACCAGTGAAACTCACTGATTGAACAAGTAAAAGTCACTGATTAAACCAGCGAAACTCACTGATTGAACCAGTGAAACTTACTGATTCAACCAGTGACGGCATTGGTTCATTTGAAGAGAGTTTAGATTTAAATATCAATGATCTACAGTATCTTAAAAATTGAAGAAGTTAATAAAGTTCTGAATATTTTCTGAATGAAGGGAACGATATAGATATTTGAAAGTAGAAACAGGCAGGGGTTGTCACCCTTGTCTCTTCAGTAACTAGGGTGGGAATCCAGCCATCTTGAATGATGTATGGCGTCGGTTACGAGGTCGACTGAGCGGCCATCAGTCAATGAGAGGCTTTGCTCTGCTTTTGGGGATGCACTTCGAAAACTTTCGTTGTCCATCTATCGGTCCTTGGACTTTTACATTTCATAAGAGACTTGTAATTTTACTCTCCAAAACTACTATTACTGGTAATAGTTATAACAGCTCCTTGAACAATGAAAGAGAAATAATTAGTTTGCGCAGATGCAACAAATGTGGACGAGTTAAAAAGAAAAGGGAGATCATGAATGAAAAAATTCTTGAAAAAATATAAATAATTACTTATTCTGAAAGTTGAAAGAAAGTGACTTATACTAAGATCCTGCCCGGTTTAGCGGACTATTGAAAACCTATAGTGCATGATACATTAAACTATAACTATAACTATCATCTTATATTCACAAAGAGATATTTATATTTTGTGTATTGATAAAAAAGCATTCTTTGATAAATCTGAAATGATCAACATTTCACTCTGCGATTATTGACCTCTTTTCATTCAAGTTTTCAAGGAAAAAATATTTTTTTATTCAAATAAATTTTGTGTACTTGATTAAACCTTTCGAATTTTTTTGTTGCATGAGAGTTTTCCAAAAAAAGTAATTTTTATGCCGACGAAAATAATTATCTTTTTTTCGCTCATTGATTAATTTTATATTTTCATACTTTCTCATAATCATGTCCCACTGATAAGAAAATTATTCTGCAAATTAATTTTTATTGTTCTTTTTGATAAACTTCTTACGCAATGAGAATATCTTCCATTAATATTTGCTTGCAATTATTACAGCAATGCATAAATATCATCTATTTGTTCATTATTACGGCTTCATTTTTATTTTACGGATGTGAATTTATGATTTTCCTTTATGATACTCTTAGATGGAGGAGTTGCAAAAATTATGTAAGAAAAATTGCGTGAAGATATTCATAGCAATGTCTACAATAAACATTATTTCATATTTTAAGAGTTCTACAATGTTTTAAGCCAGCTTGGTTAATCGAATTTGAAACCCTGGGCATTTTAAATTTTATACAAAGCTGGAAAATATTTTTGTTGAGAAAATTCCACGTTGAAAATAACAAACTGTCCAGAAAATATTCCAACTTGAGAGTATTTAAATTTGAAAGACTAAAATCACTACATCTTGAAGGATTTAATTTTTTATATTTATTTTTAGTTACTCATAACAAACTATAATAAAACTAAAAATTCATAAATTCCATATATTCATTACACTCTGAAAGTAGAAGCAATAATACATTTTCAAAATAATTATGTTTGTTAACTTGAACTAATTATTAACCTCACTATGTTTAATGTGGGTAAAAAGTTAAAATTTTGCGAGAGAAGATGCAACTTTATACCACTATTTAAAGAAGATATTGTTATCGATAATAGAAAGTTATGTAAACAATGACTTCATCAACATTGATTAATTGTTACTTCGCTCTAACTAAAAAGTTAGAAGCAAGTTTAAAAATTCAGAAAAAAACCGTGACTTTCTTACTCTATTCTAAAAGAAAACTGCTTTAAATAAATTTCGATTGAAATTCAGTGGCTAATTTTCAAGAGCAATAATAAGAGTCAAACTCGATACACCTAAAATTGACGATTCTGACTGAAATTTATAAAAACGCCTTTTTTACGGGAAATATGTGTCAAGCTTCATGGTTTTTCGGGATCTCTAAACATAATTTCCCCCTCCCCCCCCCCCAAAAAAAACGCATTTTTTGGTGCGGATTGGATCAAACCTGTCGGGGATATGCATGAAAATTCGAAGGAAAAAAATTTCGACCATCCTACGGACGAGGGTGTTCAAAATGACTTGAAAAATTCTAACGCAATGTACTTGTATGATCCATTACAAAAAGACAAGTGGATTGAAATAAAATGACATAAGAGTAATTTTCAGTTAATATTGTTTCTATTCAAGAATATAACATAATTCTCATATATAATCTATATTTTTCTTTCATTACATCTAACGAGGATGTTGTTGCTGTTGCGCTGGTGGTGATGATGGTCGTGGTGGCGATGATGGTGGTGGTAGTGGTGATGGTGGTGCCGATCTCAGAGTAGAATACATTTCAGCATACAAATTTCGTGCATAAATTCTGTCTTCTGGACGACTAAAATCTACCCAAAGATTTATTTGTCTATCCTCAATACGAATTCTGGTATTTGGGACTCCAATACGATCTACTTGGACTGGTGAAGGATGATTGCATTGGGTTAATGGATCACGAGGACCGAATAGTAAGGGAGGCCCATTTATTCGAATTTGTGGACGAACATCATTATTCCCTTCATTGTTCATCTGGACACTTAATTCTGTATGAAGAAAATAGAGATTTATGAAGTTCTTGCACTGTGAAAATATCACTGTTAGCAATTTGAACAATTGAATCAGGGAAGACTAAGCGATGCTAAGAACCTAAATTCACAAGAGAAGAAAAAAACCTTTCCAGAGGAACAACTTACAATGGATGGCGTTTTTTCTAATATGTGGATTGATCGGTCTAATAAACATGTAATGATCTAATGGAAATGTAAAGTTTGGAAAAAAATAGCAATCGGGATAGGATATGGATTGAATCAACAAATTGTTATTTGCAGAAAGCTGAAAACTGTACCTAAGGATATATAGATTATGGATGTAGATAATAATAGTTATTATATTAACCAATAGAGTTGAAGATGACCAACAAGGCGAAGAGGACCAGAGTAAAAACGATCTTCATTTTTTTCAAGTAGAGGAAAAACTAATGAATATTCTGGTGCTTCATCAGGGGATATATACTCTCTCGGGAGGGGAAATCTCAGGATTTTTACTCATGGAACAGATGTTGCGTTTTCACCACTACGACTTATCACTCAGCTGTAAGAGTGAGACAGAAAATTTTCGGTGAAAGATTATAGGCTTAGGCACCTACCTTATCTTTCTGATATATTTGTATTTCATAATCAGTTTCGAGGACAAAATTGAAATAACTCAATTCGCTAAAACCGATGCCACATTTAACATAATTATAATCTTTTGCGTTTCATGGTAAGTCGGATTTTACATGGAAAAACCAATATAAATTCTACAAAATATGTTGCAAGAATTGAATAGATGGATATTATGCTTTCGCGGATTTGATCAAATGTTTTGGAAATGTTTAAGGCTATTTTTAATTTCATGATTTACCAGATTTACTATGATTCAATGATTTTAAGTAATTTGAAAGTATTTTTTCCACGGGTTGAGAATGATTTGATAAGATCTAATAGAATTTGAAAGTATTTTAACGGATTCAACGGGATTCTTAAAGATTTAATGGGATCGCATAAAATTTTAATTACTTCACTCAAAAAGAGATCTGGAATTGATGCTGAGACACACTTCGAAACTGGCTACAATCATAAAATTCGAATTTTCACCAAAAGCTAAACTCATTCCCAAAGTACGTATTTTCAATATGTATCCAAAGCAATTTTTGGAACTTATTGAACCACTTAGCCGTATTTCGTTGCATCAAGATTTTGTGGCAAAATAATAATTGTTGTTCTAAAAAAAAAAAGATAAATCATTTTTCGCCAGCTGAATAATTTTTTATTTTTATACTTTCTTGTAATTACGGCAGGGGGCAAATACAATCTCATTATTTATTGTGGCAGCTTTTTTGATAAAAAAAGTTCTTGTTTGAAAATAAATTCATCTTTCGCCGTTTAAAATTCAACTGTCTTCTTTTTGGCTTGAAGATTTAACTATTTGGTTAAAAATGCTAATGCTTGTAGATTGAAAATTCAACTCTTTCGTTGACAAATAATCTTTTTTTATTAAAAATTCAAATATTTTGTAGAAAACGCAATATATTTCGAATTGAAATCTTGAACGTTACATATTAAATGCAATATGGTACCTATACATTAATTTCATTTAAAATAATTTAATCCTCTATAGTCTTGTGAAATCACCCTATTTCTCATTTATAATTACTGAATGTAAAATTAATGAGCAAAATCATTCAAAAGGAAAAATTCTGCTGGTACCTCTAAATTATTTATATTTTTACCGGAAAATTCTTGACGGCCGATTGATTTCTGGGTTGAAAGACTGTAATTGTGTGAGAGCTTCGAACAGAGAATGAGTAGCGGATATCGATCCGGTAGAACGTATAAATATTTATATGTATATCGAAACCTCATTATTCTGCTATTGCTAAATAATCCCGCCGGGTATATAGAATTATGGAATATTCTATTACTCTCGAAATCCCCAGAAAACAACTCAACTCAATTGCCAATAATTATTTCTCTATATATAGACAAATCGATTTTATTATTGTACCAATTTTTTTACATTTTTATCAAATGAAATATCCATAAATTTTCATTAATATTTACTTGAATTCTCATTAGTTTTGATACACGCAATGCCAACCAAATACCTTAAAATCAATCCGGAAAATAATTTTTTTCTTTTTTTAGAAAATATTTTTAAAATAAAAATTGAGGTAGTTTTGCAGAGATATGTAAATTCTTGGTCGAAGTATAATACCGGGCACATATTCGGAGTCCCTATTTCCATGGAATATATTTTTTGCACGTCACTCACTCCAGCACGTGGCGCACAGATCGATCGAAATATGGCAGGGATTCTCTGGAGTCTGGCTCCCAGAGAAATGCATAAATAAGTGGTCCCTAGTGTCCCTTGTGTCCCTTTAAAATTTAAACTTGATCAAATTTAATAAGACCAAAAAACAAACACGCGCGCTATTATTGTTTTTTTTTCTCACACAATTTTTAAATTAAAATATAAAATTAATATTAATATAAAATTGTCGCAGTTCTTAGCATTTATTATATAAAAACTGAAAGAAAAGAAAGAACAATATTGTGGATGATTGATGAAAATTTATATATTAACTTCTGAATGAACATATAATATTCCTGTACAATATATAGAAAATCTATCAGTTGCATTTGTTTTCAAAAATACCCAGGTGGAAAAATGATACATAGTGGGAAATATTATATATAATTTTTTCCATTATGTATGAAGTATAATTTTTCCACCTGGGTACTAATTTCCGATGAAAAACACTAACATAACCTAAATTTGTTCAAAATTGTAAGTTTAATTTTTCAAGTCAAGTGATTTTTGTTTGCAATAACAAATTTGCGATTAAAAACGGTAAAACAGCCTATTATCGCTTAAATATTGTGAATAATTTTTGAAATCGAATTTGTTTTTATTAGCAATAGCAATTTTTCACAAAATATCCTGACATTATACAACAAGAAATTATTTCAGATTTAAATCCTCCTTCAAACCTAATATTTTTCATTCAAAATAACCCATTTTCAGTGTAAAATGTCAACATCACCTAATATTGTTCGAAATTGTAAATTGTCTTTGAAATCTATAATGACTTTAAACTATAAGTAACAATTTCGATTAAAAACGCTGACGTAACCTAAAATTGTTGAAAAATTGTGACTCTTCTTCGAAATATAACTTTTTATAAATTAAAAATACCAATTTCAAACTTACAAAACATAATACAAAATTATTAAAAGATTCTTAATATTGTTCAAATTATAATGACTTTTGTTTGAATTAAAGTATCCATTTTAGATGTAAAATAACAACGTAACCTGGAATTGTTAAAAAATTATGAATCTTCTTTGAAATAGAATGATTTTTGAATAAAAATGTAAATCTTCGACAAAAAACACTAAAATATCTGAAATTGTCTAAGCTTATAAATTTTATTATTTTAAACAAAAATCATTAGATTCAAATCACATGATTTTTAATTCAAAATACCAATTTCAGGTGAAACACACCAACATAACCTAAATTTGTTCAAAGTTGTAAATATTCTTTGAAACCTAATAATTTTTAATTAAAAACTCTAATAATTTTCGACGAAAAACTCTAACATAATCCAAAATTATTAAAAGATTCTAAATCTTGTTTAGATTATAGTGATTTTTGTTTAAATTAAAATACCAATATTTTCGATGTAAAACAACAACGTACCCCAAAATTATTCAAAACTTATGAATCTGCTTAAAATATAATAATTTTTGAATAAAATTTTCAATTTTCGCTAAAAGCCATTAACACAATCCAAAATTGTTTAAGCTTGTAAATTTTATTATTTTAAACAAAAGTCATTGGATGTCAATCTACTGATTTTTGTTCAAAAATGCCACTTTCAGGTGAAACACACCAATATAACCTAAAGTCGTTGAAAAATGGTAACTATCTATTTGAATTTGAAATTTTTCAATTCAAAATACCAATCATTTTTGAAGAAAAACACCAACATAATCCCAAATTGTTAACAGATTTGAAATATTGCTCAAATTAATTTTTGTTTGTTTTAAAAAACCAATTTACGATATCAAGCAACAACATAACCTAAAACTGTTCAAACATTAGGAATCAGCTTTAAACTCTGATGATTTTTTAATAAAAATTTCAATTAAAAAAAAAAAATCAGAAATTGTTCAAGCTTATAAATTGTATTATTCTGAACAAAAATGATTGGATTTAAATCTATTAATTTTCATGATTTTTATTGAAAAATGGTAATTTCAGGTGAAACACATGAACGAAACCTAAAGTTGTTGAAAAATTGTATATATTCTTTGGAATCTAATAATTTTTAATTGAAAATACCAATAATTTCAGACAAAAAATTACTAACATTACATAACAAAAAATTGTTTAGAATCGTGAATATTCTTTGAAATATAATCATTTTTGATTAAAATCATCTAATCCCTCTATGAACGCGAACATAACCCAAAACTGTTCAAAAATTAGAAACCTTGTGTAAACTATATTGTATTTTGTTTCAAAATACTTGTTTTTGCTGTTGAACGTTAACTTAATCTAAAACTAAAAAAAAAAATATTATGAGCCTGTAAAATCGAATGATTTTTGTTTTAGAGTGCCAATTTCTGGTATAAAACGCTAACAAAATCGAAAAACGTAAATCGTTGAAAAAAATCGTAATCTTTGAAATCTAATAATTTGTTTTTAAAAATACCCACTCTGCTTTAAAACGCTAACAAGACCTAAAACTAACAAATTTTTGGCCATGACCTTTTTGGCCTCTGGTATAAATACGACATTGCGCAAATAATACAGACACACACAAAAATCTTTTTTCGGGTCTGGAGGTCAGGCCATGTTTAATATACGTTTTTGGGGTCGCTGAATCCAAATCCGAGGTTCAAAAACCCCCAGCACGTCAGGGTTTCGACATAACCTCAAAAAACCTACTAAAACATATTTTTCCGGGTCTGAAGGTCAGACAATGTTTACTACATGTTTTTGGGGTCACTGAATCCAAATCCGAGATCCAAATAAACCTAGAACATCACGGTTCTGACATAACCTCAACAACCATTGAAAAAAAATGTTTCGAGTCCAGGCGGTCAGGCCATGTTTAGTATATGTTTTTGGGGTCGCTGAATCCGAAACCGAAGTCCAAAAAATCCCAGCAAGTCATGATTTTGAGATAATCTCGAAAAACCACATAAAATATTTTTTTCCAGGTCTGAAGGTCAGACCATGTTTAATATATGTTTTTGGGGCACCTGAATCCAAATCCGAGGTCCAAAAAAACCAGCACGTCAGGGTTCCGATATAACCACAGAAGCCCTTACCAAATTTTTTCGAGTCCGAGGGTCAGACCATGTTTATTATATGTTTTTGGGGTCGCTGAATCCAAATCCGAAGTATAACAAACCCCAGCACATCAGGGCTCTGATATAATCTCAAAAACCATCATAAAACTTTTTTTTTGAGTCCAGGGGTCAGAGCATGTTTAATATATGTTTTTGGGGTCGCTGAATCCGAATCCGTAGTATAAAAAACGCCAACACGTCAGGGACGTGAAAAAGAGACGATTTTTCAGCGACCCCAAAAACATATAATAAACATGGTCTGACCCCGGACTCGAAAAAAAAAATTTTATTAGGTTTTTTGAGGTTACGTCAGAACACTGACGTTTTGGGGGTTTTTGGACCTTGGATTTGAATTCAGGGACCCCAAAAACAAATAGTAAACATGGAAGATTTTTTTTTGTGTGGCTGTGTAACATATTTATATTGTGTATAAACTTTTTAGCTGAATTTAAAAATTGAAAATATACTTTTTGATTTCAATCGAGTTTGTAAAAGCATGTATTTTTTAATAACTGGATTTTTAGGCTACTTACATCAAAACGATCCAAACATTCCGAGCATTTGCGTCATTATTCTGGTTCAGGTTTAGAAAACAGACTCATTAGCGAAAAAGACGATATGAAGTATCGTTTGTCGTCATCGACATTTTACATTATTTATTTCATATCTATCTCTCTGTCAACAAATTTGTTTCAACTGTATGATTAACTTCAGTGAAAGCGACTCTTTTTTGTCATGTCAGTTCATCTAATTTTTATAATTCCTAATTCTATCTAATTGATTTAATATACGATTTTTCATAGTGTTTTCTACGTAGAAACAAAAAAAAATAGAGGGTATAAACATTTTAAAGAAAATATTTATCGAAATTTAAATAATTTAGTACCTATTTTGCAGACTTATCTAAATCACTTGCTTTTTTTCAATACACCAGCTATTTAATCGTGCTTTATTCAATGCTAAAAATCTGTCAAAAAATTTTCATTTAATAATTTCTTCCCTTCTATGATGCATTTCAAATATTTATCTACTAATGATAAAAATTTTCTAAATTCTACAATAAAAATCTTTAGCACTCTAAATTTGAATAAGTAGAATTTCACTGAGAAACAGTGACTCATTTTCCAAGATATTAATCATTGCAAAGTCACTGAATTTCCGATGATTATTCACTGATTTCTCCTTAGAAATTATTACTTTCTAAAGTTACTTTATAAAGTTTCCAAGTATGTACAAATTTTGGTCGTCTATTTACTGGTGAATTTGTGAAAAGCGACAATCTTAACATTTTCGCAATTACCCAGCAAGTTACCCATTAAAGATATAGCAAATGTTGATAGTTGAATTCGAATAATAATTATTTTCTATATAAAATATAAATTTGAAGTATTTTTCTATGCTGTCAAATTTACTTTTAGATTTTAGAGTTAAGTACCCTAATTCAAGCGCAGATAGTTTTGCACAATTTGTAATTCTACAAGTTTCAATAATTTGAAATAATAAATTGAAGCCTTTGAAATTTAAAGTTGTATCTTGCAAATTTTTTAAACTGAAAATTCAATCATTGAGAATTGTTTAGTTTATTTAAATTGATTCCTCTGAGGATGAAACAAATTTAAATTGAAAATCTCTCAAAATTTAACTTTTCGAAAATAAAACTTGTAAAATTTGAAAATCTTAAATTCCATCTGTTTAGAACTAAACAAATTTCAAATAAAGAATTTTGTAAAATATAAAAATTATCGAAATAGATCATTTCAAAAATTGACAATGTTCAAAATTCGACTCTTTCAGCTTAGAAAAGTTTTTAAAGAAACTAGAAACTTCAAGTTTGAAATTCATAATAGAACAGTGGAAAAATTATAATTAGAAGCGTTTCTTATTATATTAAATCTAATTATATTATTCTACAGGCCCGCCAATTTTTTTTCCTTTTATCATTCCTCGAAAATATCAATTTATTTTTCTTATCAAGCAAAACAAATTATTTATCAAACTTATTCATTAAGATAATTCCTTTTGATAAAAAACACTTCTTTTATCAATTTTGTGCTATTCGTATTTGGCTTTATTTTTTGATTTTATAATTTTGATTAATTTGGAAATACATAAATAAAATATTAAAACCTATACATGTACTTGGTGGAGTTTTTTTCACGCTTCGTGTTTTTGTGGAGATTCTATTTTCTATTCTATTTTTTTTAATTTTTGGTCTGCGGATTTCTCAAATTTTCAAGAAATATGATTCAAAGTTACAGAATACACGGGGGGATGAACCAAGTTTAAACGGAAGTTCCAATTGAATGGGATTTTTTGATTGTTTATGGTAATATGGTTTCCCACAAACATTTAAAAATGAAAATAAAAATAATCTATCAGGCGATTTTTTGAAAAAGGTCGTTTTTTAAATTTAATTACTAAGAAATAAAGAAACTTTCATAAGATTATATGGTAAATCATGGTTAACACTTTTTATGGATTTTTTTATTCAATGTGGTTCCCTGTCACCCCACGAATATTTTCAGATGAAAATAAAATTCATCGGAGGGGCAGGCGATTTCTGAAAAAAATTAAGTTTGTGATTTGAGCTAAAATGAAACCATTGTGCACACTTAATTGAAAACGGTATTAATGGCATATTTTTGGTACCATAATAATATTATAACAATTATTTTTCAATTAAAATTTAACTATTTGATTTTTGGTTCAAAAGGGATGCTCTTTAGACTAAAACTTCAACTATTTGGTTAAAAATTCTTCTTTTTGGGTAGAAAATTAATCTTCTTGCTTAAAAATTTAACTATTTGGTTAAAAATTTATGCATTTTATTGAAAATTCGTCTTTTTTTGTCGAAAATCAACTTTTTGGATTAAAAATGCAACTGTTTGGTTGAAAGTTAATCTGTTTTGATTGGGGATTCAACTATTTTGGTGAAAATCCATACTTTTGGATGAATTATATTGTGTTTTCTTTAAAATTAAAATATTTTTTTTGCGAAATATCAACTATTATTTTTTTTAATTCATCTTTTTAGGTTCACATTCAACTCCTTCGTTGGTGGTTGAACTATTTTCTTGAAAATTTAATTTTTTGGTTAAAGATTCATAATTTTAGTACAAACTTCATCTCTATGGTTGAAAATTGAACTACTTTGTTGAAGCTTTCCTCTTTCGGGCTAAAAAGTAATTTTTTTCGACTAAAAATTTAACTATTCCTTTGTGTAAAAAATTCGCCTTTTTGGCTTGAAAATTCAACAATTAGGTCGAAAATTTAACTATGTGGTGGAAAATTTAACTATTTTGTAGAAGATTCATTTAAAAAAAATATTAATTCATTTTTTGAATAGAAATTTAGTTATTCCATTTTTGGTTGAAAAATTATTATTTTGGTTAAGCAATTTAACTATTTTGTAGGAGATTAGTTTTTTTTCAATTTAAAATCAATTTTTTTATAAAATTCTAACTGTTCCATTTTTAATTAAGAATTGATCTATTTAGTTCAAAAATTAAACTATTCTATTGAAAATTGATGTAATTTGTTGAAAATTCGTCTTTTTTTGGTAGAAAATTAATCTTCTTGGATTAAAAATGCAACTGTTTGGTTGAAAATTAATTGGTTTTGGTTGAAGATTCAACTATTTTGCTGAAAATTCATCTTTTTGGATAAATTATATTGTGTTTTCTTTAAAATTAAATTATTTTTTTGCGGAATATCAAATATTATTTTTTTTTTAATTCACATTTTTAGGTTCACATTCAATACCTCCCTTGATAGTTGAACTATTTTATTAAAAATTTAATTTTTTGGTTGAAAGAAAATCGCCTTTTTGGCTTGATAATTCAACACTTAAGTAGAAAATTTAACTATGTGGTGGAAAATTCAACTGTTTTGTAGAAGATTCATTTAAAAAAAATATTCATTCATTTTTTCAATAGAAATTTAGTTATTCCATTTTTAGTTGAAAAATTATTATTTTGGTTTAGCAATTCAACTATTTTGTAGATTAGTTTTTTTACATTAAAAATTAATATTTTTTTGAATAAAAATTTAACTGTTCCATTTTTGATTAGAAGTTAATCTTTTTAGTTTAGAAATTTAACTATTCGATTGAAATTTGATGTAATTTGTTGAAAATTCGTCTTTTTTGGTAGAAAATTAATCTTCTTAGTTTAAAACTTAACTATTTGGTTATAAATATTGTTTTGTTGTTGAAAATTCTTCTTTTTGGTTTGACAAATAAACTTTATAGTTGAAAATGAAATAATTTAGTTAGAAATGAAACCATTTAGTTCAAAATGTATGTATATTATTAAGACTTTGTCCTCTTCAGCAGAAAATTAATCTTCATGGTTAAAATTTTTTTCTTTTTGGACGAAAATGTAATTCTTAGATTGAAAATTTAACTATTTTGGAGAAAGCTCATTTTTTTTCTTGAAAATTCTAATATTTAGTGGGGGGTGTAGTTCATAATTTCAGGAAAAAAAAACTAAAAATATGGTCTGATAATTAGGGGACTCAAATTTCTTAAGGAAATTAAGAGGCCTTAAGTACTTTATGAACCTTATATACAAATTTGAAAATTTGTTTATTTACAAATTCATTATAAAATACCGGAAACGGAAAAACGGGCCTTAAATATTTGAGCAAGGCCATCTGATGTTTGGTAGCTTAACCAGACTTACCACACAGAGGATAAAAGCTTCTACCTTCTAGGACGCTGCGTTATCGACCCTGGGTGCAGGGTACCTCTCAGGTCAGTTTCCAAAACTGAAGCGCGTTTCGCATAATCTGAAAAAATGAAATTTAAATTTTTTTTATAAATTCTACATTTATAATTCTTGAAATAAAGAGGATTTTTTTTCATCATGAATGTAGGCTTTGTAGAGCGAAATTTAAAATCTTCTCTAATATTTAATTAAAGAATGGACACAAAATTATTTGGGAGAAAAGAAGGAAAACAGGAAGTTATTAATATAATTCCAGGTCTCGTTTTCATATTTTCATTTCAGTTCCTCACTCATCCCTCTTTGCTAGAAAGCAGCCCTCCCGGATTTTCATAGTCATTCGTTGCTTATTCCCATCTGGGGTTCTTATCCAAAGCTGAAGATTTTTCGACCTCGAAAAAAGAAGGACTTTTCATCTTTTATTGAAAGAAAAAATAAATGATTTATCCTTAAAATTTTTTTTTAATATTGAATTGTAGATTATTTATAAATCACAATTCACCATTGTCTAGAAGAGAATTCTTGACTTTTGCTTACTTTTTTATTTAAAAAATTGGTATAAATAATAATCTTTCAGGACATTGAACGTCAGTGATGGGTAAGTTACTTTTTAGAAGGAACTACTTATCGTTACCGTTACATAACAAAAAAGTATCTAATTATCGTTATCGTTACCATTTCAAACCGTAATATTTTTTTTATTCATCTTTGCAAAAAAAAAAGGTATTGTCACTTTTTCAGTTACTATTGTATTTTAGAAAATCTAGCATCATCAGCGCGCTCTGCGCGCGTATAATTATTTAATTTGAGGGAAAAATAATTTTTAATACAAAACAAAAATTTCGAATAACTGTTTATTTGATACAAAATTTTTACACTTCATTTCGAATTTAAATTACATTTTATAGGCATTTTGCATCCTATGAGAAATAATCTAAAAATATTTAAGAAAATTTGGTTATTTTATTCCTGAAATTTAAAAAAATCTTTCAAAATTCCAAAAAATACCTTCAAATCTTCCAGATTTTGTTACAACATTCTTAGATATCTTTTGACATTCTTTGAAATCTTCTTTAAAAGTAAATCTTTCAAAATAAAATAACATTTAAAATTTTTGCCAGGAATATATTTTATTATTCTCTAGAAACATTTCAAATAGTTCTCAAAAAGCTTCCAAATAATCTTAGAAAATCTTCAAATATCTACATTTTGTTTCAAATTGCTTTTAATATTCTCTTGATTGAAATTATTTCCGAACATTTGAAAACTTTGAAAACTTCTAAAGATCCTTTAAAATGATTTTTTTAAATTCCCCAGAATAAAATTTGTTTCGTAAAATCTTTCAGTTTCCTTTTTAAAAATTTTGTAAATATTTTCATGTCTTTTTAAATATTCTCTTAAAACTTTATTCTCTTAAAATTTTCCTATGAATCTTCAAAAAAATTGGTTATTCTTTCGAAAACTTTTCACAATTTAAATATTGTTTAAAATAATTTGAAATATTTTCAAATTTTGAATAATTTTTTAAAGTTTAAAACTTCTATCAACTCTTAAAGTTACTCGATTTCTTTCTACATTTTTTTAATGTTGCAAAAATGAATCATTTTGCTTTAGAATTTCAGAAATTATATAAAATAATATAAAATGTTTCAGAATCTTTTGAAATTTTCTTCAAAAATTATTCTTTCAAAGTTAAGAAAATTTTTTTTATTCTCTCGAAACCCTTAAATATTCTTAAAAAGATTCTAAATTTTCTTTGAAAATCTTCCAATCTCTACATTGTGTTAAAAATTGTTTTTGATATTCTCTAGATATTTAAATTATTTTCAAACTTTTCAATACTTCTAAAGATCCTTAAAAATGATTCTTTTTTTTTTAATTCTCCAAATTGAAAAAAAATTGCCTTAAAATCTTTCAAGTTCCCTTTCGACAATAGTAGACATCTTTTGAAATATTTTGAAATCTTTTTAAATATGCTCTTGAAACTATTTTTTTATCTTAATTTCTAAACTTTTGTAATATTGCAAAAATTGAAAAATGTTGCTTTAAAATTTTCCAAATTATAGATAATAATTTTAGATGTTTCGAAATTTTCTTACAATTTTTTTTTCACATAAAAAATCATTTGAAATTTTTTTCAGGAATCTTAATAAAAGTTGTTAATCTTTCGTCCAAAAATGTTCATTTTTTATTTTTTATGTAGTTTGTATGTATAAAACAAACAAAAAAGTGTTTTATAAAAAAATATATAAATAACAAATTTGTAATTTTTTTTTTGTGTCAACAACTTTTTATCATTTTTTTCTTACCTTGCGCCGTTTCTCCAAAAAATTAATTTTTGTATTTTTCAAGTTATTTTTCACGATTATAATAAAAAATACCCATCCTATCAAAAAACGATTAATAACAAATTTGCAGCTCTTCTGTCGGTGAAGAAATTTTGTTCATTTATTTTTTTCCTAACTTGTATCGTTTGTCCAAAAATTTTATTTTTTTTATTTTCAATGTTGTTTTTTATGAATAAAACAAAAACTACGCTACTACCAAGTCCCATTCATGAGAAATTCGTAGATCTTTTTCGGATGCACAATATTTTTTCAAATCTTTTTTCATATCTTGCATAGTTTAACCGAAAAATGAAAATTTTGATTTTTCATTATTTTTTGTGCGATCAAATTTTGAATTTTTTATTTTCATAAAAATTCAAAAAGTTGTTACGACAATCTTGTAGAGCTTTCGAAAATTAACGTTTTCCTTCCCTTGACTTTTTTCATATCGTGCGTTGTTCGGCTTAAAATTAGCATTTTCCTTTGATTTTTTGAATTTTGAAAATGATATAACTCTGATCATTTTTTTTTATCGAAAAAAGTCGTGATGATAAATTATCCAACTTTTCGAGTACTATAAATAACCGCACCTAGAATTTTTAAATCTTGAAAAAAATGGTCTCAAAAATTTTCAAAATGCTACAACTTTTTAAATTTTTATCCAAAATAGCTTGATAATGAACTTAAACTTCAGTTTCTGACACTAAAACAGTGGACCAATGGCGAATCTAATAGAATCATTTTTTTTAAAGCAATCGTGCTCACATACAGACAGACCGACAGACATACAGACAGACAGACACCTATTTTTCGGATACATCGTAAACTATTAGGGTAGGAGAAGTAGGAGAAGTGAGGGGAAATAAGGGGTTACGGAGGGGAAGTAAGGGAAATTAGTGTAGTGAAAAATAGAAGAATTGACGGGAAATGTGGAAGGAAATGTAGAAGGAAAAGAAGGAAGGGTAGGTATGAAAAGTAGGGGTGTAGGGGAAATTAAACTAGCGGAAGCAAGAGTAAGTGAGTGGAGTGGAAGTAGGTTGTATTAGGGAAGAGTAAGTTGGGTAAGTGTAGGATAATTGGGGTAGAGGAAGTAGGGTAACTGAGGAGAACTTGAGAGAAGTGGGGGAAATGAGGGGTAAGGAAGTAGGGTAAGTGAAGTAAGGGAAAGTGAAGTAAGGGAAAGTGTAGGAAGAGGAATGGGGAAATTGTAGGCAAGTAAGTAGGAAAAAAGAGGAGAAATAAGCTGAGGCGAAGTACAGGAATTAGGAGAGGGAAAAGTATTAGAATTTAGGGGATATAATGGAAGGGTTAGTAGAGGATGTGAGGGGAAATCATGGAGGGAAATTAGGGAAGAAGAGTAGAGAAAGTGAGGGGAAGTAGGTGAAATGATTGGAAATGAGGGAGCGTAGTGCGGGAAGTGAAAGGAGAGCTAGTAGGCTAGTTCGGCAAGCGATGAGTGAAGTGTGGAAAGGAGAAGTAGGAGAGGAGAGGGGAAAGTAGAGAGAGTAGGGGATGAAGAAGTATGGGAGAAAGAGGTTTGAACGACCTAATTAGCATCTTAATAAGCTACAAAACCCTTTTTTGTAGGCGCACGGCACCTACTTTGACTAATTTTTTCTCATCACTCTTAATAATGATATACTTGAAAATGAATTGAGGTATTTGTTTTTAGAGTTTTAAAAGCATTTTTTACGAAGTTAAAAAAAAATTCAAAAGGTTTTAAGGGTTGATAGGTATTCTAGAGAAGTAACAAATCTTGTGCCAGATTGGATTTCGTCAACGTCACCCCGCTTTGTATCGTTCGACTACAGCCCTCCACCCATCTTTAATATGAGCTTCTAAAACAAATGGTTATGTTTTTATAAAGACAATAACGCCCGTCTATCTATCACACGTCCAAGTAATATCGGCGAATCCATCGGATGTAATATTGAAATTGTATTTTTTTCGTAATACGAAAGTTATTTATGAAACCTAGTGGGCAATATGGGGCGGTGGTATTCGTCTGATGGGAGCAATACGATACGGTATCATGTGATGCAAGAAAAATCCACCTTTTCCTCGAATTATTGTGCGCCCAATAAACCTCTCTTCAAAACATTTCTCGAAAAAAATTGCCTTTCCTGCTATCAATCAAAATCTTCCAGTGATCTCAAAGCTTCAAATTCCGGTCACAGAGAGGAGGGCCACATCACAATCCAGCTATGAAAACAATACTTGATATGAAATATTCAATCTTCTTTTTTATCATAAAACTTAAAAGAAATAGAAGGTTTATTGAAATGAGGAGATTGAATAATTTATTTTGGAATTGACAATAATTGACTAGTGATTCATTCAGAATTTGATATGTAATGCTTTGGTTGAATCAACCTAAAACTTTTTTGACCAGCAAAAAATTGTATTTGAATTAACTAAAATATTCTCCTAGATCAATCAAAATATTTTCTTGTATCAACTAACAAATATGATATATGTCTTGGGTCAACAAAATATTTTGTGGTCCATATAATAACCATATTCTAGGTTTGATTCCAGCAACATTTTTTTCATTCAACCATATCTTTTTCTGGAAGCAGTTAAATAGTTTCTTCGCCAAGACGGCAGTATTGTTACCATACTTAGGGTTGGGGCTAGTAAAAAAAATGTTTTACTTGAACACGAAATACTTTTAAAAAAAAAGTTTCTAGCCAATTTGTGTTGATTTTGTTATTGTCACCCACGTATGAAATCTTTTTCTGGATGCAGTTAAATAGTTGCTTCACCAAGACAGCAGTATTGTGTTCATAATTAGGGTTGAGGCTAATAACAAAAAAAGTTTTACTTGAACACGAAATACCTTTAAAAAAAAATTTCTAAGCGAGTTGTGTTGATTTTCTTATTGTCACCCATGTATGAAATCTTTTTCGGGATGCAGTTTAATAGTTTCTTCACCAAGACGGCAGTATTGTTACCATACTTAGGGTTGGGGCATATAAAAAGAAATGTTTTACTTGAACACGAAATACCTTTGAAAAAAAGTTTCTAAGCGAATCGTGTTGATTTTGTTATTGTCGCCCATGTATGAAATCTTTTTCGGGATGCAGTGAAATAGTTTCTTCATCAGAACCGCAGCATTGTTATCATGCTTATAGTTTGGGCTAATAACAAGAAAAGTTTTACTTGACCACGAAATACCTTTTTAAAAAAATTTCTAAGTGAATTGTGTTGATTTTGTTATTGCCATCCATGTATCCTTGTGAACACAAGGTTTAGTGATAGTAATCAGATATCTGTAGGCAGATCATGACTCGTTATCTCAACTTTTGTAGGTGTACAGTGGCAACGTGTAACCTGGGTTTGTTTGGGAGCAATGGAGCGACAGCTGTTCGTCGGTTGGGTGCTCTATTCGATTGTCTCGCTCTTGATGATTGATGATAGTTTGGGGTAGCTGCTGCTGCTGCTCCTGCCTTGACTCTATTCTTTCTATCTCCTTTCCTCTCATTTTATATCCTCTCTTTCTCACCTTTTTTACTATTCCGGGTTAGTACCATTCCCTCCCTACTCAGAAAACAAGCGACAATCTTAGTTTGCTCTCTGGTTCACTGACTTTATTTTCTTTTTAAAATAACTCAATTCAAATGCATAGCTTTGTTGCCTTCAAACTGAGGCATACCCTTTTTGGCATAGTTGAAAGAACAAATCAACACTTTCAACATTTGAATCAGTTAACATTTTTACTTTTGCTTCCTCATAGAGGAAGCTTCTGGTAACATTTCCCAACAAAATTTTATTTGTTGAATTAAATTTTGCTCAATTAAAAAATGTATAATACAATTTTATAAACAACTTTCCGGATGATGTGGATGTCACACTTTTTCGTGAACACGATAACTTGAAGGCAGTTCAAGATAAATTGATGAAATTTGGTAGACTTATTTTCCGCTAATATCACAAAACTGACCAAGGGATTTCTAAAAATATTTATTATCGTTTTTTGCAATTTATAATATTAAGAACAAGCCTTTTAGGGTAAAACTTTTTTCATTATCATAATTCCGAGTTGATGCAAGAATATAAAAATGTCTTGGTTCAAGATAAATCGATTAATTAATAATATTAATACATTTTATCAAAACGTAAGCAAGTTACGGTAATTTCGATTATTTGGAAAATTGATTTTGAGAGTAAAAATTTTCTCATTCACATGATTTAATGTTGATGCAAGGAAACAAAAAATCCATCAACTCGAGACGAATCGATCGACCTATAATATTAATACATTGTATTGAAAAGTACGGAAGTTAATGTCATTTAAAATATTTAAAAAATCTGTCTTTTTAGGTTCGGAGTTTTTTCATCAACATAATTCAAGATTGATGCAAAAACGGAGAAGATTCTTTGATTCAAGACAACTCGATTGACCTATAATATTAACACATCGTGTTGAAGAGTAAGCGGAAGTTATGGTCATTTATGTAATTTGAAAAATCTGTTTTAAACAGAGAAACTTTTTTTAGTAACATAATCCAAAGTTTATTTGAGAATAGAAAAGGCTTCTCGATTCGAAACATTTTGATTGATCTATTTGCATTTTTTTTCATTTTGACTGCCTCTATGTGTAAGCAAATATATTTGCTAATTAATCATAATGAAGAAGCAAAGTGCTCAGCAATAGAACACCATAAAATTGTAATGAAAACAAACAAAGTGGAAGCATCCGAGATCGAATTCATAGTTAGATTATCTTATTTGCATATATCAACAATTTCATAAAAACCATTTTTTATTGAAACATTTCATATTATTCATGAAACATACAATAATTATTTAACTCTGAATTACTTCGGTTGAAAATTATTAAATTTTTAAGACTAAGTAAAAAAAGAGTTGAACTTCATTATGTGGGTTCGAGTAATTTTAAGTAACATTTTTTAAAACGTAATCATTTATATAAAAAATAAAAAAGAACATGAGAGGGTGGGGAGGAGTAAAAAAGATTATTTATAAGGAATATTCATAAGTGAACAACATTTTTTTAGATATTACTTTTGGCCATCACAGAATATATTTGAGGAAAAAATAAGTTTTTTATCAATTCAGAATTTTTCAAAATACCAAAAATACAAAAATGTAAACTTAGCATAAGTAAAGATTGTGAAGTTTCTATAAGGGCAGCAAGCAAAGGTTGATGTAAAAGAATTTTTTTTTTAATTTGAAATAAATGTTTTAACAACCGAATCCAAAATAATATATTTTCATTGATATTTCGAAACATTCTAACTTGATCAAAAATTATTTGATCTAAAATCAAAGAAAAGTCAGCGATTTATAAAAAAATTGCCAAATTCTGGGAATTTCTGTAAGAAACACTTTAAGTAACTGTCGAAAATAATCAGGCCTGCCACACAGCCACTTTTAGTCCTGAAATGTATTATTTAAATTTTTATTTGGAAAAATTAATGTTGTCAAAAAAACAAATTTTAAACCAAATACTTACATTTTTAACCAAGTAGATACATTTTCAACAAAAAAGATGAATTTTCATAATTCTTCATCAAAAGATGCGAATTATGAACAAAATACATGAATTTGCAACTAAAACAGATCAATTTTTACCAAACAGTTGCGTTTTTAAATAAAAAATATTAAATTTCTACCAAGAGATAAATAATTTTTAGCAAATGAGTTCAGCTTCAAACCAAGCATTATCAATATCAACCAAATACTCAAATATTTAACTTAAAGAAAAATAAATTTTCAACCGCAAATGGAACAATTAAATTTTCAAATAACAAATTAATGTTTGACCAAAGGATACGAATTTCCAATAAATTAGTTGAATTTTTAACAAATTTCATAAATTTTTTACAAAGGAGTTCCACTTTTAACTAAGTATTTGAATTTCCAAATAAAACAGAAGAATTCTCAACGAAAAGTGTAATAGTTAATGATTTGACCCGAAAAAATAACTTATTACAAAATATTTTAATGCTTAACCAAAGCAGATTAATTTTCAACTAAATGGCTGCATTTTTGACCAAAAAGATTCAATTTCTACCACAAGAGATGGATTTTCAAACGAAAAAGACGACTTTTTAACAACTGAGTTGAATTTTCAACCAAGAAAGATTCTTCAGTCAAGAGAAAAATTATCAACCAAATTGTTGAATTTTCAAGACAAAAACCAAATTGTTTATGAAATAGTTCAAATTTTATTTCTCAAACATGAATTTTCGACCAAAAAGTTAATTTTTAACCAAATAGTTGAATTTTTCTACAAAAATTATTGCATTTTCAATAAGAAACGACGAATTTTCAACGAAATAATGGAATTTTTAGCCAAAAAGACTGAATTTCCAACAAAATTGTTGAATTTTCCACAAAATACAAAATTTGTACCAAAAAAAGATGAATTTGAAACAAAAAATAATTAACTTTTAACCAAAAATAGTTATATTTCTAACCAAAGAGAAAATCATTCAACTAAAATTATGAATCTTCAACTGAAATAGTTAAATTTTCAGTTTAAAAAATTTCTTTCCAACAAAAAACAAAAAAAGAAAATATTTAACGAAACAATAGAATTTTCAGCCAAAAAGAATGAATTTCCGACGAAATTGCTGAATTTCCTACAAAGTACAAAATTTGTACCCAAAAAAGATGAATTTTCAACTAAAAATAATTAACTTTTAACCAAAAATAGTTATATTTCTAATCGAAGAGAAAATAATTAATCTAAAATGATGAATCTTCAATTGAATTAGGTACATTTTCAGTTTAAAAAATTTTGTTTTGAACAAAGAAGAAAATATTTAACGAAACAATAGAATTTTCAGCCAAAAAGAATGAATTTCCAACAACATTGTTGAATTTTCCACAAAATACAAAATTTGTAAAAAGTACGAATAAAAAATATGAAATCTATAAAAGCGTTCCATATCATTTTGATCCAATTTCGGAATCATATTGCTAAAAACAGGTATTTATTGTGAATATGTGTCAATTCTATTAAAATCTATAGTTAAACATGTAGAACAACAACAAACAAATGTGACGTACGCCGAACAAATGGGGCTTACTTTGTAAAGTGAGATTTTTCAGGGCAAACGGTCGAAGTCGACCGGATAGGCCCGACTTTTAGGAGAGAGGGAAGACTCACGAAATCTTCCCTCTCCACTTACCACTACATTCTCACGAGGAAAGAGATAGATCGTGGACGCGGCTCACGGACGGATATAGATGAGACGCGAAGATGTAGTGGTGAGTGGTGGGAGGTGTTTCACGGGATTTTGAGCTCTCGAGCGAAAGACTGATTTCTCGGGTGCCTAACAATTCAATTATTAGCAATAATGACGCTCGAAAATTTTTTGCAATTGTTTCATTAAAAAGAGCAACTCAAAAAATATCGAAAGGTGTCAAATTCTTGATCTCGATTTTTTTAGCGTAAGCCCCCTCTCTTCGGCGCACGACACATATATCTTAATCTTTATTTTATTATTCAGCCTCTCATTAATAAGCCTTTATCTCGACTTTCGAATCTGCACTTCTGTTTTGATACTCGAATTTCTTTACGGCACACGAATTCCGTTCTATTTTTTTTTCTTTTGAATAAAATGTGCGTGATATTCTCCGCCTGTCTCTCCTATTCGTGATTCCTCTTGTTCGTGGTGTCTCTCCTTTAGATTTTTATACTCATGCTCGTCCCACTGCGTTTTCGAGAGAGAGACTATGAGACGATGATAATTAGTACCTATGTAAGGGGAAATATAAAACCTCTAGAGTACGCAGTCTGACTTCTCTAGGCCACTCCTGCTGAGCCGAGAAAAAAGACGTCCGCGACCCTTTTTCGCCCCTTTCTCACTCTCTCTTTCTCATCCTTTCCACTCCACTTCCTCATTCCCAGATTTTATCACAAAGCTACTTTATCTGTCCAAAATAGAATTTAAATTTATTTTTTTTTTAAATCGGAGGATTTAAATGTGAAAAGCTGCAATTTATAAACCCAACAAATGTTGATATCAAATTTAGAAGTCAAACCAAACAAAATATCTCAGAATTAATTTTTTGAATTATTATGAATTAATAACAAATTTTTTGCAAATAAATTCACTGAACGGTATAGAGTCAAGAATGAAATTTGGGAAATAATAAAAAAGAAATCAAAGAAAATCAATCAGCGTATTCGACAGTGTTACAAACAAAACATGGACAAATTAAATATTATAAAAATATTATATATTTCATAATAAATTATTAAGAATTCTATCTTAGAGTTGTTATCGTAATGGACTTTGTTTTTATTTTTTTTTTGTAATCAGACGCTTTCAATATCTAAGAACAATAACAAACGATCTGTAAATATTTTCATGCGAACAGGTGCCATTTGAGATTAACAACATTTGGGTAGCATATTTATTAAGAATTAGTTTCTTTACATCAAACACTTATATGATAAATATTGTCTGTTTCATGATCCCGAGATAAATAGAGAGTTAAATAAAAAATAGTGATGAGATGAATTGCTTCATTTCTCGAGTCATTTTTTTAGCATTCTATTTTTAGCATTCTTATCAAGAATTTAAGGCGTCCCTGAAATCAGGTAAGTTTATTTAAAAACTGCATTGTTTTTTTTTTAATTTCGACCAACTTCGTACTTAAATATGAATGTTGGACGTGAAAGAAACATTTAAATCTTGAGAAATTTAAGTTGAACAAGAACTTAAATTTTTATTTATTCTGAATTTAATTTCTGAAATTCTAAATAAATAATGTTAAACGACACAAGAGTCGGAGTATATCTCCAAAGTAGATAGAAATGTCACAGAGCACTTCATGAGAACAAACATTAAATTTGCGAGTTTCTGCGCATCTTTTCTTCCTTCCACTCTTCCACATCTTGGTTTTTCATTCTTGTTTTACTCAGAAACTAACAGGAAAATAATACCTCGTTGATTGGCAATTTAGCTTGAGATTGCAGAGTGCAGCTTCCAGACAGCCTGCGTGGTGGTCGATGGTGGGAGGAAGTTGGGGGGGGGGCGGATAGACGTTCGAAATCAAAGGAGACGAAAGACAATGACATAAATGGATATTTCATTTCAGAGAAACATTTGAGCTTGAAGATTGAATAATGTGTATCTTTGCACTATTTTTAATGCCCTAATGCCGATTGGGCAATTTGAAAAACTCGAAGGAATGTTGCCAAATTAACACACATAATGAAGAATCGAGTTCAGCTGATTAAGATTTATTAACTTGAAATTTTATTATTACATTTTCAGTTGAAATAGTTAATTATCAACCAAGAAAAATAAAATATACCAAAAAATAGTTAAATTTTCAACTAAACTGATGAATCTTTGATAAAAAAATTAAATTCTCAACAAAAAGTATGATAGCTGATTGGTCCACATTTTTTTTTTAAATTTTCAATAAAAAACTGTTAAATTAAATTAAAAATTATCAATTTCAACAATGCAGTTCAATTTTCAACCGAAAATTTTGTTTCAATCAATAAAGAACAAAAATATCATCCAAAATTTTGAGTTTTCAAGTCATGAAGACGAAATTATGAAAAAAAGTTGAATTGACAAACCAAAAGTATGTATTTTATCCCAAAATACAAATTTTAAATAGCTACATTTTTAATTTAAAAAATTCATTTAAAAAAAAAGAATTTTCAAACAAATTTCTTAAATTTTTAACCAAATAAATTAACTTTTAACTAAAATTACGCATCTTCAATCAAAAAATAATTTTTTAACCAAACAGTTAAATTTTTAACTAAAAAAGCTAAATTTTCAACAAAAAACAAAATAGTTTAAATTTAAGTTAGAGAAAAAGTTTTTCACCAAATAAAATAAATTTTTAACGAAATAGTTAAATTTTTAACCAAAAAGATGAATTCTCAACAACAAAAAATTAAGTGTCAGTTTAAAAAAATTTCGACGAAAAATAGAATAATTAGGTTTTGAGTTAAAAAAATTAATTTTAAATAAAAAAAAATTATTTTCAACCAAAGAAATGAAATTTCAAGCTAGAAGATTAATTTTCTACAAGAAAAGAATAATTTTTATCAAAATACATGAATTTTAACTAAATATTTTAATTTTTAATGGAATTTTCAACCTAAGAGTTGAATTTTCATCCAAAAAAGTTATATTTTCCCCAAAAAAGACCAATTTTCAACAAAATAGATGAATTTTTATCTAAAAAACACAAATTTTCAACAAAAAATAGAATAGATTCTTTTAAAGTTAAAGAAATCAGTTTTTAAACAAATAAGATAAATTTTCAAGGAAATAATTAAATTTTTAAACAAACAGATGAATTTTCAACCAAAAAGATTAAATGACTATCACGAAAAAAAATGTCGACGAAAAATGGAATAGTTAAATTTTTAGTTGGAAAAATTAATTTTCAATTTGAAAAAACTAATTTTCTACCAAAAAAGAATGATTTCTAACAAAACACATGAATTTTCAACCATATATTCTAAATTTTAATGGAACTTTCAATTAAAAAGGTTATTTTCTACGAAAAAAGACAAATTTTTTAAAAATAGTGTAATTTTTAATTTAAAAAGATCGATTTTCAACAACCAAACAGAATAGTTTGATTTTTAGTTAGAGAAATAAGTATCGAAGCAAATAAAATAAATTTTCAAACATAATACAGTTAAATTTTCAGTACAAAATTTAATTTTGAATAAAAAAACTAATTTTGAACCAAAAAGATTAATTTTCTACCAAAAAATATCATTCTTTAATAAAATACAAGAATTTTCAATAAAATAATTGAATTGTCTGCACAGCCGACGCTTATGAATTCAGAAGAGGTCTCTCGAGGCCGGTTTGTGGGGGGAAAAAAAAAATTGATTTAAAAAAATGTTTGCATGATAGATAAAATTCTTGATGAAAGGAATAAAATTAGAGGATAGACTGAAAAATTCAAACCAAAGAACTGATTTCCCAACAATTTGTCATTCGAATCAAAATTTGTTGCACTTAAATGACGAACATGAGTCACTTTTCTCTCTAATAAAAAAAAGGGGCGAGACGACAGGGAAGACAAAACGCAGCTTCGACGCATTGTTTTGACATTTCAATGAAGCGTACACAATACGAGATATAAAAGGTAGACGTGCATTGCATACAGGTAGTAGGTAGGTATTCGATGGAATGGTTGGTATCGTCTATTCTCGAACAGGCATAATCTTTCGAGGTACTTCTTCCCTTTTTACGATTTGGACGCTTTCACGGTTCGGAAAAGGGGAAAAAATACAAGGGAGAACGTGTAGAAATATGTACATGTGTGTATCGCGAGATTGATGTTGCACCATTATAAGCTCTTAATGAGAGAGATTTGTTATATGCGACTTTTGTGTTTTTTTCGTTGAATGCAATGATAACAACACCTTTTCACCTTTTCCTTTTTGTATGGTTCGGTCATTGTCTGGCTGGATAACCTACTCAACCGGAAAACATACACGGCAGGATGGATGCTCTTTTATATATTGTATTATCGTGAGATTAAAATGTCGGAGATAAAAATAAATGCGTTTGATTGGGAGAGATGTATGTTTAACTTTTATCATAAAAACGGAATTATGCATGTTGCACCAGTGATTGTTTGTTCTATTGATAAGGATAAACTGAAATTTTCCGTTTTTAGAGGAAATAATTGTACTTCTGCCTTATCATTTGATGTGACTGTGACTCAAGTCTTTCAAATATGGTTTCGTATATATTAAAAAAAAATAGATTCTATAAGCAGATACATTCCATCAAAACGTTGCAAACAATTCAAGACAAACAGTGACAATGACACATTTTAATCTTGTCAACACTTTTCGCGGCGTTTCAATGATTGTCTTTAAAAAAATGTTCTTCCAAAATGTGCACTGTTCAAGAAATAAATTCACCAAGTTAATAATTTCGGTGGCGGTAAAGCGACCTTGAAATGGCAAATGCAGAGGCAAAGTTTCATTTCCAGTTTTCCCTGGGAAATCCGAAACCTCGAACAAATCCGCGTGCCGGATCGTGTTTCCCACCACGGATGGGCTACGGGCTAAAATGTTTTACCACGACAACGTGCTAACGATTAACCCACGAACACCACCGTCGACACCACATCAACATGAAACGACGCGTCGCGGCGCGACGCGACGCCTCCCACTTGCGCTATGCGTGATATTCTACCCTACTCTCACGCTTCACACCGATAATTATGTTAAACGCTTCCGGATTTTGCGGCCAGAGCCCGGATTATACATCAGTGTTACTCTCTACTTTTTACACTTTTTACACTCTATTGAGGCTTTCAGGCTTGGCGAAAAACGAAAATCGACACGAGTCATCAATTTATACGTATTAGAGGAAAAAAGAGTGGAATTAAGATTTAAATTCCACACGAGTCCAGAGTCATTTTTAACGATCAAGGACGGTTTAAGGGTTTAGGATCCGGATTTCAGTTGATTCCGGGCTTGAGTAAAGTTCAGTTAGAAGCGCTCTTGCGCATTGTTTTCTCTAGTTATTTTTTTGAATGCATGATGGACCAATATCTCTCAGGCATTTTTGGTCTTGAGTTGCAATTTTTGGGCGAATATTTGTTTTCGATATAATTGAATAGATGAAACACTGAGAAAAATGGATTATACGAACTGGATAATAGAATTAAAGAATAATGCACCATATAGAAAAGTATATTACCGCATATAACCTATAATATTTTTCTAATATATGAAAATGTTACCAAATATAATCTCTAGATCTTAAATTTTTATAATCTTCAGGCATTAAATTGTAACATCTCAGATTTTTAAATATGCAGGCGTCTGTCTAGTCTCAGATGGTACGTAGCTTCGTGGCGCTTGTCATATGCATCCATTTGCATTAAACCAAGTGATAATCAAGTTATAAAATGATTATTAGTGCTAAATCACAAGTGATTTAGATTTAGAAAATGGGTAAGTTTATATTTCTTTTCATTACAAATCACTGCCACTTGTACAAGTACAGAAACTTAGCCTCCTTTACTTTTGTTTTTGTAGTCTTATGATAGCCACTTTCCTGCTTATTGTGTGTTTAAAAAATAGAGTTTATTATCTCAGATTATAAAGTTTTATAATCCAAGATATTATCATGTAATATCTATTTCTTAATATCTATAGATTGTAGTTCTAATAATCTGGATCGCTGTCCCCTAGTTAATTGTCCAAGATTATATCCGGTAACATATTTTTTATTACCGAGTATAATCTATTTTTCTCAGTGAAGGAAAACCCCAGACTTGAGATGGTTACAGACCAATATTTCTTGGCCATTTGTTGTCATTTTTAATTTCTGGACAAAACTTTCTAGGCGGGGCTGTCCCGGTATGTACTATGTATCATCAGCGACGAATGCACTTTTATTTTTCCGCCACTAGTAAGGAAATTATTATTATAATTAAAGTGATCTTAAAATATCTTTTGAACAGCATTCTATTACAAACGCAAGAAATTGTGATTTGTGACCCCAAGAAGACCTGATTTTTTGAAAAGGGTTGAGATCGATATACCTCGAGAAGACAAAGTCTCCGCCACTGGCTATTATCTCACATGTACATATATGCATTGCACCGTACAGTGTTCGGCACACTGAATTGCTTGTGCACAAATACACGAGTCTATACAAGTACAACAGTACCGAGGGCCTTGTGTAGGTAAACACGCACACACGCAACGCTTCTAGGCGGCCATTCATATTGTGAGCTAGTTCTCCCCTTTTCCCATCTCACCCTCTACATATTCCTTCGTCCCCGAAACTCCGACCGTTTCCCAACGCCCCCGAGCTCTATATGTATACACTGTACATACAATTCTGAGTACATACATATATAGATTATGAAGAATACACATATACTAGCGATATTATACGCGCGCTACAGCACGCGGGAAAGATTGCATTGCCAATTAATAATGTCTCTAATAATAAAGTACGTGGTTTCTTAACGCTGAACTTCCGTCCATTCAACTTGAAGTGGCTGTCTTTCTCTTTCCATTGGCGAGTGATACGGTAATATTTCCATTCATACTAAACAAATAAAAAAAATTTCTAATACATTCCCTGTTGATCCTACGACGTTGGAAATCTCTCATCTCTCAAAAATTATCAAGGAAAAAGCTGTGCTGATCATATTTTTAAATCTTTTTTCTGAGTGCAGTAACTTATTACAGTTAGTGTTATAATCAAATAAAAAACTTCAAGTTGAGACATCACAAATTATTCGGCCCTAAAATTTTCGATTCGCAACTCTCAATTTGCATTTTCTCCACTTCCGTGCGAAATTATAGTTTCAAGTCTTGTCAAATCGTGACTCATCGCGCAATTTCACCCATACTGTCTTCTTTTTTCCTCCGGGGTGATAAATTTTTATTGAACATTTTCATTGAAACGAACCTTTCTTGATGTTTCATCAGCACCCTTAAATGTAAATTAATATAAATATTCATAAACACCATAAAGTTTATGTCTCGAGCTGGGAAGGGGAATGGAGGGGGCAGGGTGGTCGCGCTTCCCTCATCATAAAACCCCCTCGCCTGCAAAAGCCACCAAAAGAAAGAAAAAAACTTTTTAGCTAGACGAGAAAGACCGAGAGAAAACTTTCTTCGTTCTTCCATTCCAAGTTTATACGTTTTTATTTTTAAGGAAACTCATTTAGAGATTAAACGTTTTATTAAACGTGACTCGAACTCCAACTAGATAAATAATAATAATATATTATTTATTTCAACAATAGGCATTTCTTATATAATATTATTATGTTTCATAGATATTAGTTTCATATTAAAGTGCTCAGTTCTGATTTACATTTGTACAGAATTCCATTTTCCATGATCGGAAATCGATAATGAGGGATAAATCCAGAAGGAAAGATTTGCTCATAAATTATTTATGAGTTTCACCGACTCAAAAATTTCTTCATATTTCTTAATTCTTGACATAGTTTTATTGAAACATTGTAGACAAAAATAAAATTTTTATCCAGTCAAAGAGGAACGAAACTTGTGTTTATAATTAATAAAATACAAGCCTGGAGTGTTTGCATTATTCAGATTACCTAATTAATTTGCTACAAGTTCGTTAATTAATATCTTATACTAATCAGGAATTATACCTTGGATCTGCGTTAATTAATATGCAGATTCTAATTAACTTGATTTGGATAATCTCCAAAGGCTGTCTGCACTAAATTCCTCAAATTTGAAGTAAACACACAACTTTTGAAAATTCCAAGTATGTAATCGTTATTCAAATTGAAACTAAAGAATCCCTATGCGACATACGAAATCACAAGAGAAAAAATAAGCGAGTTAAAACGGAAGAACTTCAGTTTGCAAAAAGTGAATGAATGAATAAATGAATGAATTCGAACATTATTATTAATTTAGTGCTTTTAGTTTTGCGATGCATAGACTCTTAATGATCCTTGATTTTTAAGTTTATGCTTGAATCTAATCGAAATTGGTAAAGGAATATCCAATATGTCTCAAACATTTTTCCTCTTGAGTTGAAATTTTCGGGAAAATATTTTTTTCGATACAATTGAAGAGATTATCATAAAAAAGGAAACCTCAGACTGAAGGTAATTACAGCCCAATATACCTCAAGCATTTTTCTTCTTGAGTTGGAATTTTTGGACGAATATTTTTTTCGATACAATTGAAGAGATTATTATAAAAAAAAAAGAAAAGCGATTTAAGCGATTAATATGATGAATTTAGTGCTTCCAGTTTTGCGACTTACAGACTCTTAATGATCCTTGAATTTTTCGAGTTTATGCTTGAATCGAGTGGAAAAGGGAGAGGAAAAGGAAAAGAGGCACATATCTCGAGTCACGTAGAAGAGATGGTTGTAAATTGAGATATGGTTTCGGTGCCAAAGCAAGGTTGAGAGCTTCGAAATTAGCGGGTTTGAAACTCGGTAGATATTCGCTCGATGTTGCTCCGCAGTTGCCAAGTGAGTATTATAATATTTCATCCACCCCTTGTACCCCCTCCTCCCTATCCACCCTCCTGTCCTCTTCTAACCCAACCCCATCGCTCCCCACATTTATGTCTCTCTACTATACGTCATGCACACATTCCCATCCACCTGTACGTGCAAGTAATATCGTTAATTTGTGTGATTGTGTGCGTTTCACATGTTGTGCTCCGCGCTTCTGTATATGTTTGAGTTTCAAAGGGGAACTGAACACCCCTAATATATTCACGTGCGCGAATAGGATGTACAGTCGGCACAAAACTTGGGTGACTCTCGGTCTCGAATTCCGAGATTTCAAAAAGCTACCTTCCATTTCCAGGCTATCTACCTGAACGGGAAACCGGGAAATGATTGGGAAGTTGACTCCGTGACCGTTATTTTTCATTCGATTTTAGTAAAATTAATATTTAAAGTGCTTTGTGCAGGTGAACTGGATCAATTTACCCTTTTTCCTTTCCGCTTTCTCCTATATCAAATTTTCCCTTTCCCATTTATCTTCCCCCTTCCCCCTTTCTACTATGTCAAATTTTCTCTTTCCCATTTATATTCCCCCTTCCCCCTTTCCACTTGGTACTTTATTATTCTCAGAAAGAAACAATTAAAAAAAATTATTGTCGATAATGAAAAGGTGTTTGAATTCTGGATTTTAGGTAGAGGAAACCTCCCTACAGTGGATAATGCCACCTATAGTACATATCATTAATTAAGAGCAGAAATAACAGAAAAAAAATTAATTTTAATTTATTAGCACGAAAGGTGTCTTCACTATTAATTAGTTTAAAAAATTATTATTTTACATACATTAGTATTTTTAATTAATGATTACCCATTGTAGGTTGCATTATCCACTGTAGGGAGACTTTCCCTATTTTAAGAGATTTTTTAATTTAAGGTGTCAAACGGGGACGGACTGTGATGCCTGTAATTACTAGCAGGATGAAATTGTAATTTTTCTCTAATTTTTTTGCTATGTAGGAGCATAAATGATAGAAGGATTAGAGTTGAAAGGATTAGGATTTCGAGAAGATTCGATCAACAGTCCAGTTTCACGCGGATCACCCTACATCCCGGCTGTTGACGCGAGGGTGTGGTTTGATTAATGACCTATTCGATCTCCCTTCCCCGCACCTCACACACCCCTCGTATTGAATTCCAACTAAATATAACTATATATACTACACGAAGGTACTTCAAGTACACCCTACACTGATGAGAGCTGCTTTTTTCATCAAAATTTTATTACTTTTTTTCAATCAAAAACATTTCTTACTTCAGACACAAATCAACAATTTATTAAAGTATAAAGTTTATAACGTAGATTCGAAAGTTCGTACAACATAATTTGTTTAAGAAATAAATAAGATGAATCACTTCAACCTGAGTTTAATTTGAGTTGTTTTAAACAAGTATTTTGGTAGAAAAAAGTTGTCGTGATTCCCAACTTTTTTTTTCTGAGTGTGGAAACATTCTGCATCATCATAACTTAGATATGATCATGGATATAACATTTTATTTAATACTGTTAATAAGAGGTAAATTATCATAAAGACGATTAAGATATGCAATAATAAAGTCCGGACACGCTTCGATTATCAAGAAAATTGCAACAGTTAATAGCAACCTTCATAAGCCAGTATATAAAGATATATGTATATATTCTGCGCAGAAAAGCGCCTCACTTTATAGTATAAAGGTTATTATTATAAACTATAAAAATGTCTTTCATAATCGCTAAATAATTCAAGATTATTACCAACTGTAATGTCCACTAAATGGACCACTAATGATTTTCTTAGTATACTTGGCGAGAAGAAACTGTTTCAGATATCATAAAAGATTTAATTAAAATTAATTTCGCTTGTACGATATTTGTTTTTAAATTTTTAGATCAAACGAAAAAAAGTCAAAATAAAGAGGAAAGAAAAAGAAGGCAGCCTCCTCCCCTTTCTTCTTTTTGGTCTTGACTTTTTCCAAAATAAAAAAAAATTACAAAAATCTACCATCTTTTAAATTGATACTTTTAAGAATCTCATGTCGTTGATCCTTGAATTATGAATTATTCTGAATTTAATTTCTGGAATTTTTATATTTCATATCACACTGATTTCCAATATTTTCTTCCACTTTTTAAACGAGTAGAAAAGGATTTTCGGTTTTTGCTGTTGGACGAATGGCGTACGCTCCTTCCTAATCGAAAAGAAACACGGCGTCGCATATAAATAAGAATTTATAGACGATGAAAAATGTGGGCACGATGAGGAGGAACGGAGTGGAGGGGTGAGGTGTGGAGGGTAGAACGGTAGGGTAAGAAAAGTTTTGGGGTGGCACTACCCCTTCTCACCCCTTCATCCTTCGTCATGCCCCCTTTCATCCCTCTTCTTCTTCTTCTTCCTCTTCTTCTTCTTTTACTTCTTCTTTCATACTTATCCCGCTATTTTTTGCGCACAGCGAATATAAGGGACGAAAATTTACGGGAAGAGTAAAAGTTTCGCGCGAAAAGCGAGAACTCTTGCTAATGGCTGTTTTTCTTGGCTGGAATACTTTAAAAACGCGAAGAAATAAAAATGTAAAAGTTCTTCCGTCACATCCCTCCACTGCTCAACCTTTACCCCTCAACGCAATCTCACTGAGACTTGCTGCCAAGAGGCGAGGTGGAGGGGATAAACATAAATTTAAATCTTACTGTCCAATACCATTTCATAGATACCCATATTGTTAGGGTTTTCTAGCAGTATAACAATTCTGATGGGTATCACTGAACTGAAGATTCTTATACAAAACTGCCTCGTCGAAAGTGCGTAACTAGAGCCTCAGCAGCAAAAGACAAAAGATCATACCCATACAAGTAGGATAAGTTCAAGAAAAAGTCGATGCGAATTGGGCAGTTGAAAAATCTTTCGAATCCACTTTCGGTGCACTCAGTAGTCCGAGTCGAAAAAAAGCCGAGCAATAAAAGACAAAAGACCATCCCCATACGAGTGAGCCAGGTTGAAGAAAGAATCCCTAGTTTAAATAAAGACTCGTTTTCGCGGGAGAACGATCCGCCAGCGATGTTTGCGAAATGCATTAGACAACGTTCGAGGATCGGGACTTTGAGGGAAAAAGGGGTGTAAAGAGGGAAAAAGGGGTGCGTTCCGCGGAACGATAAATCGACCTTGTGTTCCGGCGGCTTCCGCGAGAGCTCTGTTGAGGTGAAGGGGGAGGAGAGTGGAAGCTTAAGCCTATGTATCGCAGCTTAGCACGAGGCGAGGGTGGCATGACGGGTTCGTATATAGCTCACAGCTTCGCCTCGTACAACAGCCGGGAGGCCCTTTTGTCTCTTACATATAATTCTGTGTTTGCAGAAAGGATCACGGTGCACCTCCACATCCGGATTTTTAATATGTCGTACCTAGCAGTAGGTGCTCTCCACTCCGAGGGGAAGGGGGCGATCCCCACCAACCTACCCCCCAACTCTTCCTTTCAGAACATTCTAACAAAAAACCCTCCACCAAAACAACTCCGAAAGCCGGAATAATTAAAAATTGCTCTATTTTAAAGTGCTGATGACTCAGTCTAGTACATACGAGTATGTGATACGGGAGACAGGTCAACAGGCATTAGTGTCTTTGTGAGTGTTGAATCAACTAACGTAAGTATAGAGAAAACCAGAAAAGACAAATGATAGAGGAAATAACCGCGCATCGGGATATCGATCCGGCGGACAGTATTATGCTAATCGTTTGCTCAGCAGGTAATATGTGCTTTCAGATTTTTTTCAAAGAGAAAAATTGCTTCCTCTTGCTATCGTTTATTTTGGATTTTTTTCACAATTTTTTCATTTTTTGCAGATTTGTTATAAGTCTTTCGAATTAAATTGGGCAATCGCAAAGTCTTCTGAATCGACTTTCGACAGAATTTCGACAGTTTGCACAGTACTAATTTGTTGCTTCTAGTGCAATAGCTATTTATTGCTACTAAGAGAAACAAGAACAAAAAAGAACGCTCCTTCGCGAATATTAGACGCCATATTTATTCTGGGTTGCGAGTGGCCTTTAACTACGCGAATGCAAGAGAAAGAGAGGGTGGAGGATGGAGGGTGAGGTGTTATAAATTATAAGGCATTAAGGGAGGCTGGCCGACTACGTTGGATGTGCTCGGCGGATGTGTGTGCAAGGGATGATTATACCTAATGGTGAAATATTACTTACCATACCAGTATTACTTGCACACGGGCGAGATCGTGTTCTAATCTTGACAGGGTTTCCTACTTTTCGACCTCGTGTTACGAAGACCGAGAAAAATTTATAAATATTTTCTTCCAGCACTAAACAGGGCTTTTCTGTGTTTTTGAAAATTACGTCGAGGCTTTTCGTAGGTTCATTAGTTTAGATTACTAACACCCGCAATGTTATTATCTCTTTTCCTTATCAGGGATGTTCACTACGCACACTTCCCTTAAAAATTCGTCCAACTTAGTCCCACCCTAACAAGATTCTTTGCAAGCTTGTTACAAGAAATAAAATCATTCAAAAAGTACAAAATTCTTGGTTATTATAAAAAATCCATGCCCAAACCAACCAACACTTTCTTTACTTTGGTTTTTTTCATTTGAATGGAAACATTTTAGAGTGTTTTTTGTTTAGCTTTTCAAGAAAGCAGTAAAGCAGGGACGCGAGCAGTTATATGCAAATTATAAACACGAGGGCAAAGTTAGCATAAACATTCTATTAACTATTCGATAGCAGAGTTTTTCTAAGAACTGAAATACAAGTGTAAATCAGCTGCGTTTAAAGTTACACTTATTTCTCTCATCTTAGAGGCATTTTTCCATAAGCTCTTTCTAATTTAAATAAAATATGACCAAGGGGAATTGTATAAGAAAGGACTTCCAAGAAAGAAAAATGCTGCAACCTCTACCACTGCAGAGGAAGAAAGCGTTTCAGAAATAAAATTCGATAAAGGGTGAGAATTAACTATCAATCAAAAGTTTTTCCATATTAATTCGGAGGTAATGAAGGCAAGGGTGTGTTATAAAGGAAGAGGGCACGAAGCAGATTCGAACGTTCGTCGTCCAATTTTACAATTTTAGACTCGGCTCAATATTGCCGCACCTCAGAGAAGGGGTGGTTTGCACTACCAATAACCACGGCAAGGTAGTTAGGCCCGTTATTTCCTCCAACGCCATTTTTCTTGCCTTCATAAAACATTCTGATCTGTGGGTGCGGCTGCACGAGCACGACTCCCCTTCTGACAAGCTTACAAATTGCAAATTCTTAAGAGAATTTAGATCGATTACTAGTTCCCTTGCGGTATTAATAACTTCAAAGAAGAGGAAATCGACAGAATCAGCTCTCTGCCATGTCAAAAACTATATGCAGTACTCACGAATCTGAATGGCTCAACCAAAAAACTGGTAAAAATTTTGGGGACTCACCTGAAACAAACGAAAAAGGTTCAATTAGTTGTGAGCATATTTGAATAAAAAATTAAGTTCATTTCATTTGATAGACAACTGCGGGGTTAATCATTTATTATGATACCAAATAATATAAAACATAATGACACATTTTTGGAAGCATTAATAATTAAATAAGAGAACAGTAAAAAACATGTTCAGCATTCTCAAATGCTGTTGATCGCAATCGCATCGTAAATTCATAACGTTCGTGTAAATTTATCCACTACACAAAGCCCGTCACGTCCCGCATGTATTCCGTCAAATGCAGTTATTTATAGGTTAAGTAAGAGCACCACAACCCCCACCCTTCCAGTCATGGCGTCTCGTTTGCGATACGAATCGACCATTTTGTAAATCAGATCCTCCATTTTGTCTTCATAAATCAAGAGATAGTGTTGGCAAAAAGAGGGAGGGGAAGCGGAGCGCTGATTATAATTAACAGAGCGAAAGGGTGTCGTAGACTCTCTTCTTCCCTTCTTCTCTCTTTCTCTTTTCCTCTTTATCTATCGTCTACTATTCACCTTTGCTAATTCGTCCATCCATCCGTTCGTCGATTCGGTCAGGAAGGGGGTGTTTGAGGGTGAAACGTTGAAATCACGCGATGCGAAATCAAAAGTTCTTTGCACTTATATTTATTTATTCTTCATATTTCTAATCACTATTTTTAATTATTTATTCTTTGGTCTCTAATCTCTACTATCTATTCTCTACTATCTATTCTCTATTCTTTGACCTCCGATCCCTATCTCTATTCTCTAATTCCGAATCTGCTAATTTACAAATTTGTAGAGTCGTTTTTCGTGACAATATCTGCTTCTGACGATTGAATTAAATTCCCAGACATATTTTTAAATATTTCTCGATATAACGGACTTAATAGAGTGAAGCGAAATAAAAATAGCAAAGAGGAAAGAAGAAATTTATGAGAATGAAAAATGTCAGGAATCTTTTCTCTCCTTAAAAGTCTTTTAAAAAAACGTAACGTTGTAACTATAGCGACAAATTAGTGCCAAACTATTTGAGGAATCTTCAAGCTACCCCGATTGGGCATCCTTCGGCGAAGGAGAACTTTGCATAATAGCTGACGTGATAATTACGAAAGTTGAAAACGAAATCAGAATTCTTGACGGAATTTAATTTGGATATCCTGTACTGGATAGGTTAGTATCTGATCAGAACTGAATTGCAAAAGCATAGAATTATTGGACTAAAAAAAGGGCAATATTAGTAGATTAATAAGGAAGGAAGGAAGGAAGGAAGTAAGTACATGGACGCGAGGAGGTAAATTACTTATAAACCGTTATTTGAGTAACAAAGAAAATAAGGATATTGAATTTACGTTCAATTTCAAGATTACTTTCTAATCGATTCTGCCCAAGATCGTTAAAGTCCAGTGCTGTGTAGTCGCATAGTACCTGTATGTACACGGTGCGGGAGAGCAAACTTCATGAATTACTTGTATTAATTTAGTTGGGTGGCAGGGTGGCTGCATCGCATCGCATCGCCGCGCCGTGCCGCGCTTCTAACGTTCTCCGCCCCTTCCTATCGATTATTTGGTCGTATGTTCATGTTTCCTATAATTTTACAAGGACGAAGAAACGCCAAGACAAGTGCAAACTTCCCTAGAGTCCTCTTGCAACATTACGATGGTTCACAAATTCATTTTCTTTCATTGAGAGATCATTCTATCGAATGAGAAGAGTATTCTGCTCTTTGGGAGAACTAAGATCTTATTTAGGCTTCGCTACTTGGCCATTTTCCACTTGGAAGCATCAATAATTGATCCTTTTCCAGCTGGAAGCATCAATAATGGATCACTTTCAGCTAGAGTTATAAATAATTGAACATTTTACAATCGAAAGCATCAGTAATTGCACATTTTACAACTGGAAGTAGCGACACTTGATCATTTACCAGTTAGAAGCATCAAAATAGTTCATCATTGATGCTTCTAACTGAGAAATGATCAAGTGTCGCTGCTTCCAGTTGTGAAATGTGCAATTACTGATGCTTCCAATTGGAAAAAGTTAAATTATTTATAACCCTAGCTGAAAGTGATCCATTATTGATGCTTCCAGCTGAAAAAGGATCAATTACTTCAAATTGGGAGCCGCAATAGTTGAACATATTTTAGTTGAAAGCATCAATGGTTAAGGTAAAAAATTATTTTTTACAAAGGTATTAAAAAAATAAAAGTCCCAATTTGATGTTGTGGGAATGCCTGATGAAATTTAAAAATCTTAAAAAATAACGAGTACTCATTTTGATCTACAGAAAAAAATGTTCCCGTCCTAATTGAAAAACTGAAAAAAAAACTTTTTCCCACCCTTCTTCGGATGCGAAATTGTTTTTGTCTGGCAGGACAAAAGTAAAAAAAACTGCGTACAACGTCTACCCACCGGCCTGGATAATAAATGACCACTGCTACCGAGCTAAACAATATGTTTTTGAGCTTGAAATCTTCCTGAATTTTTTATCAAGCTCCAATGTTTTAACCCTTTCGCCACCACACCGGGTCGTGGCTAAAGAATTACGAGGACTCATCATTCGAAGCATAGATTATTGTTAATTATTTCATAGCAAACAGAAGAGATGCAAGCAAGAAAGCATTTATTTTTCAAGAATACTTGAGAGCAGAGCTTAAAGAGCTTCAACAAAATTCATTACTAGATTATTTATGGGAATATTTTAATTTTAGCATAATATGATGATAAATTTTAGAACACTATAGTTTAATAGGCTTCGTTAGAGTTTGGTTGTTTTCTAAAACACTCTTAAGAAGTCTGGAATATCGCGGGAGATTCTAAAATAATTTAATGCATCTTTGAAATTGTTTGAGAAAATTGGTTCAATATATGTAATAAAATGTATAATTAATTATTTTTTTTAAACAAGCTTTCATTTATACGAGAAAGGCACTTTGATATTTTACACCCAAAGTTTGTATTTTTGGTCCTATTATTATTTCAAAACCCCACTTTCAGAAGAAATTGTTTCTTTTGAGTACATTTTAATAAAACCGCAACCCAAATGTAGAATATTTTTCCTACTTTTATTATATATTTCGTCTAACTATAATTCCCCTTGTTGAAATCTAGAACAAATTCCATTAAGTTTAAAAATATTTTGTATAGAGATAAATATTTCTAGTTGTCAATAATCGCTCAAACGTCTTGAAAATTTCCTGTACATATATATTATCTCTTAAGTTTAAATTTATCGATTGTGGAGATGAAATATTAAATTCGTTTAATATCTTGTTGGGAAATCATCGTCTGTAATATTGGAATCAATTGTGCTTTGATAGGTCGTAATTTAATATTGATCGTCGATCGTAAAATTGCGTCAACAGATTTCTATAGTGTCCGGAGGCCGGAAGAAAACCAAAATTAAATGAACCAAATGAACACTTGGCTTGACCAGAAGTGTCGAATAGAACTGGGGGTGTTGGTGAGAAAAGTGGGTGAGGTTAGTATTCAGCAAAGAGGTGTCAAACTTTGTCACCTCATGACCAGTCTTTGATTTTAGCCCGATATTTCGCTTTGGTCAATGTCCCATCATCCGCGTCCTGGTTTCCCACAACTGTAGCCATGGCGACCATTCCATGGGGTGACGGAGAGCAGTGGAAAGGAGAGGAGGTTTCACAGCAGGAAGAGGAAGTGGACGAGGACGAGGACAAGGACGAGGTCAACCTGAAAAGAGGGTGCGATAGAGAGAGGGAGAGAGAGTGAATTTGAGAGTGGGTTGAGTTACCTATGGTAACACGGGTACATGTCATGGTGTGCTACACAGGACTACCTTTATCCGATACAATGCAGGCTAAGCACTGGTCATGGATTAGAAATCCGTCGCTCGTTTGAGGCAAACCAACCCTTGCAAACTGAGAGCTGCTACAGGGGTTCAAATCAGGAATATAGTGTCCAAAATCGGCTGGAGCTTACAATTCTTAATTAATTCAATCTGCAAAAATTAGACTTTTTGAGAGTATTATTTCTGATCTATACCTGACCATTTTCAAATTGGAAGCACCGATATTGAACCAGGTCCCAGTTAGAAGCATTAATAATTAGCCATTTTCCGATGAGAAACATCAAAACCTGACCATTTTCCAGTTGAAAGCAGCGATACTGAACCATTTTCAAGTTGGAAGCATCAATAATTGACCATTTTCCTTTTGAAAGCATCAACACGTGACCAATTTCCTGTTGGAGGCATGGATAATTGACCATTTTCCGGTTGGAAACATCGATATTTGACCAATATTTAGCTGGTAACATCGATACTTGAACATTTCCAGCTGTAAGAACCGATGATTAAACATTTCCAACAACAAGCATCAGTATTTGATCTTTCTCCAGCTGGAAGCATCAGTAAATAATCAATTATGAAATACTCAACAAATACTGGAGTATATGTTGAAATAAATTCTTTATAAAAATGAAATAAAATGTTGACTAAAATTTACGTATTGTTGAAGTCTGTGTTAATTAATTCTGATGAACAGAGTTGTTTTATTTACCTAATTTCTTCAGAGATATAAAATCATACTATAGAAATGGTCAGTCTACCCACTGTATTTATTTATATATGTATATTATTGAATACAGGAACAAATGAAAAAATCGCATGTGAAATTGGATTGAGCATATAATTATCGATCTATAAATAATAATTAATAAAATATAGGCAGCTATCTCGCGATGTCATAAATTTTATTGTTATTATGATTATTAATTTATTTTTTAATTACGACGAGTCAGCGATTCGGTCTCGGGAGTCAGGTGGGGTCTGGCTGTGAAAGGGTGGTTTAGATCACGCGATCGAAACCGAGTAGCGGTATCAACCCTTCTGAAATCAAATTCAACCCCCCACGATTCTTCGTCCGTTTCCCACTCCGACTCAACGCCACTCGCCCAGGCCAGATGTAATTACTCCCTTAGTTTTGTCCGTTTCCACCTTCCGCTTTCATGTTCATCTACTTGATGCCTCTTCATTTATTTTCCAAAATAATTTTTAGTCAGACACTTTTTTATTGGATCTTGAATTAAAAATGAATAAGCGAATAAAAAGTCATTCAATGCAAGGATTTTTGACGTATGGACGCACCCCCCACCTCGAAAATCACTCTTAAGTGTAAAATACCCTTGTTCAGCTTACTCAGCCTGACAAGTCACTCTAAGCGTTAAATCGCCCTTTTCCTGCTCTCTTCAGCCTCACAAGTCACAATAAATGTAGAATCTCTTTTTCCAAGTATCCCAAGCCTAAAATTTCCTTCTCCAGCTTTTCCCATCCCAAAAATCACACCTCACTGTAAAATCCCCTTGTACAGCTCTCACCATCCATGTTCAATTTTAAAAATCTGTACATTGAACGTAGTTTAAAAATTCCGCTGCGTAGGTTGTGATTATGTCACTGCTTTCTTAACAATTCAAGCACTATTATTACTGCTGAATATTGCTAAAGAAGTCTACGTATATTTTAAATTAATTGTTTTTACTTCATGATGACTGTATATATATATAAAATATAAGGTTAAACAACCACCACAGGGTCCCACTCAGCAAATGCCATCTAAAAATGACACCGGCTCCCAGTAGGACCGCGGTAAATCTCACTCATGGCCACGTCTCACAACCATGAGATGCGTGGTCAATATATATATTAAACGTCTAATTTCGCCTCTTCAATCTTTTATATGATTCGCGCGGCATAAAAAAATAATCAAATTCATTATACACCTTCTCATCATGTATTGGTAACTTGTTTTCCACGCATAAGATCATATTTTACTTTCATCGCTACTCAATTATTGCAGTATTTAATATTCTTGGCATTAAATGTGTTTTGAATTACAGGCTACATTGCTTGGACTGAAATAAATGGGTACGATAATGCTATGCACAGTTTGAAATTCATATTCAGTCAGCCTTGAAACATTATATTAGAAATAGCAACGACGTTCGAATATATGATGCAAAAGTCAATAAAATGCCAATTAAAGTTACACAAACTGAATGAGAGGATATAGTTTTTATTCTCATATTTATCGCAACGTGAATAATTTTATTGAATTTTTTTGTTGCAGTATATATTTTTATAATTATTCTCGCGAGCGAAATAATACATTCCTTTCGTTACTAAATAACGAAGGCGGTTCTTTAGGTGTTCAATAATTGAGCACCTAAATATTTTTTATATAATTTCATTTTCATTTACATTCCATTCCACTTGTATTTTTATTTCATTTTTATTTTTATTGCATTTGTGTTTTCACTTCATTTGTATTTTCATGTCATGTGTGATTTGATTTGTAATTCCATAAAATCTTCTTGTTCGGGCCCAAAAATCAGCCCTAAGTGTGAAGTCACCTTGTTGAGCTCTCCTCTGACCAAAAATCCTCCTTAAATATAAAATCCTCTTGTCCAGCCCTCATCAGCCTCACAAGTCACCCAGAGTGTAAAATCACCCTTTTCCAGCTATCCTCAACCTCACAAGGCACTTTAGTGAAAAATCGCCTCATTCCAGCACTCATAGCTTCACAAGTCATCCTAAGTGAGAAATCGCCCTTTTCCAGCTCTGCCTAGCCTCAAAAGTCACCCTAAGTGTAAAATCGCCTTTGCCAGCTCTCTCAGACTAAGAAGTAACCCTAAGCTTAAAATCGCCTTTTCCAGTTCTCCCCAGTGCCTAAAATCATCCTCCAGTGTAAATTCACCTTTTCCAGCTCTAAAAATCCTCGTTAAGTGTAAAATCCCCTTTTCCAGTCCCAGAAATCACACCTGAGTTTAAAACTCTCCTTATCTAGCCTTTCCCAATCCCAAAATCCATTCTGAGTTTAAAATCCACTATTTTAAGTTTATTCGTATTTTCATTTCATTTCTTAAAATCGCCTTTTCCAGCTTTCCCCAGTGCCTAGAATCATCCCCAAGTGTAAATTCACCTTTTCCAGCTCTAAAAATCCCCATTAAGTGTAAAATCCCCTTTTCCAGTCCCAGAAATCACATCTGAGTTTAAAACTCTCCTCCTCTAACCTTTCCCAACCTCAAAAATCCCTTCTGAGTTTAAAATCCACTATTTTAATTTTATTCGTATTTTCATTTCATTTCATTACCTTTAATTTAATTTGTATTTTTAATTTATTTGTATTTTTAATTAATGTGTAGTCGTATTTTCTTTTTAGTTGTATTTGTATTTTATGATAGTTTTCTTCACGTATATACTTTTATTAATATTCTCGCGAGCGAGATAATGCGCCGTTCCTTTCGTTGATAAGTAACAAGCGCGATTCTTTAGACGCTCAATATTTGAGCGGCGTGGAATGGTTTTAACTTTTTAATATTTAATAGCTCTCACTCGCTTCTCGCCAGGCCTTGTGAAGAATTCAAAGGGATCCGCTGGGAAATCTTAAAATATGTTTTATTTGTCGTGTCGGTCAAAGATCGCAATATGTCGATTTTTCTCTGCAGGAACTTTATTTTCAATTCAGAAACAATAAGACCATGTGTTTGCAGTCTTTCAATTTTCTCTAATTCTTATAAATCTCCATTTATTATTTATTATACCTCCATCACGAAGAAACTTTTTAAGTGGAAACAGCTGGCTAAAAATTCCATCCTCTCGTGGGAATCGCCTCGCATTAAATTTATTTCTGAAAATATTCCATCGCTCATTAATAATTCAACGTGAATTTCATGTTTAATGAAGGAGATATGACTGTCACTTTTTGTCAGTGTTACGTCTAGAAAGCAATGAAAACTCGCCTCTCTTGTTAATATTTTAAACACTTTTTCTACAGCTCATTTTATTTCCTATTCTTTGTTTCGAATAAACACATCTCTGAGTGCTATTTTTTTTATTCATAAGCAGCAAGATAGCATAGGTATTTAAAACTATATATGAATATAACATTAAAGTGTAATATATTAATGTTTACCGGTTTCCTACGTAAGAGCGACTGGTATGAATCATTTATCAAGTCGAGGCGGGAGTTGAAAAAAGTTCGGTAACCCGAAGCGAAAAGGAAAAGAAAAATCCCTTACGAATCTAATCCCTACGGAATTGCTACTTATTATGCCTCATATTTACTATCAATGTAAAAATTACAATTAAATGCAATTTTAATTAAAATTATTATTACTCCTGCAAAATTTAAAAAATGCCTTAAAATTTTGTAGATTTTTCTTCGAAAATTTTGAAAATCTTTCGAACTTCTTTAAATATTATAAAATCATTTGAAATACAGAATTTTTCTTTTAGAAATAAATGTTTAGAATTAAAATGCTTTATTTGGAAATTGTGCTATTGAGTCAAGTTTTCTTCATATTACCTATAACTTTATAAAAATAAAGTAGAAAGTATATTTCCAAGGAAACCATGCAATATTTTCCTTTCAATTCCAGCTTTTCTTCAGAGTGAAAAGTTTGAAAAGTTATGGAAAGTATAAGAAATTCGGGTGAAATTGGTGAAAGTGCAGAGGAAAAAGGAAAAAGAAAAGAGAAAATAGGAACGCAGAAATGAGAAGTTTTGGTCGAAAAGAAGGATATGGCCGGGACGAAAAGGAAAATGAGAAAAATAGCATCATGTGAGGCTGAAAAGTTTTAAACGTGTATTAAAAAACTTGTATGAAGATATTACAAAAAAGATCCTATTTACAAGCGTTTGTCCAAGACTTGTTTTTCACGTGACAACCTTTCCAACAACCTAATTTAAATTTAATTTAAATTTAATTAAAATTCAATTTAAATTTAGTTCACATTTAATTCAAATTTAATTTAAATTTAATTAAAATTTAATTTGTATTAAATTTAAATTAAATTAAAATTAAATTTGAATTTAATTAAAATTTAATTCAAATTTATTATAAAATTAATTTAAATAAAATTACAATTTAGATTCAAATATAATAAGAATATTGCATTTACTTGAAATTACTTTTTTTACCTAATTCCCTTAGGTTTGAGTCAACTTTTATTTTACTTCCTTTACAATAGAGCAATATAGATAATTTTTACGGACAAGTATATGAATCACTGTTTCTACAGAATATTATTTAACGTTCCTCATAAAAAAAAACATAGCAGATAACCTAAATTCTAATCTACTACTAATCTATAGTGGGTACGAGGTGTCACTGAAGGAAGTATGTCACATTTGTCACAAATAACGAAGCAAAATTTCAAATTTAACAATTTATGTGAACATATAAAATGAAACAGCACTTTCTTAACAATTAAATTTAATCGAGTTTGATATAAAAGATCGTTATACCACTTACTCATTTTATTAATTACTCTACGTCTTGTATTCAAAATTAATATTATTGAGTTTCATTTGATTATTATTTATTTTATGCATTTAATTCATTCGAAACGATCGGTTAGGCATTTTATTGTAAACTCAAAATAATTTATTTAATTTAATTTTAATTTAATTTAATAAATTTCTGAAATTTGAAAATTCTGTATGAAGCCGATGAAACCCATTAAAAGTAGTTGCAATTTTGAATGTTAATTATACCTGAACTTTTGAAAAATAGAGGCAATTAAAAATGAATTTCATATACAATTTTAAAACTCATTTTTAGAAGCGCGTCTCGAGCGCATAAAAGTTGCATCTGAAGCCTGGAAATTTGATGATTATAAATTCAGGACGTCCATTTGCGTGCTAAAAAAGAATACAAGATTTCGGTTGTCCCTTGGGGGCAAACTTTTCATCGCAATATATTTCATTCTGAGCAGTGTATTCGATCAAAAGCATTCTGCAGTATGCATGAGTGAATGAGAGACATCGAGAGAAAGAGAGAGAAGGAGAGAAAACTTGCAATTTTTCATAAAATTATTGGGACTGGTTAGCCGAAGGAGAGACGGGAGTGACCGGCAATTTTTAATATTTAAAATTTAATTTACAAAATGCTACTGCCTCGGAATATATCCGGGTTTCGCTACTGCAGTTCCTGCTCTTCTCCCTCCATGCCTTCTCCTGCTCCTTCTTTAGAATATTTCATGTGCAAATTTATTTAACAATAGTTATTTAGTTTTATGTTTTTCCTTCCTCTTTAGGAAAAAGTTGCAATTCTTGTTTAATTCTAATGTTGTAGGTCTCATTTTATTTCCTGAAGGATTCTCTGCAGATCTCTTTGGTATGTTTTTCTTTAAAAAATTGTATTCAAGAAAAATATTGTTCATAAAATTAACAATTGTATAATTCGTAAATAAATTTTTCAAGTAAAAAAGTATCAGAGAGATTTGTAGAGAACCCTTCAATTTTTTGTTTGAGAGATCTTTTTCATTGTCAGAAGTTTTTCTCGAAAGGGTAAAAATAGTTGGAGAAGCACACGCCATGCAATGTTAATTTTTAATTTGTGGTCGAGCTTAAGTCGATGCGTTGGAAATGGAAAGCATAAATTATGCGAGTGAGGCATAAAAGCGAGAAACGCTGCAAAGAAATAATTCAATTTTTCAGACCATTTTAATGTTATTGATTGGCGAAAGGGTCGATGAAATATTAAAACAGAAGAAGCGTGAAAAAGTTGAGACGTGTTTAATAAAATATCGTGTTTTCTACGTGAACTTCCAACTGCAGTGCATGCCCTGTGTAAAAACCGCATCACGTGTGAACCGTGTTGCATGCAAGAACATTTTTAATTTACTAAATTATATTTAATTCTCTTAGATATAATTTGCATTTTTACGGCTCTCAAATAGTTTGTTAATCAGGTTAACCCAACTGAAATAAAAAAAGTTATAGTTTTATTTAATGTCACCTAGCGCACGTGCATTTACAGCTAGTTCCTTCATAATTCTCAAGTTTAGTGCAACTTAATGTCAACCAGCAATAAACCATACATTTCAATGAAATTCACAAAAACAGTGTTTTAAATGGTTTATTCTTTTAATATTAGGAAATAAAAATCAAGAAAGGTGAAGGCCTTGCGCACGCGCATTTACTGCTAGTTTCTTCATAATTCTCAAGTTTAGTGCAACTTAATGTCAACCAACAATAAACCACACTTTTCAATGAAATTCACAAAGAAAAAAGTGTTTTAAATTCTTTATTCTTTTAATATTAGCAATTAAAAATCCAGGAAGGTTAAGGCCTGGCACACGCGCATTTTCTGGCAGTTCCTTCATAATTCACAAGTTGAGTTCAACTTAATGTCACCTAGCAATAAATCGTTCATTTCAACGAAATCCACAAAAATGGTGTTTTAAATTGTTTATTTCTTTAATATCAGAAAATAAGAATCTAAGAAGTTGAAGGCCTGACGCACGTGCACAGAAAAAAATGAGGGTTCAGTAAAGTTGCGGCTCAAGTAAAAGTTGGTATCGTTTAGAACTGAGGCTCCAATGGAACTCATTTTGATGGTTCCTTTTTAGTTCGTTGATATCCGATAGATGGCTATTCATATTTTCAACTGCGCATGTGCCGAAAAGCGCGGGTCTATTTGAAATCAATAAAGACTATGAATAATCATACAGATAAATATTAACCAACATTTTCTATTCTTTTTTAAAGCACGTTAAATTGAATAATAAAAATACCTAACTTCTCTCAAAAATGTAATATTAACGTATTATTGCAAGTGTATATCATATAATTTTAAATTGCATCGCGCCTTTTTGGTTCATGCGCAGACGAAAATGTCGGATTTTCAACATAAACTTACAAACTGTCATATATATTGTGCACTATCTTCCTTTCAAGAATGACTAATATCTATAATTGTAGTTTCTTCATTAAATTTTTCCCAGTGCAATATAATATACAAATATAGAAGAATGAGGTGTTATTCAATCAATTATGTTTGTTAATTTAAACTATTTAAAAAATTTTAGAAAAAATTGCAACAATCTTTAATTCAGTTGACAATTTCCATCGTGACAATGTGGTAGATTAAAGGCTAAAAAATAAACTTTTAATAAAGAAAGATGATTTCTACAAAATAGTATGTTTTTGATGGGATCAGCTGCTAATTGCCATCGTGACCGGATTGAATGAATTTGTTTGAATGAAATGAATGTTGATATCGTATTGAATTTAATTTTTTTTCTATTCATTATACAAATAGAGAAGAAGGAGGTATTATTCAAACAATGAAGTTTATCATTTGAATCATTCGAGAAACTTTCAGAAAAAATTGCAACAATCTTCAATTCAGTTGCTGATTGCCAACGTGACAATGTGGTGGATTAAAGGCTTAAAAAATAAACTTTCAATAAAGAAAGATGATTTCTAGAAAATAGTTTGTTTCTGATGAGATCAACTGCTAATTTGCAAAGTAACCAGGTGGAATAAATTTGTTTAAATAAATGGAATGTTGATATCGTATTGAATTTAATTTCTACTATTTAATATACAAATATAGAAGAATGAGGTGTTATTCAATCAATTATGTTTGTTAATTTAAACTATTTAAAAAATTTTAGATAAAATTGCAACAATCTTAAATTCAGTTGACAATTTCCATCGTGACAATGTGGTGGATTAAAGGCTAAAAAATAAACTTTGATTCCAAAAAAATGATTTCTACAAAATAGTTTGTTTCTGATATCAGCAGCTATTTTTCAACGTGATCCGATGGAATAAATTTCTTCAAAGAAAATGAATGTTGATATCGTATTGAATTTAATTTAATTTCTTCTATTCGAAATACATATAAAGAAAAAGAAGGTATTATTTGAACAATTATGTTTGTTAATTTGAATCATTTGGAAATTTAAAAAAAAATGGCAATAACCTTTAATTCAGTTGCCAATTGCCAACATGACAATGTGGTGGATTAAAAGCTACAAAACGAAGTTTTTATAAAAAAAGATTATTTCTACAAAAAAGATGACTCCTACAGAATAGTGTGTTTCTGATATCAGCTGCTAATTTTCGAAGTGACCGGCTGGAATAAATTCTTTCAAACAAATTAATGTCGATACCCTACTGGATTTATTTCATTTCCTTCTATTGGAAATACAAATACACAAAAAGGAGGTATTATTCACATAATTATATTTGTGAATTTGAATCATTTAAAAAATTTCGCAAAAAATTGCAACAATCTTCAATTCAGTTGACCATTGCCAACGTGACAATGTGGTGGACTGAAAGGAATCAAGTGGAATAAATTTGTTTAAATAAAATGAATGTTGATATCGTATTGAATTTCATTCCTTCTACTCAAAATACAAATATAGAAGAATCAGGTATTATCTAAAGAATTATTTTTCCTAATTTGAATTGTTCAAAAACTTTCACAAAAAATTTGAACAATCTTCAATTCATTTGACAATTGCCAACATGACAATGTGGTGGATTTAAAGCGATCAGATGAAATAAATTAGTTAAAATAAAATTAATATTGATACCGTATTAAATTTAATTTCTTCTATTTGAACAATAAAAACACAAAGAGGTATCAAATTCTGGGAAAAATTTGAAGACTATCAAAAATTAAAAGTTCAAAGCACCGTGAAGGCTAATAACGGTAATTTGGGACTCGACTTTTAGAAATGTGGTTTCTACACAGGTGCAATCGCTGAAAGATGGAACCTCCGGCTATAGACACACGACTCGACGCACCTGTCGAAAAAAAAAAAAAAAAAAAACACTTTGTTTCGGAGATGGTCTATCAATGGTAGATAAGAAATTAGGGGAATTGACTGTCTGCAAAAGCACCCGTGACGGAAAATCGTCACACTTAAAGACGGTTATTAGCCAGACTTTGAAAATTTCGATTTCAATCAAAAACACCTGCATGATTTAAAAAAGGATATCGGAAAAATATCACTGTAAAATTGATATTTAATAGCAATTTTTGTTGCTCTTTTCAATTTTACACAATTTAATTTTTGGAAGGTACAAGAATTGTTGTGAAATCTAATTTTTTTTAGTGTAAGATTATTGTAAAATTAAATTTCTTCGATGAAAAATAATTTAAATAGTTAATACTTGCATTGCACAATTATTGTAAAATTTTAGTTGTAATTTTTGAATGTAAAATTCGAGAGAATTACTTTTTTTCAGTTATTAATCACTGATTTTATATTTGAAAATGAATTTTCTTAAATGAAAATTTAATTATTTCGTTTTTGGTTGATAATTGATCGTTTTCAGTTCGAAATTTAATTATTAGGTTTGATATTAAAAATTATTCTTTTTTAACTAATTGATAGTTTTTAGCTGAAAATTCAACTATTAAGTTTGGCATGCAGAATTAAAATCTTTTGTTGTTTTGTTTAAATACTTGATCAAACATTCATTTTATTAGTTGAAGATTTAACTATACTAATTTTTTCTTTGAAAAATAATTTTTTCATCGAAAATTCAATTATTCCATTATTATTTGAAAACTCAATAGTTTTCTTGAAAATTTATGTATTTTGATGTAAATTCTGCATTTGTTTGGTAGAAAATTAATTTTTCTAATTCAAAATTGGACTATTTCGTTTAAAATTGAACCATTATGCTGAAATTTTTTTTTATTTTTGTTGTTGCAAATCAATTTCTTCAATCTAAAATTAAACTGTTTTATTTTTGGTTGAAAATTTATTATTTTCAGTTTAAAAATCGACCATTTATTTGAAGATGAACTTTTTTGTTGAAAATTCATACTTTCGGGTTGAAAATTAAATTTTTTGTAGAAAATTTATCCCACTGGCTTAAAAATTCGATCATTTTGTTGAAAATTCGTTTTTCATTTGTTGAAAATTGGACTATTTGGTTTAAAATTGAAATATTATGTTGAAATTTTTTTTTTTATTGCTGTTGCTGCAAATCATTTTTTTCAATCTAAAATTAAACTATTCCGTTTTTGGTTGGAAATTTATTATTTTTAGTTTAAAAAGCGACCATTTGGCTCAAAATTAACTTTTTTTGTTGAAAATTCATACCTTAAGGTAAAAAATTTCATTTTTTTTAGAAAATTCATCTTTCTGGTTTAAAAATTCGACTATTTTGTTGAAAATTCGTTTTTTATTTGTTAAAAATTAATTTTTCAAATTCAAGATTAAATTATTTTATGACTGTTTGAAAATTGATAGTTTTCAGTCAGAAATTCAACGGTTTGGTTGAAAATTGATGTATTTTGCTATAAATTCGTCTTTTTGGTAGAATATTAATCTTTTTAATTCAAAATTGGACTATTTGGTTTAAAATTTAAATATTATGGTGAAATTTTTTTTTTTTTTGCTGTTGTTGCAAATCATTTTTTTCAATCTAAAATTAAACTATTCCGTTTTTGGTTGAAAATATATTATTTTTAGTTTAAAAAGCGACCATTTGGTTCAAAATTAACTTTTTTTGTTGTTGAAAATTCATACTTTAAGGTTGAGAATTTCATTCTTTGTAAAAAATTCGCCTTTCTGGCTTAAAATTTCAACTATTTTGTTGAAAATTCATTTTTTATTTGTTAAAAATTAATTTTTAAATTCAAAATTTAATTATTCCATTTTTGGTTGAAAATTTATTATTTTTAGTTTAAAAATCGACTATTTCGTTCAAAATTAATTTTTTTTTCAAATAATACTTTCGGTTTGAGAATTCCATTCCTTGTAAAAAATTCGCCTTTCTGGCTTAAAATTTTAACTATTTTGTTGAAAATTAATTTTTTATTTGTTAAAAATTAATTTTTAAATTCAAAATTTAATTATTCTATTTTTGGTTGAAAATTGATAATTTTTTGTTTAAAAATCCATTAGTTTGTTAAAAACTACCTTTTTGGTTGAAAATTCACACTTTCGGGATAAAAATGAATTTTTTATATACAAAATTCAATTATTCTATCATTGATTGAAAATTAATTCATTAATTATTATTAATTAATTATTAAGAAAAATTATTTATTAATTAATTAATCTATTTGATTAAAAACTCAAATATTCAGTCGAAAATTAAATTATTTTGTTTGAAATTAGTTTTTTTTTGTTGTTGTTGAGAGATGATGTATTTTTTTCTAAATTTGTCTTTTTTTGTTGAAAATCAATTTTTGTTGGTTTAAAGGTTTAACTATTTTGTTCGGAATTAAACTATTACTTTAAAAATGTGTTGTTTTTTTTTTGTTTCAAATTATTTGCTTCAGCTGCAAATTTAACTATTCCATTTTTCGTCGAAGATTGATTATTTTTAATGTAAAAATCGACGATTTGGTTGAAAATGAACTTTTTTCTTGAAAATTCATATTTGGAAATGCGATTCTTTTCTATAAAATTTAAATTTTCTAGAAAAAAAATGCAAAATTTAATTATTTTATTATTAATTGAAAATTGATCGTTTTTAGTTGAAAATTCAAAGGTTTTGTTGAAAATTTATGTATTTTGCTGTAAATTCGTCTATTTTGGTAGAAAATTAATGTCTCAAATAAAAATTCAAAGCATTTAGTCCATTATATTTGTAGAAAATTCAACCATTTTGTTGAAAATTTCTTCTGTTTTGGTTGAAAATTAATTTTTTGAATTAAAAATTTAATTATTTCATCATTGGTTGAAAATTGACTGGTTCTAGTTAAAAATTTGTCTTTTCATTAAGAAAATAATTCTTTTTGAATAAAAACTGAACTACTTGAAGGAAAATTAATCTATGTTGTTCAAAATTGTTTTTTTGTTGTAGCAAATCAACCTTTTCAACTACAAATCAAACTATTCCATTTTTGGTTGAAAATTTATAGAAAATTCTTCTTTTTTACTAATTCTATTATTCTCGTAAAAAATACAAGTATTTTGTTGACAATTTTTTCTATTTTGGTTAAAAATTAACTTTTTATTTGAAAATTTAGTTACTTCATTATTGGTTGGAAAATTATCGGTTTCAGTTAAAAATTCAACGGTTTGGTAGGAATTTATGTATTTTATTGAATTTGTTATAAATTCGTCTTTTTTATAAAAAATTATTCTTTTTGAATCAAAATTCAACTAGTTTGTTGAAAATTCAACCACCTTGTTCAAAAATTGTTTTTATGCAAATCAATTTTTTCAACTGTAAATTACCTATTCCATTTTTGGTTTAAAATTCGTCCTTCTAGCTTGAAAATTTAACTGCTTTCTAGAATATTCTTCGTCTGTTGTTACAAATTCTATTATTTTTGTACAAAATTCAACTATTTGGTTGAAAATTAACTTTGAGTTGCAAATTATATTTTGGGTACAAATTGAACTTTTTCTAAATAATTAGTCTTCTTGGTTTAAAATTTTAGAATTTCATGGAACTTTTGTTTCTATCTTTACTCAAAAATCATTCCTGGCTACAGATTTACCACTTTTTTTTAAATATTTTTTTCCTAAGGACTCATTTGTTTTGTTAAAAATTCGTCTTTTTTGGTTGAGGCAAGTGTTATAAATTTTAAACTAAAATTTTTGTTAAAAAATCCTCTTCTTTAAATTAAAGTATTTAGGTGAAAACTCATCTTTCTAGGTTGAAAATTCAACTATGTGGTTAAAAATTCGTCCATTCTGTGAAAAATGCAATAGATCTCAATTTTATTTTCAAGAACTTATTCCCCTATTATTTCCATGAAAAATCATCTCATTTTCCTCACTTCAAGAGCTAGAATTTTGGTCTCCAAAGTCTAATATTCTTAATTATTCTTGCATCATTACCGAAGCTTGTAGTTCACCAGACTGTCACGTTGGCAATTGCCCTATCAATTTAGACCTTCAGAGTTGGCAAGAGAACAGGATGCTTTCAGAATAGATTAGTATTCAATCGGTACCCAAGTTTGGATCCCTGAGTCTATTATCAACACCTATTTATCCAGGAGAGTGGTTTTCTGCTTTTCTTGCTGTCCGATTGATTTTAGAATTCCGGGCGCGAGGCGCAGATGCTGCTTTTCTGAATAGAAGAAAACGTGCGGATGTGCGATTCGGATCTTGCTGCAGTCAGTCAGCTAGGGAGCCATCAGCCACGAGAGGAAAGGAGGCAGGGTATAATGTACAAGAAAAGGAGACGGTCTGAGATTTATTTGTCGGGGCCTCAGCGGCAACCTCTTGCCGCAGGAGATGTCCGCGGAGATAGAGAGTACGAGAGCAGGAAGCACGGCAGTGGGCAGACTCTCAATGAAAGAGCTAAAACTCAAACTTGTAGATGTACTAAGGCTAAGGTCCTCAGCCTCCACAGTTTGTGTCTTCTCTTTCCTTTGACAAACTCGTGCTCACGGCGCGATTGCTGATCCCTTCAGATCGACTTTGGAATCTCGACTCGAACTTGACAAAACAAACAAAACTAATAACAGAGTGTTCAATATAAAAGGAAAGGAGTATCTTTTCAAAAGGTTTGTAAAGGCTGTTTTTGACTCTCCACTTCCACAAAACTTACATAGCCATTGGTTAAAGACGAATTTGAGATGCTAATTGCCAACGTGACTGGTTGGGCAACTGCAGCCTTTGGTGATGAATCAACAATAATTAAAAATGTTCAATATCAGACGTCATAGTATGATCAAAAGGTATGATCAAAAGTAAGATAACTAATGGTTGAACACGAGTTTTAGATGCTAATTGCCAACGTGACTGTTTCGGCAACTATGAGCTTCTATAATGAATCAACAATAATTGCAAATGTTAAATATGAGACTTAACAGTATGATCAAAAGTAAGATATCTATTGGTTGAACACGAATTTTAGATGCTAATTGCCAACGTCACTGTTTGGGCAACCATAAGCTTCGATAATGAATCAACAATAATTAAAACTGTTAGATATCGGATTTCACAGCCTCCTTAGTCTGTGTCTTCCATTTAATTTCATAAACTCGTGCTCGAGACCCGAATGCTGATTCCTCTGGATCGACTTTGGAATGTTGGCACTCACTTGACAAAACAAGCTAAACTAATAACATAGTGTTCAATACAGAAGGAAAGCAGTATCTTTTCAAAAGGACTGAAGAGGCTGTTTTTCACTCTCCACTTCCACAAAAGTTACATAGCCATTGATTAAACATGAATTTTAGATGCTAATTGCCAACGTGACTGTTTGGGCAACTATAACCTTCGGTGATGAATCTACATTAATTAAAAATGTTAAATGTCGGATAAGAGGCATGCTCAAAAAGGATGATCAAATGTAAGATAGCTATTTGCTAAACATGAATTTCAGATGCTAATTGCAAACGTGACTGTTTGGGCAACTATATGTTTTGATAATGAATCAACGATAACTAAAAATGTTAAATATCAGACAGGTATGATCAAAAGTAAGATAACTAATGTTAAACACGAATTTTAGATGCCAATTGCTAACGTGACTGAGTAACTATAACTTTCGGTGATAAGTCAACAATATTAAAAATCGTTAAATGTCAGACAAGATGCATGATTGAAAGTATGATCAGAAGGTATGATCGAAAGTAAGATAGCTATTTGTTAAACACGAATTTCAGATGCTAATTGCAAACGTGACTGTTTGAGCAACTATAAGTTTTGATAATGAATCAACATAACTAAAAATGTTAAATATCAGAATTCACAGAATGATCAAAACGTATATCAAAAGTAATATAACTAATGATTGAACACGAATGTTAGATGCTAATTGCCAATGTGACTGTTTGGGCAACTATAAGCTTCGATAATGAATCAACAATAATTAACAATGTTAAATATCAGACTTCACGGTATGATGAAAAGTAAGATATCTATTGATTGAACACGAATTTTAGATGCTAATTGCCAACGTGACTGTTTGGGCAACCATAAGCTTCGATAATGAATCAACAAAAATTAAAACTTTTGAATATCAGAATTCACAGCCTCCTCAGTCTGTGTCTTCTCTTTAATTTCATAAACTCGTGCTCAAGGCTCGAATGTTGATTCCTTTGGATCAACTTTGGAATTTTGACTCTCATTTCACAAAACCAACTAAACTAAGAACAGAGTGTTCAATATAAAAGGAAAGCAGCTCTTTTCAAAAGGTCTGGAGAGGCTGTTTTTGACTCCCCAATTCCACAAAAGTTACATAGCCATTGATTAAACACGAATTTGTGATGCTAATTGCCAACGTGACTGTTCGGCAACTATGAGCTTCGATAATGAATCGACAATAATTAAAAATGTTAAATGTCAGACTTCATAGTATGATAAAAAGGTATGATCAGAAATAAGATAGCTATTGGTTAAACACGCATTATTGCCAACGTGACTGTTTGGGCAACTATAGCCTTCGGTGATGAATCAACAATAATTAAAATCGTTGAATGTCAGACAAGATGTATGATTGAAGGTATGATCAGAAGGTATGATGACAATTAAGATAGCTATTTATTAAACATTAATTTTAGATGCTAATTGCCATCTTGACTATTTGGGCAACCTAAAGCTTTGGTAATGAATCAACAATAATTAAAAATGTTAAATATCAGACTTCACGTGTATGATCAAAAGGTATGATCAAGAGTGGTTATCAAAAGGCATGATCAGAAAGTATGGTAAAAAGGTGTGATCAAAAGGTATATGATCAAACTAAGATAGCTATTGGTTAAACACGAATTTTAGATGCTAATTGCCATCGTGACTGTTTGGGCAACTATAAGCTTCGATATTGAATCAACAATAGTTGAAAATGTTAAATATCAGACATCACAGTATGATCAAACGCTATGATCAAAAGTAAGATAGCTATTGGTTAAACAAGAATTATGGATGCTAATCGTCAACGTGATTGTTTGGACAACTATAAGCTTCCGTAATAAATGAAGAATAATTAAAAATGTTAAATGTCAGACTTATCATGTATGACGAAAAGGTATGATCAAGAGGTATGATCGAAAGGAATGATCAAAATTTATCTTCAAAAGGTATGATCGAAAGTAAGATAGTCATTGGTTAAACATGCATTTTAGATGCTAATTGCCAACTTGACTGTTTGGACGACTATAAGCTTTGATAATGAATTCAAAATAATTGAAAATGTTAAAGTATCAGACTTCACAGGCCAAAATGCTAGTTTCAAAAACATGGTGAGAAGGCTGATTTTTCACGAAAATAGAACAAGTGAGATTCTCATCAAAACTATCTATTTCGAGAACAAAAAATAAAAAAAAAACTATCAATTTTGAGCAAAAAAAAATTTATTCATGATCTGAAAATGTCCTCAAGTTTTTGTAGGAGTGTCTTTCACTCGGAGGTGGGTCTTCACAGGTCGTAAAAGCGTTATCTGAGACTTCCGGTTACGTAAAGATAGCGAGGCTGACATAAAGGGTTCGTTTTCTCCGGGACAATCGCTGATAAGGTTTCCAGTTGAAAATGATGTGGATCTAGGCAGTGAATCGATAGGATTATCGCTCGTATCGACAAATAAATCAAAGAAGGAAAGTGCGAAGAATAGAAGAATAGAAGAATAGAAGAGGAAGGAGTAAAGTTGGCATGTTGTTAGGTCAATGTCTTGGTCTTGTGGCGTGGGAATGAAGGTTGGTGTTCAAACCTTGGCGAGGACAATGAGAGTGGAAAATCAGGGAATGATTGATTAAATTAACCGATTATCTCAAGAGGAAATTAGAAAGTTATTCAAATTCAACTGTATATTTAGGAAGATCTTTCAAAGAGACTGAAGCTTCTTGGGACTTCTATAACTGGTGGTGGTTCATTAAAGAAAAAACAATTGCTTATGTGACAATGTGGTAAAATATGAGCACAAAATGGATTTTTAACAACAACAAAATTGTTTTTTGAGGCAAAAAGAAGTTATTCAAACAAAATAATGTGCTTATGTTGAGATCAGTTGCCAATTGTCAACTTGACAATGTGATCAACTATGAGATAAAGATAGATTTTTAACATAAGAGTTGAATTTTCAAACAAACTAAAATTATTTAAAGAAAGCAATGTGTTTTTACTGAAATCAGTTGAATATTGCTAACGTGGCAATGTGATCAACTATGAGCTAAAGATAGATTTATGAAAAAAAGTTGAATTTTCAAACAAACAAAAATTATTTAAGGAAAACAATGTGTTTCTAGTTAGATGAGTTGCCCGTTTCCAAAGTGACAATGTGATCAACTATGAGCTGAGGAAAGATTTTTTAAAACAGAGTTGAATTTTCAAAAAGAAAAAATCTAAACAAGATAATGTGTTTGTAGTGAAATAAGTTGCCCATTGCCAACCTGAAAATGTAATAAACTAAGAGCTAAAAATGGATTTTTAACAAAAAAGTCGAAGTTTCCAACAAGCAATAATTATTTGAAGATAATAATGTATTTCTAGTGAGATCAGTTGCCAATTGTCAACTTGACAATGTGATCAACGGTGAGCTAAAAATGGATTTTTAACAAGAGAGTTGAATTTTCAAACAAACAAAAATTATTAAAATAAAATGATGTTTCTACTGAAATCAGATGAATATTGCCAACTTGACAATGTGATCAACTATAAGCTAAAGATGGATTTTTTAAAAACGAGTTGAATTTAAAACAAAATTATTATTCGAACAAGATAATGTGTTTCTAGTGAGATGAGTTGCCCATTGCCAACGTGACAATTTCATCAACTATGAGCTAAAGAAGGATTTTTTTAAAAAGATTCAAATTTTAAAAAAAATATTCAAACAATTCAATGTGGTTGTAGTGAAATCAGTTGCTCATTGCTAACGTGACAATGTGGTAAACAATAAGCTAAAGCTGGATTTGAAAAAAATTGAATTTTCGAATAAACAAAAAATATTGAAACAAAATAATGTGTTTCTAGTGACATCAGTTGACTATTGCCAACGTGACAATGTGGTCAACTATAAGCTAAGGATGAATTTTTAACAAAAAATTGGAATTTTTAATAAGAAAAAGTGATTTGAACAAAATGATGTCTTTTGGTCAGATGTTTAGGAACATCTTAATCTTAAAATCTTAAAAAAAAAAATTTGGAAAAAAAGAAAAAAGACTAGAACCCGTGAAATACATCAACAATTTTTGGTTTGAAGTATCCCTGGCCAGATTAAATTTTTTTCAGGATTTACAAAGATTTTAAGGGAATTTAATTATTTCAGACTTTTCTTTTTGAAGAAATTAACAGGATTTTAAGAAATTTCAAGTGGTCTCATGGGATTTTTAAGACATTTTAGAGAATTTCAAGAGAATTCTCAGAGTATTGCAAAATATTTCATGATGTATGAAATAATTTCAAGAATTTTTGATGAATTTATAAGGTTTTATGATATTTTGAAAGATTGCAAAATTTTTAAAAATTCTGAAAATTTTTTGAAGGAATCCCAGGGATTCAATAATACGTTCTAGTAATGATGAACTAATTTTAAAATTAAAAAATATTAAAAGATTTTTAAAAACTTCAAAGATATTCCCAATATTTCAGCATTTTCACTTTTTTATGAGAATATTTTCTAAGTATTAAAAGTGAATTCAATAAGAAAATCTAACTATATTTTTTATTGCAATTTAATTATTTTCATTTATAAAATCTACTATAATATTTTTCGTTGAGAATTCATATTTTCTGGTTCGTAATTTTATTATTTCTTTAAACAATTTGATTATTTTGCTGAAAATTCAACAATTTGTTTGAAAATTCGCGTTTTTGGTCAAAAATTAACTTTTTTTTTTAAATAATATTTTCGGGTAAATCACTTAACTGTTTTATAGAAAGTCCGTCTTTCTGGCATAAGAGTAAAACGTTTTCGAGGACATTTTTTTTCTTTCTTGACTATTCCATTTATTGTAGAATTTTTTTTTCATATACAAATTTTGTGTGTGTGTTAAAAATTAATTATTTCATGTAAAAATTGATTTATGTGGTTGAAAATTTGTCTGCTTTCACGAAAATACGGGTTTTTTTTTGGTAAAAAATAATTTTAAACTAAAAATTGAACTATCCGATTTCTGCTTGAATTTTTTGTTGTTGACAATTCGTTTTTTCATTCTTGACAATTAATCGCTTCAGTAGAAAAAAAATTATTTTTTGGCAATTCGTCTCTTTGTTTGGAATTCTATTGTTTTGTATTTTTAATTAGAATATTTTTTTGGTTGATCTAACAACAATTAAATTTTTGTTTAAATTCATTATTTTTGTTGAAAATCTATTTTTATACAAAAATTCAACTACTTTATTGAAACTTTAAATAACTTATTGACAACTAATTTTTTTGGTTTAAGATTCATCATTTTGATTAAAATTCTTTTCTTTGAGAGGAAATTGGACTATTTTGTTTAAGAAAAAATAGTTTTTTGCGAAATTGTGTTTTTTTGTTGTTGTTCGAAATTAGTTATTTTGATTGAAAATTCATTTATTTCTTCAAAAATTCAACTATTTTTTGAAAAATTCTTTTATTCCTGATTACAAATTAATTTTTTTATATAAAATTGAACTGTTTTTTTTTGGCTAAAATGATAATTTTTCTGTAAAAAGTTCAACTATTGGATTGTAATTCTTGTATTTTGTTGAAAATTTATTTTATTTTTAGTAGAAAATTAATTTTATTGATGAGAAATCCATTTTTGTAGTTGAACATTTATTCATCAGATTGAAAATTTATTTATCTTCACAAAAATTTATTTATTTGGTTAAAAATTCAACCATTATCTTATAAATTCGGTTTTCCTTTGATTGAAAATTAACTTTTTGACTCAAAATTTATCTATTCCAATTGTAGTAGAAAACTGATATTTTTCTAGTTGAAAACTATACCTTCGGTTGAAAATTCATATATTTTTAGTAAAAATTAATGATTTTGGTTAGAAATTAATCTTTGTGGTTGAAAATTTAACTTTTATGTTATAAATTCATTTTTTCTTTGATTGAAAATTAATTTTTTTTTAGACTTAATATTTTTTAGCTGAAAATTCAATCGATTGGTTGATAATTTATATTTTTTATTTGAAAATTGAACTATTTGGATGAAAATGCAAATACTTTATTGAAAAATTGTCTTTTTTTGAGAAAAATTAATTTTTTTGTTTGAAGATTAGTCCTTTTGAGTAGAAAATATTTTTTCCTTGAAAAATTTAACTATTTCGTGTTTTTTTGTTGTTGGAAATTTGACTATTGAATTTTTAGTTAGAAATTTATCTTTTTGTAGTTTAATTTTCATTTTTGGTGTTGAAAATTCTTTTTTTTTTGTAGAAAGTTGATCTTCTTTGTTATAAATTAATTTTTTCGTTAAAAAATTAATTATTTGGTTGAGAAATCTTTCATTTTATTGAAAATTTAATACTTTTTCTCAAGAAATAATAAATCATCATAAAGTCCCAAAAATCTCGTAAAATCACATTAAATCCTTATATGACATACTATTTTCTTTAATCCTTTATAAATTTCGTAGTTTTTTTTTTAATTGTTTTGAAATTGTACAAGATTTTTTTAAATATCTTGAAATTCCTTTAAACTCCATCAAATTCTCTAAAATTCCTTGAAATCTTTCTATCAATTCAAATCAATCCAAAATACCTTATTATATCAGGAATTGCCTAAAAATCTGTGAAAATTCTTTAAAATCACTTTAAATTCTTCATCGCTTTATAAATTACAAGAAAATGTAATATCCCTTGCAATTTTTTAAATTTCAAAATATTTTGAAATCTTAGTAATTACTTTAAAATCCCTTCAAATTGCTCAAAATGAAATGAAATATTTTGTAATTGCCAATTGCCAACGTGACAATGTCTAAAGACGAGCTAAAGACGGATTTTTAACAAAATAGATGAATTTTCAAATAAAAAAGATAATTTAAACAACGAAGTGTGTTTCCAGTGAGATGGGTTGCAAATTTCCAACGTGAAAATGTGATTATTTATAAGCTAAAGATGAGTTTTTAACAAAAAAATTGAATTTTTGAACAAAAAAGATGATTTAGAGTAAATAATGTGTTTTTCTATTGAGATCAGCTGCCAATTGCCAACGTGACAATGTTATAAATTATAAGCTGAAGCTGACTTTTTTTTCAAAGCTGCATTTTCAAACAAACAAAAATTATTTAAGTAAAATAATGTATTTCAAGTGAGAGCAGTTGCCAGTTGCCAACGTGACAATGTGATCAACTAATAAATCCAAAATACATTTGTATATCAAGAATCGCCTTAAAATCTGTAAAAAATTTTCAAAATCTCTTCGAATTCTTTATTGTTCCATTACTCACAAAAAAGTGTAATATCCCTTGCTATATATAAAAAATTTTAAATGTTTTGAAATCTTAGTAATAATTTAAAAATCCCATCAAACTGCCTAAAATGCAATGATATATTTTAGCAGTTTTGAAATATCTACGAAATCGTTTAAAATCGCTTCAGTTTCTGAAAAACTAATTCTTCCGAAATGCCTTCAAATTTCTCAAAAATAAATATAAAATATTATAATATTTTGCAGATAATGTGGATATCGCGTCGCGCTGATAGCTCAAGAACGTCTTACTCTCCAAAGAGATTTTCTGTTCTCGACTTCTATAACTGGTGGTTCATAGAAAAAAAAAATGAAGAAAAAAAAAGAAGAAAAGAAAAAAAGAGAGCTCGCCGCGTGGACGAGGCTCTTGGTAGAGACACTCGCGGAATACGTAAACGGGAGAAGGACTCGCGGGGCCCGGGTGGCCCCTTGGGGGCGCGCGTATCCCGTTTTTTGCGTTTACTCGCGCCTCGCCTTTTATTTGGGCCAGACAGGAATTCGGCTAAATGCATTGATTAAAGCCCGGACATCGCTTGGACGTGGCCGGTGGCCGTCGTGTCTCCGACATTTTTTGCCGCCGTCCGGGTCCGAGGGCCCTATTCCGGGCCCTTCTTTATCGGGACGAGAAGACGTCGATGTAACTAGCGCGGTTAACAGCGATTCTTCGCAAACTGTTGTAAGCGGCGACCGGCTTTTCAATTAGCTTCATCGACTTTAGCTCCGGCTGGCTCCGGCTGGCTCCGGCTGGCTCCTGAAACCTTCACTCGTCACTCACCAGCTCGAGATTCGACTGAAAAAATGTGTCGCTAACGAGTTTTGTGCCGGAGTTGCAGGAATTATAATTGATTCGTCTCCACCCGAGAAAACCAATCTGATGAAAAGCTATTTACCTTCCCCCCTCCTACGTCGCTGACGAACAGAGAAGATAATTTATGCCAAATCGTATGCTTCTAGTACGTTGACTTGTTAGTTAGCCAATATAACAATAAGGTGAACTATGAGCTACATAATAAACTTTCAATCAGAAAGGACGGGATTTTAACAAAATAGATGAATTTTCAAATAAAAAAACAAATTTTAACGAAATAGTGTGTTCCTAGTGAGATCGGTTGTGAATTGCCAACGTGACAATATGATGGACTTCAATTAGGGAAATGAACATTCAATCCAAAAGATGGATGTTTAAAAAAACAGTTGAATTTCCAGAGAGAAAATATAATTTACGCCAAATAGTATGCTTCTAGAATTGACTTGTTAATTAGCCAACGTAACTAAATAGTGGAATATGAGCTGATAATAAACTTTCAACAAAAAAGACGGATTTTTAACAAAATAGATGAATTTTCAAATAAAGAAGATAATCTAAAGAAAATAGTATGGTTCTAGTACATTTACTTGTTAGTTAGCCAATGTAACAATAAGGTGATCTATGAGCTAATAATAATTTTTTAGTTAAAGAAGACGGATTTTTAACAAACTGTTCGAATTTGCAAATTAAAAAGATATTTTAAATAAAATAGTGTGTTCCCAGTGAGATCGGTTGCGAATTGCCAACGTGAGAATATGATGGACTTCAAGTAAGGAAATGAACTTTCATTCCAAAAAGGTGGGTTTTTAACAAACCAGTTAAATTTCCAAAGAGAAAATATAATTTATAGCAAATAGTATGCTTCTAGAATTGACTTGTTAATTAACCAACGTAACTAAATAGTGAACTATGAGCTAATAATGAACTTTCAATAAAAAATGACGGGTTTTCAACAAAATAGATGAATTTTCAAATGAAACAACAAGTTAAAAAAAATAGTGTGTTTATAGTGAGATTGGTTGCGAATTGCTAACGTGACGATATAATGAACTTCAAGTAAGGAAAGGAATTTTTATTCCAAAAAGATAGAGTTTTAACAAAACAGTTGAATCTCCGAAGAGAAAATATAATTTACACCAAATAGTATGCTTCTAGTATTGACTTGTTAATTAGCCAACGTAACTAAATGGTGAACTATGAGTTAAATAATAAACTTCCAGTAAAAAAGACGTATTTTTAACAAAATAGCTAAATTTCCAAATAAAAAAGATAATTTAAACAAAATAGTGTGTTTCTAGTGAGATCGGTTGCAAATTGTTAACGTGACAATGTGATGGGCTTCATGTTAACAAATGAACTTTCAATCCAAAAAAAAGGATTTCTAACAAAACAGTTGAATTTCCAAACAGAAAAGATAATTTATACCAAATAGTATGCTTCAAGTACGTTGACTTGTTAATAAGCCTGCGTAACAAAATGGTGAACCATGGGCTAAAAATAATCTTTGAACAAAAAAGACGGATTTTTAGCAAACCAATTGAATTTCCAAATAAAAAATATAAATTCAACAAAACAGAGTATCTCAAGTGAGTTCAGTTTTTAATTGCTAACGTAAAAATGAGATGAACTATCAGCTAAAAAATAAACTTCAAATTAAAGGGACGGATTTTTAACAAAATATTTGAATTCCCAAAACAAAAGATAATTCAAACCAATTGTATGCTTCTAGAAGGATGACTTGTTAATTAGCCAACGTAACAATATGGTGAACTATGAGCTAAATGATAAACTTTAAATAAAAAAGACAGATTTTAAACAAAATAGATGCATTTTCAAAGAAAAAAAATAATTTAAACAAAATAGTGTGTTTCTAGTGAGATCAGTTGCAAATTGCCAACGTGACAATGTGATGGACTTTAAGTTAGGAAATTAACTTTCAATCCAAAAAGATGGATTTTTAACAAAACAGTTGAATTTCCAATGAGAAAAGATAATTTATACCAAATAGTATGCTTCTAGTACGTTGACTTGTTAATTAGCCAACGTAACAAAATGGTGAACTATGAGCTAATAATGAGCTTTGAATGAAAAAGAAGGATTTTTAGCAAACCAATTGATTTTTCAAATAAAAAATATAAATTAAACAAAACCTAGTATTTCAAGAGTGTTCAGTTGTTAATTGCCAACTTGATAATGAAATGAACTATCTGCTTAAAAATCAACTTTAAATGAAAGGGCGGGTTTTTAAAAAAATAGTTGAATTTCCAAGCAGAAAAGATCATTTAAACAAAATAGTGTGTTTCTATCGAGATCAGTTGCCAATTGCCAACGTGACAATGTGGTCAAATATAAGAAAAAGATGAATTTTTAACAGAAAAGGTAAATTGAAAAAAATTAGTTTAATAAAATTATTTCTTTCTAGTGAAATTAGTTTCCAATTGCCTGAGTGACAAGGTGATTGGCTTTAAGAAAGAAAATAAATTCTCAATCCAAAAAGATGGATTTTTAACAAAACAGTTGAATTTCCAAACAGAAAATATAATTTACACCAAATAGTATTGTACTAGTATGTTCACTTGTTAATTAGCCAACGCAACAAAATGGTGAACTATGAGCTAATAATAAACTTTCAATAAAAAATTGCAGGTTTTGAACAAAGTAGATAAATTTTCAAATAAAGGAGATAATGTAAACAAAAAAAGTGTGTTCCTAGTGAGATAGGTTGCATATTGCCAACGTGACAATGTGATGGTCTTTAAGTTAGAAAATGAACTTTCAATCCAAAAAGACGGATTTTTAACTAAACAGTTAAATTTCCCAAAGAGAAAATATAATTACACCAAATAGTATGCTTCTAGTATTGACTTGTTAATTAGCCAACGTAACTAAATGGTGAACTATGAGCTAATAATAGAATTTTAATAAAAAGACGGATTTTTAATAAACCGAATTTTCAAATAAAAAAGATATTTTAAACAAAACAGAGTGTCTCTAGTGAGTTCAGTTGTTAATTTCCAATGTGACAATGAGGTGAAATATTAGCTAAGAAATAAACTTTTAAGGAAAAAAGACGCATTCTTAACAAAATAGTCATATTTTCAAATAAAAAATATAATTTATACAAAAGAGAGTGTCTTTAGTGGGTTCAGTTGTTAATTGCCCACTTGAAAATGAGGTGAACTATTAGCTACAAAATAAACCTTCAATCCAAAAATGAGGGTTTTTAACAGAACAGGTGAATTTCCAAACAGAAAAGATGATTTATACCAAACAGTATTCTTCTAGTACGCTGACTTGTTAATTAGCCAACGTAACAATATGGGGAACTATGATTTAAATAATAAACTTTCAATAAAAAAGAAGGATTTTTAACAACATAGATGAATTTTCAAATGAGAATATAATTTAAACCAAATAGTGTATATCTGGTGAGTTCAGTTGTTAATTGCCAACGTGACAATGAGGTGAACTATAATCTGAAAATTAATTTTTAATGAAAAAAGACGGATTCTTAAAAAAATAGTTGAATTTTCAAATAAAAGCGATAATTTAAACAAAACAGTGTGTTTCTAGTGTGATCAGTTGCCATTTGCTAACTTGACAATGTGATTAGCTGTGAGCTAAAGATGGATTTTGAAAAAAGAAATTGAATTTTCAAAAAAAAAAAAATGATTCAAATAAAATATTGTTTTTCTAATAAGATCAGTTGACAATTGCCAACGTGACAATGGTGAACTATGAGCTGAATAATAAACGTTCAATTCAAAAAGACGAATTTAAAAAAAAATAGTTGAATTTTCAAATAAGGAATAATTCTTTGAACAAAATATGATATTAAAATTAAGTGAAATAAGCTGAAAATGGATTTTTGAAAATAAAATCATTGTAGATGTTATATTGAATTTAATATCAAATGCTCTAAATTTGGAAGTTTTCGAGTCGAAATACCCAAAACGACGAGTTTTCAACAATAAAATTTCAATTTTTAACTAAACAGTTGAATTAACAACGAAACAATATAATTTTTCAGCAAAAGGTACTGTTTTTAAACAAAATTTTTGAAGGTTTAGACTGATAGTTATATTTGAGATTTATTAACATAATAATTAAACTTTCAACAAATTAGATTAATTTTTAACCAAATAGCTGAATTTTCAACCTGAAAAGATTAATTTTCAACCAAGAAGATTAATTTCTATCGAAAGACAAATTTTCAATAAGATAAATTAATTCTCAACCAAATAGTTACATTTTCAACTAAACAAGATAAGACTTCAACTCGAAATGCATAGCTGAATTTTCAGTCAAATAAAATAAGTAAATTAAAAAAAAAAAGAATAATTTTCAAACAGTAAAGATGAATTTTCAACAAAATAGTTGAAATCTAAACTAAAAATTATGTGTTTTTAACCAAAAATAAAATAGTTAATTATCCAATTAAAAAATCATTTTCCGCAAAAAAAAATGGATTTTCAGTCAGTTAAATTCAACAAAAAAAGACGAATTTGTAACTACATAGTTGAATCCTCTACCAATTAGAATTATTTTCAACCCAATAGTTGAATCTTCACCTAAAATGATAAATTTCTGAGCAAAAAGTAAATCGTAGGAAAATTTTTTTTTTAATTATTATCAACGAAAAAACGAATGTTTAACCAGTTGGATTCAACCAATTAAAACAATATAAATCAATAATAAGCAACAATCAACAATAATAATCAATATTTAAATTTTTAATCAAGAAGACGAACCTAAAACCAAATTGTTAAATTAATTTTTAAGCAAATAGTTTCGTTTTTAAATGAAAAGATTGTTTTTTAACCAAGAAGATTAATTTACTACAATAATAGACATATTTTCTATAAAATAGATGACTTTTCAACATAACAGCTGAATTTTCAACTATTTTGCAACGAAAAATTTGCAACGAAAAATGGAATAATTAATTTTTTATTTGAAAAGAAATAAAATTAAAAAAAAAAAGAATTTTCATCAAAATAGTTACATTTTTAAACAAAAATATGAATTTTCCACAAAAAATTATTCTTTAACAAAGCAGTTTAATTTTGCACAATATTTTCATTTCATTTTGAAGCCAAAATGATAATATATCAACAAAATAGTTGAATTTTCAACCTGAAAATATGATTTTTCAAGTCTTTTGTGCTTGAAGATTCAAGGTATTTGGTTCAAAATTAAACTATTCTGTTAAAAATTCAATTAACTTGTTGAAAAATGATCTATGTGGTTGAATTAATTTTTTTTAATTCAAGAATTTTGTTAAAAATTGATCGTTTTAGGTTGAAAATTTCATTTTGTATGGTAGAAAATTCATCTATCTTGATTAAAAATTCTTTAAAATCCTTGGTCAAAAGTTGACATTTTTGTTCAAAATTCAGCTGTATCTGAAAAAATCTCGTATTGCCAGCTTGAAAATTAAACTATTTTTTTTTTAAATTCAACTACTTGGTTTGAAATTCGTCTATTTTTCTTGAAACACGCAGGTACCAACTCACGCATGTACCAATTCACGCATGTACAAAATCACGCATGTACCAATTCATGAATGTACCAATTCACGCATGTACCAACTCACGCATGTACCAACTTACGCAGATACCAAATCACGCAGGTATCAACTCACGTATGTACCAATTCACACATGTACCATCTCACACAGTTACCAACTCACGCATGTAGCAATTAACGCATGTACCAATTCACGCATGTGCCATCTCACGCATGTACCAACTCACGCAGGTGCCAACTTACGCAGGAATTTTGGGTCCTGAAATCTAAAATTTCAATATTCTCAATTATTCTTCATTCATTACTAAAGCTTACAGCCCACACAGTCACGTTGACAATTGGCAACCGATCTCACTAGAAACACACTATTCTCTTTAAATAATTTTTTTTTCTTTGAAAATTCAACTCTTCTGTTAAAAATCCGTCTTTTTGGATTAAAAGATTATTTTCTAGCTTATAGTTCATCACATTATCACGTTGGCAATAGGCATCTTGGCTCACTAGAATCGCGAAAAAAAAGCAGAATAACAGTCAAATCGGTCTTCAGTACCCTTTTTCAAAAAGGGGGGGGGGAAACTATCTTTATAATTATTCCGAGGAGGGGGGGGGCAAAATTGGTGACGTAGTTCATAGAGGGCCCGATTATGCGGCATAGCGAAATCTGCCAATGCTAATGAGGATATAGCAAATAGGAAGAAGGTAATTAAAACAGGCATTGCACGCAGAGTACTTGAGGTGGCCTAGATTCTCGACTGACCATGATGGAAGGTCATGTCTTTAAAGTCGGCAATATCATCACGGGCTTGTATTTTTGTACTGTTTTCTCTATTCTGTTTTAGTCTATTGCCAGAACACGCAGTAACCAACTCACGCAGGTGCCAACTAACGCAGTTACCAACTCACGCAGGTTCCAACTCACGCATGTACCAACTCACGCATGTACCAACTCACGCAGGTACCAACGCACGCACTAACCAACTAACGCAGTAACCAACTAACGCAAGTTCCAACGCACGCAGTAACCAACTAACGCAGTAACCAACTCACGCATGTACCAACTAGGTGTCAACGCACTTTTTGAGTGCACATAGTCGACGTGAGGATTCTCTAGGTGGATGCGTGAGGATACTCGTACCCGTAGAATAGTAATTAGCTATCGTCGGTGCTGATACATTCCTCACAAATGACGCGTCAGGTGCAGCTGTTGCGCATCGTTCCGCAATGCGGGCTGATGCCACCTCTCCTTTTGTCTCTGCTTTTTTATAACAATCTGCATTGTTAATCAACCATCATCCGAACCATCAGCTTTCATATGTCCCCTCTTCCTGCACACCTTAACAATTGTTTGTACCTGCAATTGTCTTGTTTCACATTCAGGGTGACGATTCATGGGATGACATCAAACTCCAGGTTCTTCCAGGTCAATGCTTCACTTTCGGGGTCAAATCAACGTTATTTGTTAACGGTTTTTGTATAGTGTTTTAGTTTCGTAACCCCATAGAAATAACGTAAGGGTTGCCAACTCTTATACTAAATTCTTTTTGAAGAGAAGTGGTTTAAAGAATTTATCAATCACAAACGAATAACTGATTTATTTTATTTTCGTAGGATTCCAACCTATTCTAACGGATTTCTGGAGATTTCAATCATTTCAAGGGATATGACGAAACTTACTAAATTTTAAAGGATTTGAAAGATTTTAAGTCATTTCAAAAGATTCTGAAGAGTTAAAAAAATGAATAAAAAATTTGAAGGAATCTCTATTTTGTAGGATTTTCAAAGATTTCAAGGTATTTTAAAGAATTTCACTAGATTCAACAGATTCCAAATAATTTTAAGCATTTTAAAAATTTCAGTGGATTTACTTAATAAAAATTCTGAAACGAAAAAATGGAATCTTACAATTGAGAAAAATCTTCCCTTGAACTATATAAAAATCTTAAATGTAAAAGAATTTCCTCTCCAAATTCGGAAACAATTGAAAAATAAAATGTGTTCCCTTCCAACTCAATAAAAATGTGAATGATAAAAACTAAAAAGGCCTCGTCCAATTCAGAAAAAGTAGCTAAAATTTCGTCTCTTTGAACTATATAACAAAATAAAAAAAATTCACTCTTGTAATTCATAAAAAAAATGAATTAATGAATTATTGAAAACAAAAATTCCCTTCTTGCCAATTCAATATAAATCTGAAAAATATAAAAGGTTCCTCTTGTAATTAAATCGAATTTAAAAATTGAAATTTCCTTATTTCAAACTCAATATAAATGTTGAATATAAAATTTTCCCGCCTTCAAAACAATAAAAATGTAAAAAACAAAGATTTTCTCTTTCAATTGGAAAAAAATTATTTTTAACATTTTTTATTCATGAAAAATTTTGAATTTTGAACTTGGTTTGAAGATAAACAATGTGAGAATGTGGTGAAATATAAGATAATAAATAAACTTTTAATAAAAAAGACGGTTTTTTAACAAAATAGTTGAATTTCCAAACAGAAAAGATAATTTAAACCAAGTAGTATGGTACTAGTACATTGACTTGTTAATTAGCCAACGTAACAATATGGTGAACTATGAGTTGAATAATAAACTTACAATAAAAAAACGGATTTTTAACAAAATAGAGGAATTTTCAAATGAAAAAGATAATTTGAACAAAATAGTGTATGTCTAGTGAGATGGGTTGCAAATTGCCAACGTGACAATGTTGCTTTAATGTTGCTTATTGAGACTTTAAGTTAGGAAATCAACTTTTAATTTGAAAAGATGGATTTTTAACAAAACAGTCCAATTTCAAGCAGAAAAGATCATCTATACTATATAGTATGCTTCTAGTACGATGACTTGTTAATAAGTCAACGTAACAATGTGGTGAACTAGGAGTTATATAATCAACTTTCAATTAAAAAAGACGGATTTTCAACAGAATAGATTAATTTTCAAATAAAAAAGATAATTTACACAAAATAGTTTGTTTTTAGCGAGATTGGTTGCAAATTTCCAACGTGAGAATGTGAAAAAATAATAAGCTTAAAAAATAAACTTTCAATCCAAGAAAATGGGGTTTTAACAAAATAGTTGAATTTTCCAACAGAAAAGATAATTTAAAGAAAATAGTGTCTTTCTAGTGAGTTCAGTAGCCAATTGCCAACGTGACAGTGTTGTTGAATATAAGCTAAAGATAGATTTTTAACAAAAAAGTTTAATTTCCAGACAGAGAAGATAATTTATGCCAAATAGTATGCTTCTAGTACGTTGACTTGTTAATTAGCCAACGTGAGTAGGTGGTGAACTATGAGCTAAATAATAAACTTTAAATAAAAAAGACGGATTCATAACAAAATAGATTTATTTTCAAATAAGAAATATGATTTAAAGAAAATAGTGTGTTTCTAGTGAGATCAGTTGCCAATTTCCAACACGAAAATTTGATGGACTTTAAGTCAGGAAATGAACATTCAATCCAAAATGATGGATTTTTACCGAAACAGTTGAATTTCCAAACAGAAAAGATAATTTGCACCAAAATAGTATGCTTCTAGTAAGTTGCCTTGTTAATTAGCCAACGTAACAATATGGTGAACTATGAGCAAAGTAATATTTTTTTCAATTAAAAGAACGGAGTTTTAACAAACTAGATGAATGTTCGAATATAAAAGATAATTTAAACAAAATAGTGTGTTTCTAGTGTGATCGTTTACAAATTGCCAACGTGACAATGTCGCTTTAATTTTTGCCTGATGTGACTTTAAGTTAGGAAATGAACCTTCAATCCAGAAAGGTGGATTTTTAACAAAACAGTGAAATTTTCAAGCAGAAAAGATCATCCTCACTAAATAGTATGCTTCTAGTACGACGACTTGTTAATTAGCCAACGTAGAAATGTGGTGAACTATGAGTTATATAATCAACTTTTAATAAAAAAAGACGAATTTTCAACAAAATATATGAATGTTCAAATAAAAAAGGTATTTTGAAAAAATTAGTTTGTTTTTGATGAGATTGGTTGCAAATTGCCAACGTGTGAATGTGGTAAGCTATGAGATAAAAAATAAAGTTTCTATCCAAAAATACTGGTTTTTAACAAAATAGCTGAATTTCCAAACAGAAAAGATCATTTGAACGAAATAGCATGCTTCTAGTACGTTGACTTGTTAATTAGCAAACGTAATAATATGGTGAACTATGAGCTAATGATAAACTTTCAATAAAAAATCACAGTTTTTCAACAAAATAGATGAAATTTTAAATAAGAAAGATAATTTGAATAAAAAAAGTGTGTTTCTAGTGAGATCGGTTGCAAATTGCCAACATGAAAATGTGATGGACTTTAAGTTAGGAAATGAACATTCAATCCAAAAAGATGGATTTTTAACAAAACAGTTGAATTTCCAAACATAAAAGATAATTTGCACTAAAATACTGTGCTTCTAGTACGTTGCCTTGTTAATTAGCCAACGTAACAATATGGTGAAATATGAGCTAAGTAATATTTTTTAAATAAAAAAGACGTATTTTCAACAAAATAAATGAATTTCCGAATGGAAAAAAGTTTTAATAAAAATAATGTGTTTCTAGTGATTTTACGTGCCAATCCTCAACGTGCGAATTTTTCGGAACTATGACCTAAAAAATAAACACTGATTCCAAAAATAAGGGTTTTTAACAAAACAGTTGAATTTCCAAACAGGAAAGATAATTTATACCAAATTGTATGCTTCTTGTACGTTGACTTGTTAATTACCCAACGTGAAGATATGGTGAACTATGAGCTAAATAATAAACTTTCAATAAAAAAGACGGATTTCTGACAAAATAGATGAATATTTGAATGAAAAAGATAATGTTAGCAAGATAGTGTGTTTCTAGTGAGTTGACTTATCAATTCCCAAAGTGAGAATTTTTGGGAACTATGAACTAAAAAATAATATTTGATTTCAAAAATACAGGGTTTTAACAAAACAGTGGGATTTACAAACAGAAAATATAATTTATACCGAATAGTATGCTTCTAGTACGTTGGCCTGTTAATTATCAAACGTAAAAATATGGTGAACTATGAGCTAAAAAATAAACTTTCAATAAAAAAGGACGGATTTTCAACCAAATAGATGAATTTTCGAATAAAACAGATGATTCAAATAAAATAGTGTTTCTAGTGCGTTGACTTGTCAATTGCGAACCTGACAATGTGCTGAACTATGAGCTATAAGTAAACTTCCAATCCAAGATGACGGGTTTTTAACAAAACAGTTGAATTTTCCAACAGAAAAGATAAATTGAACAACAAAGTGTGTTTCTAGTGAGTTCAGTTGCCAATTGTAAACGTGGCCGTGCGGTTAACTGCAAGCTTCGGTGATGCATCAAGTATAATTAAAAACATTAAAACAGCAGATTACGCAGCCGGAAATTATGGCTCTCAAAATAAAGGAAATAGGCTGATTTTTCACGAAAATAGGGGAAAAATAGGGGTATAATTTTTATTAAATAAAATTAGAGTAGAAAATGAAGTAGCTGGAGGTGTAGGTTGATGATTGCACTGATTTGTGAAGAAATCGCTTCCCACGCGAATACCTGGCCTCATCACGAATTGCATGACGTTAGCTGTGGAAATGCGGTGAGCGTAACGGGCCAAGAGTCTAGCCTAGATCAGACCCGTAATCACGGCGTAATAATCCTTGATCACGATAGATACTGCACATTTCCCCGGAATCACTGCTATTCCCAGGAAAGATCCGTCGCGTCGGGGGGGGGGGGGCACTCTTCCAGAAGCCTGGCTTACTTCTTACTATCCGCTGACATGCGATCCGACTTTATCAGTCTCACTTTGGCACCATCCATAAAGTACTTCACCAATTTTGGGCTCCCCCCCCCCTACAATACCCCCCTACCACCCTCATTGACGATCGAAGATTTGTCTTCCCATCCCACACCGAAAAAAATTTTTTACCGCACGGCCAACGTGGCCGTGCGGTTTACTGTAAGTTTCGTTAATGAATCAAGAATAATTACAAATATTAATGTATCACATTTCACGGAATTTGGTATAATAGTAAATTATTAAAAAAATAATGGTACAAACAAAATAGGTGAATTTTCAAGCTGTAGAGATGTATTTTTAACCAAGTGGTTCCATTTGAAAAAAGTTAAAATTTTACCGAAAACAGTTGCATTTTTTTTTCAAAAATGGTTGAATTTGGAAGCCCAAGAAAAGAATTTTTTGGAAGAGAGTTAAGTTTTTAACTTAAAAAGTTACATTTTTAAGACAAAAGTTTATTTTTCACCATGAAAGATAAATTTTGAACCAAGGAAGATGACTTTTCTATCTTAAAAAAAAAAAAATTTTAATCAGACAAATTTTGAACGAAACAGTTACTGTTTCGACTAAAAAAGATGACTTTAACAAAATAGTTCATTTTTTTTAATAATTAAACTTTTAACAAGATAATTTAATTTGTAACCATCTAACTGAGTTTTCAATCTGCAAAGATTTTTTTTAACTGAGAAGATTAATTTTCTATAAAAATACGAATTTTCAACAAAATAAATGAATTTTTAAAAAATAGTTGAATTTTCAGCTAAAGAAAATGAGTTTAGAACTCCAATTGGAATAGCTGAATTTTTCAGTTTAAAAATCACTATTCAAAAACAACTTTAATTTAACAACAAGGTTAATTCAACCAGAAAGAGAAATTTTTAACAAAATACATGCATTTTCTACAAATAGCTGATTTTTTTGCCGTATTACAAAAAAAAAATTTATTCATCAAGCAAAAGTGGAATAATTCAATATTCAGCTAAAAAAATTAATTCTAAATGTAAAAAGATGTTTCTGGTTGAAATTTTCACAATTTTGTCAAAAATGAATTCACTTTTTCTAAAATTAATTAACTTTGTTAAATATTTTAATATTTTGTGGAAATCTTTTTTTTAAATTCAATTTGTTAACTGAAAATTGAGCTATTCCATTTTTGGTAGGAAACCGATGATTCTGAATTGAGGATTCGTATTTTTGGTTGAGGTTTCAATAGTTTTGTTAAGAAACAATCATTTTGGTGGGGTATGTTCCAGATGATAGTGAATTGTGATCCAGATGGTAAATTATGTTCCAGATCAGTTTGGGTAATGGGGTAGTTTCCAGATGGTAACAAATGCTAATCTAGAAGGATGTCCAGATGATAGTGAAAGATGATCCCGATGGTCAGGTATCTTTCAGTTGATTATAAATCTAGGGGTATGTTCTAGATACTAGTTGCTGATGATCCAGATTGTGGATTATGATCCTGATGATTTTTTCTGGCTGTATGTCCCACAGGGTTGTGAATAATAACCTAGTTAGTGGAATGTGTTCTAGATGAATGTCCCAGAGAAGGGTGGATGAGGATCCTTATTGTGGGTTATGTTTTAGATCATGCAGCATGATGACCCAGATTGTGAGGTATGCTTCAGGTACGTTCCAGATGTTAGTTGATGCTGATCCAGACGTTAAGTTATGGTTCAGATTAATTTGGATAATGGGGTATGTTCCAGATGGTAATTGATAATAATGATGATGATAAGGGGTATGGTTCAGATGATATTGGCTGATGGTACCGATACTCGGGTATGTTCTAGATGATTTTATCTTGGTGTGAGTTCCAAATGATTGTGGATGATAACCCAGTGGGTGGCATGTGTTCTAAGTGAACGTGGATCATGGTCTAGAAATATAGGAAAGTTTCACATGATTTCAAACAATGATTTAGGTGGTCTATTACGTCCAAGATGATTGTGGATTATGATTTGGATGTTGGTTGAATGTGCTTCTATTTTGTTAAAAGTTCCACAACTTTGTTGAAAATGTCTGATGACTCCTATTAGGAGAAGATCGATCTGGTTTGGGAAAATTCAATGATTTTGATGGAGGTCTATGTACCAGATTATTGTGGATAATGATCTAGATATTTGGGTATATCCCAGAGAAAGGTGGATGGGGATCCACATCGTTGGTGATGTTTTAGATCATAAAGTAAGATGGTCCAGATTTTGAAGTATGCTGCTGATTGTATTAGATCATCATCAAGATGATGGGTTTCATTCCAGTTGATAGTGTATGATCATCCAGATGATGGGTTCAAGATTATTTTGGTCAATGGGGTATGTTCGAGATGGTAATGATTGATAACAAAAATGAAGTAGTATGGTCTAGATGACAGGGGATACTGATATAGATGCTAATTTATCTTTCTGGTGAATTAGGATGATGTGGCATGTTCCAAATGATAGTGGTTGATTTGGATAATATAATTTAGATGATAGTTTAAAGCTTTTTATTTGTTTAAATACTCCACAATTTTTTCGCGAATGCATGAAGACTTCTATTATGACACGATTGATCCTGGCTCATTACAGACCCATCCACGTGGAATTTAATCTAGCAATTAATCAGTAAACGTAGTTCAGCTCGTGGTAGTACGATTTATTCTGTTCGTATATATCTTTTAGGAATAAACTAAAGGTGAACGAAGATTTAGTTTTGGTTTAGGGAGGTTCAATGATTGAGATTGAGGTCTATCTTCCAGATGATTGTGAATAATAATCCAGGTAGTAAGTTATGTTCCAGATTATTTTGGATAATGGAGTGTGTTCCAGATATCACTGAATGATAATGTAGATGATGGTGTATGGTCTAGTTCATAGGGGTTGCCGTTCTAGGTTATCTTTCTAGTGATTTGGGATGATGTGGTATATTCCAGATGATGCTGGATGATGATCCCGATGGTCGGGTATGTTCTGATGTTTGGGTATATTCCAGATGGTACTGAATGATAATGTAGATGATAGGGTATAGTCTATTTGATATCGGATGCTGATCTAGGTTACCTTCCTAGTGATTCTAAATGATGTGGTATATTCCAGATGATATTGGATGATGATGATGGTCTGGTATGTTTCTGATGGTATTGGATGATGATGATGGTCTGGTATGTTTCTGATGATATTGGATGATGATCACGATGGTCTGGTATGTTTCAGATGGTAATGAATGATAATGTAGATGATGAGGTATAGTCTAGTTGATAGTGGATGCTGATCAAGGTGAACTTCCTAGTGATTTTTGATAATGTGGTATGTTCCAGATGATAGTGGATGAGGATCCCGATAGTCGGGCATATTCCAGATGGTACTGAATGATAATGTTGATGATCGGATATGGTCTAATTGATAGTGGATGCTGATCTAGGTTATCTTTCTAGTAATTTTGGATTTTGTTATATGTTCCAGATGATAGTGGATGATGATGATGTTGATAATCTGGTACGTTTTTGATGGTATTGGATGATGATCACGATGGTCTGGTATGTTTCAGATGATAACGAATTGTAATGTAGATGATGAGGTATTGTCTAGTTGATAGTGGATGCTGATCTAGGTTATTTTTCTAGTAATTTTGAATTGTATTATGTTCCATATGATGGTGCATAATAATTCCGATGGTTGGGTATGTTCCTGATGTTTGGGTATGTTTCAGATGATACTGAATAGTAATGTAGATGATGAGGTATAGTCTATTTGATAGTGGATGCTGATCTAGGTTATCTTTCTAGTGATTTTGAATGATGTGGTATGTTCCAGATGATAGTTGATGAACATGATGATGATAATGGTCTGGTATGTTTCTGATAGTATTGGATGGTGATCATAATGGTGTGGTATGTTCCAGATGGTACTAAATGATAATGTAGATGCTGGGGTATGGTCTAGTTGATAGCGGGTGCTGTTCTAGGTTATCTTTCAAGTGATTTTAAATTATTTGTTATGTTCCATATGATAGTGGATGATGATAATGATGATGATGATGGTCTGGTATGTTTCTGATAGTATTGGATGATGATCACGGTGGTGTGGTATGTTCCAAATGGTACTGAATGATAATGTAGATTATGGAGTATAGTCTAGTTGATAGTGGATGCTGATCTAGATTAACTTCCTACTGATTTTTGATAATGTGGTATGCTCCAGATGATTGTGGAGGATGATAACGATGATCAGGTATGTTCCAGATGATACTGAATGATAATGTAGGTGATGGGGTATAGTCTAGTTGATAGTGGATGCTGATCTAGGTTAACGTCTAAGTGATTTTTGATAATGTGGTATGTTCCAGATGGTAGTTGATGATTATCCCGATGGACGGGTATGTTCCAGATGATATGCAATGATAATGCAAATGGTGGGGTATGGTCTAGTTGATAGCGGATGCTGATCTAGGTTATCTTTCTAGTGATTTTGGATGATGTGGTATATTCCAGATGATAGTAGATGATGATCCCGATGGTTGAGTATGTTCCAGATGGTACTGAATTATAATGTAGATGATGGGGTATTGTCTTGTTGATAGCAGATGTGGATCTAGGTTAACTTTTTAGTGATTTTGGATAATGTGGTATGTTCGAGATGTTTTTGAATGATAATGTAGATGATAGTGTATGGTCCAGTTGATAGCGGGTGTTGTTCTAGGTTATCTTTCTAGTGATGATGGATGATGTGGTACGTTCCAGATGATTGTGGATGATGATCCCGATTGTTAGGTATGTTCCTGATGTTTGAGTATGTTTCAGATAATACTGAATGATAATGTTGATGATGGGGTATGGTCTATTCGATAGTGGAAGCTGATCTAGGTTTTCTTTCTAGTGATTTTGGATGATGTGGTATGTTCCGAATGATAGTGGATGATGATCCCAGGGTCAGCTATATTCCTGATGGTATTGGATGATGATCACGGTGGTCTTGTATGTTCCAAATGGTATTGAATGATAAACTAGATTCCACAATTTGGTTAAAAATGCCTAAAGACTCCTATTATGACACGATCAACCCCTGGCTCGATTTGGTGGATTCGTCACTCATACCTGGCGCATTACAGACCCATCCACGTGGAATTTAATCGAGCAATTAATCAGGGTTCGTAGCTCAGCCAGCAGTGGTACGACTTATTTAGTATGGATATATCTTTCAGGTCTAGAGGTGAACGAAACTTTGCTTTTGGTTTGGGGAGAGGAGTGGAGAGGAATTAGGGAACAAACGGAATGGACAGGTAGACAGAATGGACAGACAGGCATGAGGCCCATTGGGCGGGTCGAACATTGTGAGCTTTTTTACACGTCTGCCGAACAATTCGCTCGCGAATGGCAACCACATATAGGAAGATGGGCCAGTCGAGGTGCCAGCGACGTGCCTGGGTCCTAGCCTGGCGGGAGTGGGGGAAGCGGAGGACTCAGCACCATTAATCATCGAGGTAATTCCATAGATGGCTCTTGGCTGCTTGAGGGGCGAGCGATGCATGCCAAACTTGCATCCTGTCTCGCGCTCGCCCCCCGAGTCTTCGATTCCATCAACTCTTTTTGCATAATCTAATTAAAGCCTAAACAAAATCGAGCCAGTTGTTGCCAAGTTTACAGAAAGGGTTATTTGTGTGAGATTTAGTGGATGATGACCCCGATGGTCGGGTATGTTCCAGATGGTACTTAATGATAATGTAGATGATGCGGTATGGTCTCGTTGATAGTGGATACTGATCTGGGTTGTCTTTCTATTGATTTTAGATGATGTGGTTTGTTCCAGATGATAGTGAATGATCACTTTGATGGTCGGGTATGTTCCAGATGGTACTGAATGATAATTCAGATGATGGGGTATGGTCTAGTTGATAGTGGATGCTGATCTGGATTACCTTTCTAGTGATTTTGAATGATGTGGTATGTTCCAGATAATGGTGGATGATGATAACGATGTTCTGGTATATTTCTGATGGTATTGGATGATTATCAAGATGGTCTGGTATTTTCCAGGTGGTACTGAATGATAATGTAGATGCTGATCTAGGTTATTTTTCTGGTGATTTTGGATGATGTGGCTTGTTCCAGATTATAGTGGACGATGACCCCGATGGTCGGGTGGTTTATCAAAATCTTTGAGAGTGAAGTTAAAAACAATGGATGGTCCTTTTTGAATTGGAAGAGACAGGAAGAGTTTTTCACAGTAAATTCATTTAATTCATGAATTAAAAATAAAAGCTTCAAAAACTAAGGAATCAATTTTTTCAGTTAGATCAAGCTTGGCGTAATTATTTCCAAATGAAATTTGACGTTTTTTGGATTGAAAGATGCAAGACAATTTTTCGAAAATAAATTAAAATTGAAAGCTTAAAAAATTCAACAATCCAATTTTCTTAGTGGGAAAAAGCCTGGTGTAATTATTTTCAAATGAAATAAATCTTTTTTGAGTTCGGTAAATGAAAGTCATTGAGTAGATAATTGAAAATGTTTGATTTTATCATTAAAAATAACTGATTTCATCCGCGAAAAGTAAAGATTAATTATTCAAAATTTATGAATCATTCATTCAGTAAGTCAAATTATATGATTCGAAAAATCATTTTTGACTGAGTTGAATCTATTTGTCAATTTAAATTTGTTATTATATTCCTATATTATAATAAAAGATTAAAAATAATATGAAATTGTTTATTAATTTAGTAAAAGCTACTGATAATACCATTCAATATAAATTGTTCATTCAGTGAATAGTATAGTTTAGAATTTTGAAAATAACTAACTACATCAGTAGAAATAACAGATTTGATCATTTAAAATGACTGATTTTACAAGTGAGTCAAATCAACTGATTTGAAGCAACATATTTGACTGATTTATTGTTATTTAAATCCCCATCAACTGAATAAATTCATTCAATTGAATTAACTGAACGACTGATTTATTTGAATTAATTGAGCGACTGATTTAATTAGTAAATGCTACTGAGCAAACCATTGGAAATGAATGATTTAATTAGTGAAAGTCACAGACAAGATCATATAAAATAACTGATTTATTCATTGGAATTTATTTTTTAGATAACTAGTAATGACTGATTAGTTCAGTGGAATTTGCTGATTAGATTTTTCAAAATTATAGATTTTATCATCCAAGAATGAATAAGTGATTAATTCAGTGAAAGTTACAGATCAGACTATTCCAAGTTAAATATTTAATCAATTAATTTCACAGTTCAGATCAATTGTATTTACTAATTTTATCAGTGAAAATTACAGATTGGATGCTTCAAAATTACTTTTTCGTCAGTAAATCAAAATCCACTGAAAATCAGTTACTTTCCAGTGTTTAATTTAAATATTGCTCACTGAATCAATCAGTCAATTGAAATTTCTGATTTTCTTTTAATAGAACTGACTGATTTGTTTTTTATATTCTCAATTACATATAAATTTAAATTACCTTATACAATAGCTTTACTATAAATAATAAATAAAATTAGAATAGATGTTTTCAGTACAGGTTCGAACAGTTATATTAACTTAAAATGACTGAATTAATCAGTGAAAATCACAGATTGCATCATTAAAAATGACTGATTTCACTAGTGAGTAAAATATACTGATTTAAAAAGTCAATTTTGAATAATTTATTGGTTGTCAAAGCTGCATTGCTTGAATCAGTTAAAATCGGCTGCGAATCAGTCACTTCAAATTACTGATTTTCATTAAATGGAAGTGACTGATTTGCTGATCAATTCTCCGTTAAAATAAATAAAAATTAAATTATAATACAGTGACTGATTATTTACTTAATAAAAGGCAGGAATTATATTTATAAAATTGACTGATTGAATCAGTAGTATTTACTTAATAAATAAATCAAGATTACTGATTTCATTACGAAAAATAACAGATTGATTCATTCAAAATGAATGATTTAATCAGAGACTTAAATTGACTGAATTGAAAAATAACTTTTGACTGTTTTATCATTCGACAAATACGCATAGCTTGAATCAGTCAAAATTGACTGCGAATCTGTAGATTTGAGATCTTTTGTCAAAGCTGCATTATTTGAATCAGGTAATATTGACTGCGAATCAGTCACTCCAAATTACTGATTTTGATTTAATGGAAGTGACTGATTTTCTCATCAATTTTCCGTGAAAATAAATTTAAATTACATTAAAATACAGTGACTGATTTACTGAATAAAAGTTAGGGATTGGATTTATAAAATTCACTGATTGAATTATTTGCACCTAATGAATCAATCAAAATTACTGATTTCATTGCTATAAAGAACAGATTGAATAATTGAAAACAAACGATTCAATCAGTAAGTCAAATTGACTGATTTTAAAAATAACTTTGGACTGTATTATCATTCGACAAATCTGCATAGTTTGAACCAGTCAAAATTGACTGCGAATCAGTAGCTTTGAGATTTTCAGTTTGAAAAAAATGAGAAGAAATGTCTTCACTCCAGGTGCGAATGATTGACTCAGTGTAAATTATATTTTATATCAATAAAAGTAAATGATTCAATTTGTGAATTTTACAGTTGGGTTCACTTAAAATGACTGAATTTATCAGTGAAAATAACATATTTGATAATTAAAAATGACTGATTTCACTAGTGAATAAAATTGACTGATTTGAAGAGTCAATTGTGACTAATTTTTTGGTTCTCAAAGCTGAAATATTTGAATCAGTTATAATTGACTGTGAATCAGTCACTTCAAATTACTGGTTTTAATTTAATGGAAGTGACTGATTTGCTCATAAATTCTCCGTGAATATAAATTTAAATTACATTATAATACAGTGACTGATTTGCTCAATAAAAATTTTGAATTGGATTGATAAAATTGACTGATTAAATTAGTGGAACTTACCTAATGAATCAAACAAAATAACTGATTTCATTACTGTAAATAACAGATTGAATAATACAAAATAAATGATTCAATCAGTGACTCAAATTGACTGATTTGAAAAATAACTTTCGACTGTTTTATCATTCGACAAATCCGCATAGTTTGAACCAGTCAAAATTGACTGCAAATCAGTAGCTTCAAATCTTTAGTTTTAAAAAAATTAGAAGAGATGTCTTCAGTCCAGGTGCGGATGATTTACTCAGTGTAAAATATATATTAAATTCATAAAGATCAATGATTTAATCAGTGAATTATAGAGTTAAGTTAACTCAAAATGACTGACTTTATCAGTGAAAATCACAGATTGGATCATTCAATATAACTGGTTTCAACAGTGAGTAAAATGGACTGATTAATGGAGTCAATTTTTACTAATTCATCAGTTGTCAAAGCTACGATATTTGAATCAGTTAAAATCGACTGCCAATCAGTCACTTAGAATTGATGATTTTCATTCAATGAAAGTGACTGATTTGCTCATAAATTGTCGGTAAAAATAAATTAAAATTAAATTGTAATACAGTGACTGATTATTTACTCAATAAAAGCTAGGAATCATATTTATAAAATTGACTGATTAAATTAGTGGCGCCTAAATCAATTTATCCATAATGATTGAATAATTCAAAATAAATAATTGAATCAGTGACTTAGACTGACTCATTTGTAAAACAAGTTTGTACTGTTTTATCATTCGAAAAATCCGCATAGTTTGAACCAGTCAAAATTGACTGCGAATCAGTAGCTTTGAGATCTTTAGTTCGGAATAAAATTAAAATAAATGACTTGAGTCCGGGTGCGTATGACTTACTCAATCAGTCAATTTTACAGTTAGGTTCACTGAATTTATCACTGAAAATCACAGATTAGATCATTCAAAATGACTGGTTTCGCCAGTGAGTAAAATGGACTGATTTACGGAGTCAATTTTTACTAATTTATCAGTTGTTAAAGCTGCAATATTTGAATCAGTTCAAATCGACTGCGAATCAGTCACTTCAAATTACTGGTTTTAATTTAATGGAAGTGACTGATGTGCTCATAAATTCTCCGTGAATATAAATTTAAATTACATTATAATACAGTGACTGATTCACTCAATAAAAATTTTGAATTGGATTGATAAAATTGACTGATTAAATCAGTGGAATTTACTTAATGAATCAAACAAAATCACTGATTTCATCACTGAAAATAACAGATTGAATAATACAAAATAAATGATATAATCAGTGACTCAAATCGACAGATTTGACAAATAGCTTTTGACTGTTTTATCATTCGACAAATCCACATAGCTTGAACCAGTCAAAATTGACTGCAAATCAGTAGCTTTGAGATCTTCAGTTCGAAATAAAATTAAAATAAATGACTCGAGTCCGGGTGCGAATGACTTACTCAATGTAAATTATATATTATATTAATAAAAATAAATGATTTAATCAGTCAATTTTAAAGTTAAGTTCACTGACTTTATCAGTAAAAATCACAGAGTGGATCATTCAAAATGACTGGTTACACCAGTGAGTAAAATGGACTGATTAATGGAGTCAATTTTGACTAATTTATCAGTTGGCAAAACAGCAATAATTGAATCAGTTAAAATTGACTGCGAATCATTCACTTAAAATTACTGATTTTCATTTAATGGAAGAGGCTGATTTGCTCATAAATTCTCGTTTAAAATAAATTATAATTAAATTATAATACAGTGACTGAATATTTACTTAATAAAAGTTGGGAAATAGATTTATAAAATTGACTGATTGAATTAGTAGCGCTTAATGAGTCAATCAATAATGATTGAATCATTAAAAATTAATGATTTAATCAGTGACTTAGACTGACTGATTTGAAAAACAAGTTTTGACTGTTTTATCATTCGACAAATCCGCATAGGTTGAATCAGTCAAAATTGACTGCGAATCAGTAGCTTTGGGATCTTTTTAAAAAAACACAAGAAATATTTTCAGTTCAGGTACGAAATTTTGCTGCTGGAGATTTGGATTCCTCGTTAGCTCGTAATGAGAAATTGGGAAGAAGACTGCAGAGTTTTTCGTTTCTTTGAAGGTCTAATAAGCGGCGAGGCAAAAAAAAATTCTTAAACAAAAAATTCTCGTCTGAAAAGATCTCCAGCCTAGCGTAGAGGCTTGTTAGAATGAAACATTGTTATTTGCTAATTTTCAAGCAAGTGCCTCCTGGCTATTTCTATTTGTCAATTCCGGTATTCAGCAGACCTTATTGAACTTTTTCTCAATAGATTTCCATTTTAAGAGCGATACCTTCACCAGATCTTAATTAAACGGACGACTTTTATGCCCGTGGAAAATTAATGGTGCATATTTTAACTCGCTAGGCTTCATAATTTAGGTGAAGTTTTAATTACCTCAAACACTTGCGGAATTTCGCATAAATCCTTTTTTGCTTCAATTTAAAGGCCATCATTCTCTGGGAGTTAGAGTTTAGGATAGGAAAGTGAAAGGGAAAGAAGTAAATTTTTTTTCAGATGACAGGGGATTTTGTTTATCATTAAAAATAGTAGACATTTTTTCTGAGTAGTGTATTTTTTCAGTAGAGAACCCTGAATCGTTCAAAGTAGTTTTCTAAGTGAGCTAGAACGATACAATAGAAATAAGTACACAAAAATTATTTTTTGGAAACCTCCTACTTTTCTGTTTCTATTTTTTCAATAGAGCTGAAAAAATATCATGGTGCAAAATTTTTCTTTCTAGGAAAAAATTGGTTTTTGTTGTGTATCTTCATGATGATTGTGGATGATGATCCAGATGGAGAGGTACGTTCTAGATGCTTTTGATTGATGACCCAAATGATAAAGTATGATACAGATGATTATGGAGTACGAAGTATGTGCCAGATGATTGTGGATAATAATCCATAGAGTGTATTACGTTCCAGATGATATCATGTGTTGGCGTTTGTTCCAGATGATAGTCGATTATGACCCAGATGAAGAGCTACGTTCTTGATGGTTGTTCATAATAATCCAGATCGTAGATTATGTTTTTCATCATACTAGATGGCGAGCCAGATGATAAATTATGTCATACATGATTTTAGATGATGGGGCATGTTCCAAAGGATCAAGGAGGAGGATCCAGATGTTGATGAATCTTCCAGATGACCTCGGATGATGACCCAGATCGTGGGGTATTTCCTAGCGAATGTTGGACGATGATCATCCACATGATGAAGTATGGTCCAGGTAATAGTTCAAGCTGATCCAGATTGTAAGTGATGTTCCAGATTATTTTGGATGATGGTGCACGTTCCAGATCGTAATATATGCTAGAATACAATCCAAAAGAATGTGGATGCTGATCCAAAAGCTAATTTACCTTTCAGATGGTTGTTGACGATGTGGTATGTTCCAGATGGTAGTAGATGCTGATACTGGTAGTCAGGCAAGTTCCAGATAATTGTAGATGACGATCATGATGATAGTACATGATGTTGTATGTTTCAGATGATATTGAATCACGTCCAGATGCTGGATTATGTTCCAGATGAAGAACTACGTTCTTTATGGTTGTTGGTAATAATCCAGTTCCTGGGTCATGTTTTTGACCATAGTGATTGACGACCCAGATGGTAAATTTTGTTTTACATAATTTCGTATGATGGGATAATGTTCCAAAGGATCGTAGAGAATGATCGAGATGCTGATGTGATCCAGATGACCCTGGATGATGATTTATATCTTGGGTTATGTTTTAGATGATATTACATAATGATCTAGATAGTGTGGTATGCTACAGATGGTAATGGATGATCATCCATATGATGTGGTATGGTTCAGGTGCTAGTAGAAGCTGATCCAGATTGTAAGTTATATTCCAGATTATTTTGGATGCTAGAGTATGTTCTAGATGGCATAAGCTGATAATCGACATGAAAAAGTATTATGCAAAAGAAAGTAGATGCTGATCCAAAAGCTGATTGCTTCCTTAGATGATTTTGGACGATTTGGTATGTTCCAGATGGTAGTAGATGCTGATCCTGGTAGTCGGGCAAGTTGCAGATAATTGTAGATGACGATGCTGACGATAATACATGATGTCTTGTGTTTCAGATGATAGTGAATCACGTCCAGATGTTGGATTATGTTCCAGATGAAGAACTACGTTCTTGATAGTTGTTGATAATAATACAGATCATGGGTTATGTTTTTGTTCTTACTGTTTGACGACCCAGATGGTAAATTTTGTTTCACATAATTTCGTATGATGGAATAATGTTCCAAAGGATCGTAGAGGATGATCCAGATGGTGATTGTGATCCAGATGACCCTGAATGATGATTTATATCTTGGGCTATGTTTCAGATTATATTACATAATAGTCCAGATTGTGGGGTATGTTGCAGATGGTAATGGGTGATCATCTAGATGATGAGGTATGGTCCAGGTAATAGCAGAAGCTGATCCAGATTTTAGGTTATATTCCAGATTATTTTGGATGATGGAGTATGTTCTTGATGGCATTAGCTTATAATCTAGATGACAGAGTATTATCCAGAAGAAAGTAGATGCTGAACCAAAAGCTAATTGCTTTTTTGAATGATTTTGGACGATGTGGTATGTTCCAGATGGTAGTAGATGCTGATCCTGGTAGTTGGGCAAGTTCCAGATAATTGTAGATGACGATGCTGACGATAGAACATGATGTCTTATGGTTCAGATGATAGAGAATCACGTCCAGATGTTGGATTATGTTTCAGATGAAGAACTACGTTCTTGATGGTTGTTGATAATAATCCAGATTGTGGGTTATGTTTTTGTCCACAGTTGTTGACGACCCAGATGGTAAATTTTGTTTCACATAATTTTGTATGATGGGCTAATGTTCCAAAGGATCATAGAGGATGATCCAGATGGTGGTTATGATTCAGATGACCCTGGATGATGTATCATATCTTGTGTTATGGTTTAGATGATAGTGCATAATGTTTCAGATTGTGCGGTATGCTACAGATTGAAAGTTATATTCCATATTATTTTGGATGACGGAGTATGTTCTAGATTGCAGCAGATGATGATGTAGATGACAGAGTTTGGTCTAAAAGAAAGCAGATGCTGATCCTGGTAGTCGGGCAAGTTCCAGATAATTTTAGATGACGATGCTGATGATAGTACATGATGTTGTAGGTTTCAGATGATAGTGAATCACGTCCAGATGTTGGATTATGTTCCAGATGATTATTTTGTGGTCTATGTCCCACATGATTGTTGACAATGATCCAGATGTTGTATCATGTTCCAGATTATTCTCGATGATGATTTGGACAATATTGGAAGATGAACCAAACAGTTTTGATGGTATCCAGGCGTTTTTAAAATATCCCAATTTCGAGAAGTCAGGGCCTGAGTATCAGAAGCTTTTGGTTGTGTCATAGATTTTTGTTTGTGTTCGCTAAAAATTAAACAAAATCTTATTTAAAAAAAATAGAAAACAAAGGTTAGAAGAAAAGTGTTGAAGAAGGAGAAAAAATAGTATTAGGTAAAAAAAGTGAACGGACTGTGATCCCGGAGATCATGAAAAACATTTTGAAGATGAAGAAGGAGAGAGTTCTGGTATTGGATGATAATGCAGATGTTGGGATATGGTTCAGATGATTGCAGATGATGATCTCCATGGTGAGTAGATTTTTTATGATAGCGAACAATGATCTAGAGAGTGAAATATGTGCTAGATAATTTCGGATACCAAAGTATGTTCCAGATAATTTTGAATGATGTTCCAGATAATTTTGGATCATGATCCAGGTAGTGAAATGTGCTACAGATGATTTTTTAATGATGATCCACGTGGTAAAATGTGCTACAGATGATTTTGAATGATGATCCAGATTGTTTGGTATGTTCCAGATGATAGTGAATGATAATTCAAATCTTCGGGAATGTTCCAGATGATTTTCGATGATGATCCAAGTAGTTAAGTACGTTCTATGTATACTGCGATGTAGGTGCAGTATGCAGAAGATTGTTAATAATGTTTCAGATAATTTTGCATCATAGGGTATGTTCCACATGATATTGAATGATGCCGCATGTGGTGGGGTATATTTCAGATGATGTTTATTGATCCAGATTGTAGAGTATATTCCAGATGATACAGGATGATAACGCAGATGGTGAGGAATGTCCCCGATTGTAGATGGGAATACACATAGTATCGTAGATTACAAATGATAGTGGGTGATGATCCATATGGTCAAGTATGTTTAAAAATAATTTAGGATGGTGGTCTATGTTCCAGATGTAACATATTTTAGATGAGAGGGGGAATTCTGGGGTATGTCCCAGATTCTGATGAACGGTAATGAAGAGAATGGGGTATGGTCCAGATAATTGTAGATGGTGGTCCAGATCATAAAGTATTCTCCAGATGACAGTGGATAATGATTCGGATAGTGAACTATGTTGTAGATAATTTGGGATGGTGGAGTATGTTCCAAATGCTTGTAGATGATGTTCCAGATAATTTTAGTTTATAGGTTATGTTCCAGATGATATCGGATGATGCTAAAGGTGATGGGGTATATTTAAGATAATTTTAAATTATGATTCAGGTGGTGAAATGTGCTACAGATGATTTTGAATGATAATCCAGATTGTTTGGTATGTTTCAGATGGTAGTGAATATTCATTCAGATGGTGGGGTATGTTTCAAATGATGGTCGATGATTATCCGGATAGTGAAGTATGTTCTATATACACTGCGATGTAGGAGTACGATCCAGAAGATTGTTAATAACCTTTCAGATAATTTTGCATTATAGGGTACGTTCCAGATGATATTTGATGATGCTACACGTAATGGGGTTTATTCCAGATGATTGTTGATAATGATCCAGTTTGAAAGGTATGTTTCAGATGATATTGGATGATAATGAACATGGTGGAAAATGTCCCTGATGATTTGAGATAAGAATCCACATAGTAGTGTAGATTTTAAATGATAGTGGATGATGACCCGAACAGTAAACTATGTTCTAGATAATTTGGGATGGTGGAGTATGTTATAAATGATTGTGGATGATGTTGCAGATAACTTCAGCCTATAGGGTATGTTGCAGATGATATTGGATCATGCCAAAGTTTATAGGGTATGGTATGTTCTACATGTTTGTCAATCATGATCCAGATTCTCGGGCATCTTTCAGGTGGTATTGTATGATAATGCGTGTGGGGTTCGTTCCTGATTATTGTAGACGATAATCCATATAGGAATGTATATTTCCGGTGATAGTGAATGATGATCCAAATGGTGAGGTATGTTCTAAATAATTATGGATGGTAGGCTATGTTCCAAAAGATTGTGGATGATGTTCCAGATTATGGTGTATGTTTCAGATAATGATGCATGATACTGAAGAGGATGTTGATAATATTCCAGATGATTGTTGATGATCCTGATTGTAGGTAATGTTGCAAATGATAGTGAATGATGATCCACATGGTCAAGTATGTTATTAATAATTTGGGAAGGTGGAGTATGTTCCAAATGATTGTGGATTATGTTCGAGATAATTTCAGCTTATGGAGTGTGTTCAAGGTGATAATGGAGGATGCTAAAGGTAATGGGGTATGTTTCAGATGTTGTTCGATGATGATCCAGATTCTCGGGTATCTTTGAGATGGTGTTGGATGGTAATGCGTGTGGGGTATGTTCCGGATTATTGTAGACGATATTCCACATAGTCATGTATATTTCCCGTGACAGTGAATGATGATCCAAATGGTGAACTATGTTCTAGATTATTTGGGATGGTGGAGTATGTTCCAAATGATTGTGGATGATGTTACAGATAATTTGAGCGTATAGGGTATGTTCCAGATGATACTAAATGATGTTACAGGAGGTAGGTTATATTCCAGATGATTGTTGATGATCCAGATTGTAGGTCATGTTCCAAATAATAGTAGATGATAATCCACATCGTCAAGTATGTCATAAATAATTTTGGATGGCGGACTACGTTACAAATGATTGTGGATGATGTTCCAGATAATTTTAACCTATAGGGTATGTTCCAGATGATACTGAATGATGTTACAGGTGGTTGGTTATATTCCAGATGATTGTTGATGATGCAGATTGTAGCTTATGTTCCAAATGATAGTGGATGATGATCCACATGGTCAGGTATGTCATAAATAATTTTGGATTGAAGACTATGTTCCAAATGATTGTGCATGATGTTCCAGATAATTTTAGCTCAAAGAGTATGTTCCAGATGATACTGAATGATGCTACAGATGGTGAGTTATATTCTAGATGATTGTTGATGATCCAGATTGTAGGTCATGTTCCAAATGATAGTGGATAATGATCCACATGGTCAAGTATGTTACAAATAATTTTGGATGATAATCTATGTTACAAATGATTGTGGATGATGTTCCAGATAATTTTAGCTTATAAGTTATGTTCCAGATTATACTGAATAATGCTACAGGTGGTGGCTTATATTCCAGATAATTGTTGATGATCCAGATCGTAGATCATGTTCTAAATGATAGTGGATGATGATCCACATGGTCAAGTATGTTATAAATAATTTTGTATGTTGGACTATGTTCCAAATGATTGTGGATGATGTTCCAGATTATAGGGTATGTTCCAGATGATGGTGGAGAATAATTCAGATGTTGAATCAAAAAGAGAAGAAAGGGTATCAGCTAAAAGAGGGTAAGAAATCTGTTGCCTGAGATCTTGTTAAATTCTTTGCAAGATCGAGGAGAAGATTGTCTTGCAATGAGGTAGTAGATTTTAATTTTTTTGAGATTAGGATCTAATCGAGGGGGTGTTGGAATGAGACGTTCTGACGGGCGCCAAAGGGCCGAAGGTGGCTGCTAAAAATGATTAAAAGTAACCTAGTCCCCTGTGGAGAGACGTTGCCCCGTCGGTGCCTGAATCAGCGCCGCGGGGGGCTGATTGTCAAGGGTTGGACCCTACCCCCAGCTTAAGGCTAATTTATTGAGATGTCGTCCTACTCGAATAGCCATCGATTTTTTTCCTGAGCGTTTAATGGCGCTACCGGAAGACCAGTTTACGATTCGACTTCCGTCGCTCGGATTGAATCGTTCTTGCACGTGCTTCTATTTATTAAACGACCCGTATTTGCATAGCAAGTTTCTGCACTGAATTAGGGGGATGTTTCATCGGCTCCATCAAACAAGTCGTATAAACATTTTTATTCGATTCTTCTTATTTGTTCACTTTTAGATATCTAGTTTGGATTTTTAAGTTTTTTATTTTTAAAGAATTATTGTTCGAGAGATTGATATTTATAACTGTTAAAATATAATATACAATATATAACCGTATGAATATATGTTATGTTCCAGATTATTTTGGATGATGGAGTAAGTTCTAGATCGTAGTAGATAATAGGGTATGGTCCAAAAGAAAGTGGATGCTAATCCAAAAGCTAATTTATCTTTCAGATGATTTTAAACGATCTGGTATGTCCCAGATGGTAGTAGATGATGATGTTGGTATTTGGGCAAGTTCTAGATTATTTTGGATGATGGAGTAAGTTCTAGATCGTAGCAGATAATATAGTATCGTCCAAAAAAAGTGGATGCTAATCCAAAAGCTAATTTAGCTTTCAGATTATTGTGCAGGATCTGGTATGTCCCAGATGGTAGTATATGATGATGTTGGTAGTCGGACAAGTTCCAGATTATTTTGGATGATGGAGTAAGTTCTAGATCGTAGCAGATGATAGAGTATGGTCCAAAAGAAGGTGGATGCTAATCCAAAAGCTAATTTATCTCTCAGATGATTGTGGACGATCTGGTATGTCCCAGATGGTAGTAGATGTTGATGTTGGTAGTCGGGCAAGTTCCAGATTATTTTGGATGATCTAGTAAGCTCTAGATCATACTATATGATAGAGTATCGTCCAAAAGAAAGTATATGCTAATCCAAAAGCTAATTTATCTTTCAGATGATTGTGGACGATCTGGTATGTCCCAGATGTTGTAGTTTTAACAAAAAAATTGAACTTTCTGAAAAAAAACTGAATTTTCAAACATGCTTCAGAATGACTAGAATTATTGCTGAAATTTTGAAAAATCTTTCAAAGTAAGAAAAAGGGCTTTAAAATACTAAGGACTGTTTTTCGAATATGTCGAGAAAAATTTCATTGTTTTAAAATTTTTCCAGCAGTCATGAACAATTCATTGTTTTTTCTTGAATCCTTTTAAAATCCTTCAAAATTTTAGATTTTTTCGAAATATTCCAACATTTGCATTTAGTTTAAAATTGTTTGAAATCTTCTCAAATTTTAAGTTGGTCATATTTTGAAATAGTTTGAAATTCGTTTAAATATTACCAATAGGGTATTTTTTTAAGATAAAATTCATTTTAAATTTTCGCAGGAATTTTAAGGAAATTTTTTTATAAAGTGTTGTTTTTAATTTTGAAAATAAGTGAATAATCCTTGGATATAGGTATTGGTTTTAATTTTTCTTTAAACTGGTTTCAAAAATCAAATCTGATAGCAAAAAAATTGTTAAAATAAGCGTATGTTGTAATTTTTTTAAATTTTCCATTAAAAATAATGTTTTTATTCAAGATTGTGTTTTCATAATATTATTTTATTTAATTAAATCATCGAAAGCTCATTTTTTGTGAAAACTTGATTTTTAGAAAGATAACTATCTTGAAATCTTCTAGATTCTTTTTAGTCAATATTGAAAATCTTTTAAAATGTTTTAAAATATTTTAAAATATTTCTTTAAATTAATTTTTCAAAATAAATATCATTTCAAATTTTCCCAGCAATCTTCAGATAATTTTAAATTTTTTTAAAAGCCCTGAAATTTTTTAAAAGTCCTGAAATTTTATTTAAAAATCTTCGAAAATCCAGATTCTGTTTTAAATAATTAGAAATCTTTTCAAATTTGAAATTATGTTTGATATTTCTGCAAAATTTCGAAATATCTTTCAAATTTATTTAAATTTTTCCCTCAACCCTTATAACATTTTTAAAAGTTGAAAAAATTGCCCTCAAATCTTTCAAATTTGTTGCTACATTTTCAAGAAATCTTCTGAAATTAAAAAAATCACTTGCAATTTTTCTGGGAATGTTGAGGAAAATTAAACATTTTCTAGAATCTTTTGAAAATTCGGAAAAGGCTTTAAAATATTTTGTTTAAAATCTTCAAAAATCTATATTTCTCTTTAAATTTTTTGTAAAATTTATCTGTTTTGTTGAAAATTCGTTTTATTTTTGAAAATGGTTAACAATTTATCAATTTTATTGAAAATTTGTGTTTTCTTTTTGGTTTAAAGTTTAAATTTGTTGTGAAAAAATAAATTTTTTAATTGAAGATTCATCACTTTTGTTAAAAATACAACTATTTTGTTGTGCATTAATTTTTTATAGAAAATTCATATTTTTAGCTCAAATAGTCCACTGTTTTTTTTACAGAAAATTCGTCTTTTTGTCTTGAAAACTTAACAATTTTCAGAAAAATGAAATCATTTGGTTAAATGTTAACTTTTTGGGGAAATTTTATATTTCTTGGTAGAAATTCTTACTACTTTGTTTAAAAATTAAACGATTTAGCTAAAAATATAACAATTTTGTTAAAAATTGAGATCATTATCAAGAAATTTGAATATTTTATAGAAAAATAACGTTTTTGTTAAAAAATATTGTTGGGTTGAAAATTCAACGGTTTTCTAAAGAATTTAAGATTTTGGTTTTAAAATTCAATTTTTGTTTAAATTCATGTGATTTGATAATTCCTCTTTTTTCGTAGAACATTAATCTTCTTGGTCAAAAATTTATCTTTTTGGTTCAAAATTCAAATTCTTGGCTAAAAATTTATCTTTTTTGTTCAAACTAATTTTTTTATCAGCAAATTGACCTACTCTATTTCTAGTTGAAAATTTATCCTTCATAAATTGAAAATTCAACCATCTGGTAGAAAATTCATTAATTTTGTTTGAAGATGAGTCTTTTTAATCAAATTGAGCTAAAAGAAAATTCTTATTTTATTTCCTAAAAATTAACTCTTTGAACTGAAAACCGAGCGATTGCCATTTTTGAAGGAAAACTTATCTTTTCTGGTTGAAAATTCAACTATTTTGATTAAAAATTTATCTTTCTTGATTAAAAATTATTCTTATCGTTTGATAATAATCTTTTTGGCTTTAGGAGTCAACTTTTTTTTTAATCGTTCGTCTTTTCAAGTTGATGACTAAAGTCCTTCGTTGAAAATTCGTTTTTGATTTGTTGAAAAGTAAATTGTTTAACTGAAAATTTAGCGAATCCTCTTTTGAGTAAATAAATCTTCTTAGTGGAAAATTGGTGAAAAGCTCGTGTTTTTTTTCTCGAATTCAAGTTCTTGAAAATTCGTTTTTTTGTTGCTAAAAATGCAATCATTTAGTTAGAAATTGAACAATTTTTTTCTAACTTACATTATTTATTCGTAAATTTGACTTTTTCGTTGAAAATGGGTCCATCTGGATTAAAAATTCATCTTTCAGTTGATAGTTTACCACATAGTTACGTTAGCAGTTGGTAATTGAGCTGATTCAACTTTTTGAGTTTCTAGTAAGGAACCTTAATTTATAAATTATATTTGTTTAAACATTATCTTCAGTTATCAATTTGTCAAATTTTTTTCAAAGCAAAAAAACGACAAAACGTGAGATGTCAATTCTGAATAAAATTCTAGACTGAATTTCCTCTGGTAGATAAAAGTCGCTAGTTAGGGTTCTTATGTGAGCCAATCCAGATCCCTTCTGGAATGGCAATACCGGAGGGACTGCTCGTCATTTTAAAGTCGACCGATACAGAACTATACAGTTAATTCAATTTACTGACTCCTCAATGAAATGGACAGTGACGATTTAATTCTGAAATCCCGAGGGACGAGTGAGCCCAGTTAATTCACCCACTCGCCATAAGTAGATCGATCATCATTGCGTGAGGCAAATAACATTAAAGTTTCAGATGTCATCACCAACTTTTGCCATTTTTTTGTTGCGAGTACTCCTGAATGAAGAATGGGCAATCAAATTTGATAATCTTAACATTTTGTCAAGGTTTCAAAATATTTCAAGGAATTTTAACGATTTTCAGGATTTCAGTGCCCTAATGATAGGGTATGATACTGATGATAGTGGATAATGATCCAGATCGTGGATTATGTTTTTGAACATACTAGATCACGATGCAGAAGGTAGATTATGTTACACATGATTTTGGATGATGGCATATGTTCCAAAGAATCGTGGAGGATGATCCAGACGTGGAGGATGATCCAGGTGGTGATGTGTCTTCCAGGTGACCTTGGATGATGACCCAGATCGTGGGATATTTCCTAGAGAATGCTGGCTCATGATTCATATCTTGGGTTATGTTTTAGATGATAGTGCATAATGATCCAGATTGTGGGATATGCTGCAGATGGTAATGGATGATCATCCACAGGATGGGGTATGGTCCAGGCAATAGTGGAAGCTGATCCAGATTGCAAGTTATGTTCCAGATTATTTTGGATAATGGAGTAAGTTCTAGACCGCAGTAGACGACACAGTATGCTGATCCGAAAGCTGATTTATCTTTCAGATGATTGTTGACAGTGTGGTATCTTCCAGATGGTAGTAGATGATGATGCTGGTAGTCGGGCAAGTTCCAGATGATTGTAGATGACGATGCTCATGATAGTACATGATGTTTTATGTTTCAGATGATAGTGAATCTCGTCCAGATGTTGGATTATGTTTCAGATAATTCTTTTGAGGTATATGTTCCACATGATTGTGGATGATGAACCAATTGGTGGCGTGGATTCCAAATGAATAAGGATCATGACCCAAAATTAGAGGTGTGCCCCACATGATTGTTGATATTGGTCCAGATAATGTATCATGTTCCAGATTATTGTCCATGATGATTCAGATGATAGTGGAAGATGATCCAAACAGTTTTGACGGTATCCAGGTGTTTTTAAAATAGCTCAATTTCGAGAAGTCAGGGCGGGAGTATAAGAAGCTTTTGATTGTCGACTACCTATAGAATTGATTATCTCTCAAGCTCAGCTTCTTTATAGATCCACATCCGTTTCTTCGCTCTCGATGTCCTTCAAAACAATTAAATTCGAAAATAAATTGGTCAGGAAATATTCAAAGGCTGTATCATCGAAAAGAATCTTTTTTAGGATCCAATAGAGAGTGTGTTAAAATTAAACGATCTGACAGGCCAAAGGGCCGAAGGTGGCTGTTGAAAATGATCAAAGGTAACAGAATATGGTTAGTAATTGAAAAAAACGTTCAATTTTCAACATCAGAATGATGATCAAGATTCTGGATGATGATCCAGATGTTGTGATATATTCCAGAAGGCATTGGATTATAACGCAGATGTTGAGATATGGTTCAGATGATTGTAGATGATGATACCCATGGTGAGTGGATCCTTCATGATAGCGAACGATGATCCAGAGAGTGAAGCATGTCCCAGATAATTTTTGATACTGAAGTATGTTCCAGATAATTTTGAATCATGATCCAGGTGGTGGAATGTGCTACAGATGATTTTGAATGATGATCCAGTTGGTGAAATGTGCTACAGATGATTTTGAATGATGACCCAGTTCGTTTGATATGCTCCAGATGATAGTGAATGATAATTCAGATCGTGGGGAAAGTTCCAGATGATTGTCGATGATGATCGAAATAGTGAAGTACGTTCTATGTATATTGCGATGTAGGAGTACCATGTAGAAGATTTTTAATGATGTTTCAGATAATTTTGCATCATAGGGTAAGTTCCAGATGATATTGAATGATGCCGCATGAGGTCGGTTATATTTCAGATGATTGTTAATGATCCAGTTTGTAGAGTATATTCCAAATGATAGAGGATGATAACGCAAATGGTGGGGAATGTCCCCGACTGTAGATGAGAATCCACATAGTAGTGTAGATGACAAATGATAGTGGACGATGATCCATATGGTCAAGTATGTTTAAAAATAATTTAGGATGGTGTTCTATGTTCCAGATATAACATATTTTAGATTGGGTGGGGGGATTATGAGGTATGTTCCAAATTCTAATGTACGATAATGAAGAGGATGGGGTATGGTCCAGATCATAAAGTATTCTCCAGATGACAGTGGATGATGATTCGGATAGTGAACTATGTTCTAGATAATTTGGGATGGTGGAATATGTTCCAAATGATTGTGGATGATGTTCCAGATAATTTTAGTTCATAGGTTATGTTCTAGATGATATTGGATGATGCTAAAGGTGATGGGGTATATTTCAGATAATTTTGAATTATGATCCAGGTGGTGAAATGTGCTACAGATGATTTTGAATGATAATCCAGATTGTTTGGTATATTTCAGACGGTAGTGAATATTCATTCGGATGGTGGGGTATGTTCCAGATAATTTTCGATGATGATCTGGATAGTGAAGTATGTTCTATATATACTGCGATGTAGGAGTACGATCCAGAAGATTGTTAATGATGTTTCAGACAATTTTGCATCATAGGGTACGTTCCAGATGTTATTTAATGATGCTACACGTGATGGGGTTTATTCCAGATGATTTTTGATAATGATCCAGCTTGTACGGTATGTTTCAGATGATAGTGGATGATAATGAAGATGGTGGGGAATGTCCCTGATGATTGTGGATGAGAATCCACATAGTAGTGTAGATTTCTAATGATAGTGGATGATGACCCGGATAGTGAACCATGTTCTAGATAATTTGGGATGGTGGAGTATGTTATAAATAATTGTGGACGATGTTGTAGATAACTTCAGCCTCTAGGGTATGTTCTAGATGATATTGGATCATGCCAAAGGTTATAGGGTATGGTATGTTCCAGATGTTTGTCAATCAGGATCCAGATTCTCGGGCATCTTTCAGGTGGTATTGTATGATAATGCGTGTGGGGTTCGTTCCTGATTATTGTAGACGATAATCCATATAGGAATGTATATTTCCGGTGATAGTGAATGATGATCCAAATGGTGAGGTATGTTCTAAATAATTATGGATGGTAGGCTATGTTCCAAAAGATTGTGGATGATGTTCCAGATTATGGTGTATGTTTCAGATAATGATGCATGATACTGAAGAGGATGTTGATAATATTCCAGATGATTGTTGATGATCCTGATTGTAGGTAATGTTGCAAATGATAGTGAATGATGATCCACATGGTCAAGTATGTTATTAATAATTTGGGAAGGTGGAGTATGTTCCAAATGATTGTGGATTATGTTCGAGATAATTTCAGCTTATGGAGTGTGTTCAAGGTGATAATGGAGGATGCTAAAGGTAATGGGGTATGTTTCAGATGTTGTTCGATGATGATCCAGATTCTCGGGTATCTTTGAGATGGTGTTGGATGGTAATGCGTGTGGGGTATGTTCCGGATTATTGTAGACGATATTCCACATAGTCATGTATATTTCCCGTGACAGTGAATGATGATCCAAATGGTGAACTATGTTCTAGATTATTTGGGATGGTGGAGTATGTTCCAAATGATTGTGGATGATGTTACAGATAATTTGAGCGTATAGGGTATGTTCCAGATGATACTAAATGATGTTACAGGAGGTAGGTTATATTCCAGATGATTGTTGATGATCCAGATTGTAGGTCATGTTCCAAATAATAGTAGATGATAATCCACATCGTCAAGTATGTCATAAATAATTTTGGATGGCGGACTACGTTACAAATGATTGTGGATGATGTTCCAGATAATTTTAACCTATAGGGTATGTTCCAGATGATACTGAATGATGTTACAGGTGGTTGGTTATATTCCAGATGATTGTTGATGATGCAGATTGTAGCTTATGTTCCAAATGATAGTGGATGATGATCCACATGGTCAGGTATGTCATAAATAATTTTGGATTGAAGACTATGTTCCAAATGATTGTGCATGATGTTCCAGATAATTTTAGCTCAAAGAGTATGTTCCAGATGATACTGAATGATGCTACAGATGGTGAGTTATATTCTAGATGATTGTTGATGATCCAGATTGTAGGTCATGTTCCAAATGATAGTGGATAATGATCCACATGGTCAAGTATGTTACAAATAATTTTGGATGATAATCTATGTTACAAATGATTGTGGATGATGTTCCAGATAATTTTAGCTTATAAGTTATGTTCCAGATTATACTGAATAATGCTACAGGTGGTGGCTTATATTCCAGATAATTGTTGATGATCCAGATCGTAGATCATGTTCTAAATGATAGTGGATGATGATCCACATGGTCAAGTATGTTATAAATAATTTTGTATGTTGGACTATGTTCCAAATGATTGTGGATGATGTTCCAGATTATAGGGTATGTTCCAGATGATGGTGGAGAATAATTCAGATGTTGAATCAAAAAGAGAAGAAAGGGTATCAGCTAAAAGAGGGTAAGAAATCTGTTGCCTGAGATCTTGTTAAATTCTTTGCAAGATCGAGGAGAAGATTGTCTTGCAATGAGGTAGTAGATTTTAATTTTTTTGAGATTAGGATCTAATCGAGGGGGTGTTGGAATGAGACGTTCTGACGGGCGCCAAAGGGCCGAAGGTGGCTGCTAAAAATGATTAAAAGTAACCTAGTCCCCTGTGGAGAGACGTTGCCCCGTCGGTGCCTGAATCAGCGCCGCGGGGGGCTGATTGTCAAGGGTTGGACCCTACCCCCAGCTTAAGGCTAATTTATTGAGATGTCGTCCTACTCGAATAGCCATCGATTTTTTTCCTGAGCGTTTAATGGCGCTACCGGAAGACCAGTTTACGATTCGACTTCCGTCGCTCGGATTGAATCGTTCTTGCACGTGCTTCTATTTATTAAACGACCCGTATTTGCATAGCAAGTTTCTGCACTGAATTAGGGGGATGTTTCATCGGCTCCATCAAACAAGTCGTATAAACATTTTTATTCGATTCTTCTTATTTGTTCACTTTTAGATATCTAGTTTGGATTTTTAAGTTTTTTATTTTTAAAGAATTATTGTTCGAGAGATTGATATTTATAACTGTTAAAATATAATATACAATATATAACCGTATGAATATATGTTATGTTCCAGATTATTTTGGATGATGGAGTAAGTTCTAGATCGTAGTAGATAATAGGGTATGGTCCAAAAGAAAGTGGATGCTAATCCAAAAGCTAATTTATCTTTCAGATGATTTTAAACGATCTGGTATGTCCCAGATGGTAGTAGATGATGATGTTGGTATTTGGGCAAGTTCTAGATTATTTTGGATGATGGAGTAAGTTCTAGATCGTAGCAGATAATATAGTATCGTCCAAAAAAAGTGGATGCTAATCCAAAAGCTAATTTAGCTTTCAGATTATTGTGCAGGATCTGGTATGTCCCAGATGGTAGTATATGATGATGTTGGTAGTCGGACAAGTTCCAGATTATTTTGGATGATGGAGTAAGTTCTAGATCGTAGCAGATGATAGAGTATGGTCCAAAAGAAGGTGGATGCTAATCCAAAAGCTAATTTATCTCTCAGATGATTGTGGACGATCTGGTATGTCCCAGATGGTAGTAGATGTTGATGTTGGTAGTCGGGCAAGTTCCAGATTATTTTGGATGATCTAGTAAGCTCTAGATCATACTATATGATAGAGTATCGTCCAAAAGAAAGTATATGCTAATCCAAAAGCTAATTTATCTTTCAGATGATTGTGGACGATCTGGTATGTCCCAGATGTTGTAGTTTTAACAAAAAAATTGAACTTTCTGAAAAAAAACTGAATTTTCAAACATGCTTCAGAATGACTAGAATTATTGCTGAAATTTTGAAAAATCTTTCAAAGTAAGAAAAAGGGCTTTAAAATACTAAGGACTGTTTTTCGAATATGTCGAGAAAAATTTCATTGTTTTAAAATTTTTCCAGCAGTCATGAACAATTCATTGTTTTTTCTTGAATCCTTTTAAAATCCTTCAAAATTTTAGATTTTTTCGAAATATTCCAACATTTGCATTTAGTTTAAAATTGTTTGAAATCTTCTCAAATTTTAAGTTGGTCATATTTTGAAATAGTTTGAAATTCGTTTAAATATTACCAATAGGGTATTTTTTTAAGATAAAATTCATTTTAAATTTTCGCAGGAATTTTAAGGAAATTTTTTTATAAAGTGTTGTTTTTAATTTTGAAAATAAGTGAATAATCCTTGGATATAGGTATTGGTTTTAATTTTTCTTTAAACTGGTTTCAAAAATCAAATCTGATAGCAAAAAAATTGTTAAAATAAGCGTATGTTGTAATTTTTTTAAATTTTCCATTAAAAATAATGTTTTTATTCAAGATTGTGTTTTCATAATATTATTTTATTTAATTAAATCATCGAAAGCTCATTTTTTGTGAAAACTTGATTTTTAGAAAGATAACTATCTTGAAATCTTCTAGATTCTTTTTAGTCAATATTGAAAATCTTTTAAAATGTTTTAAAATATTTTAAAATATTTCTTTAAATTAATTTTTCAAAATAAATATCATTTCAAATTTTCCCAGCAATCTTCAGATAATTTTAAATTTTTTTAAAAGCCCTGAAATTTTTTAAAAGTCCTGAAATTTTATTTAAAAATCTTCGAAAATCCAGATTCTGTTTTAAATAATTAGAAATCTTTTCAAATTTGAAATTATGTTTGATATTTCTGCAAAATTTCGAAATATCTTTCAAATTTATTTAAATTTTTCCCTCAACCCTTATAACATTTTTAAAAGTTGAAAAAATTGCCCTCAAATCTTTCAAATTTGTTGCTACATTTTCAAGAAATCTTCTGAAATTAAAAAAATCACTTGCAATTTTTCTGGGAATGTTGAGGAAAATTAAACATTTTCTAGAATCTTTTGAAAATTCGGAAAAGGCTTTAAAATATTTTGTTTAAAATCTTCAAAAATCTATATTTCTCTTTAAATTTTTTGTAAAATTTATCTGTTTTGTTGAAAATTCGTTTTATTTTTGAAAATGGTTAACAATTTATCAATTTTATTGAAAATTTGTGTTTTCTTTTTGGTTTAAAGTTTAAATTTGTTGTGAAAAAATAAATTTTTTAATTGAAGATTCATCACTTTTGTTAAAAATACAACTATTTTGTTGTGCATTAATTTTTTATAGAAAATTCATATTTTTAGCTCAAATAGTCCACTGTTTTTTTTACAGAAAATTCGTCTTTTTGTCTTGAAAACTTAACAATTTTCAGAAAAATGAAATCATTTGGTTAAATGTTAACTTTTTGGGGAAATTTTATATTTCTTGGTAGAAATTCTTACTACTTTGTTTAAAAATTAAACGATTTAGCTAAAAATATAACAATTTTGTTAAAAATTGAGATCATTATCAAGAAATTTGAATATTTTATAGAAAAATAACGTTTTTGTTAAAAAATATTGTTGGGTTGAAAATTCAACGGTTTTCTAAAGAATTTAAGATTTTGGTTTTAAAATTCAATTTTTGTTTAAATTCATGTGATTTGATAATTCCTCTTTTTTCGTAGAACATTAATCTTCTTGGTCAAAAATTTATCTTTTTGGTTCAAAATTCAAATTCTTGGCTAAAAATTTATCTTTTTTGTTCAAACTAATTTTTTTATCAGCAAATTGACCTACTCTATTTCTAGTTGAAAATTTATCCTTCATAAATTGAAAATTCAACCATCTGGTAGAAAATTCATTAATTTTGTTTGAAGATGAGTCTTTTTAATCAAATTGAGCTAAAAGAAAATTCTTATTTTATTTCCTAAAAATTAACTCTTTGAACTGAAAACCGAGCGATTGCCATTTTTGAAGGAAAACTTATCTTTTCTGGTTGAAAATTCAACTATTTTGATTAAAAATTTATCTTTCTTGATTAAAAATTATTCTTATCGTTTGATAATAATCTTTTTGGCTTTAGGAGTCAACTTTTTTTTTAATCGTTCGTCTTTTCAAGTTGATGACTAAAGTCCTTCGTTGAAAATTCGTTTTTGATTTGTTGAAAAGTAAATTGTTTAACTGAAAATTTAGCGAATCCTCTTTTGAGTAAATAAATCTTCTTAGTGGAAAATTGGTGAAAAGCTCGTGTTTTTTTTCTCGAATTCAAGTTCTTGAAAATTCGTTTTTTTGTTGCTAAAAATGCAATCATTTAGTTAGAAATTGAACAATTTTTTTCTAACTTACATTATTTATTCGTAAATTTGACTTTTTCGTTGAAAATGGGTCCATCTGGATTAAAAATTCATCTTTCAGTTGATAGTTTACCACATAGTTACGTTAGCAGTTGGTAATTGAGCTGATTCAACTTTTTGAGTTTCTAGTAAGGAACCTTAATTTATAAATTATATTTGTTTAAACATTATCTTCAGTTATCAATTTGTCAAATTTTTTTCAAAGCAAAAAAACGACAAAACGTGAGATGTCAATTCTGAATAAAATTCTAGACTGAATTTCCTCTGGTAGATAAAAGTCGCTAGTTAGGGTTCTTATGTGAGCCAATCCAGATCCCTTCTGGAATGGCAATACCGGAGGGACTGCTCGTCATTTTAAAGTCGACCGATACAGAACTATACAGTTAATTCAATTTACTGACTCCTCAATGAAATGGACAGTGACGATTTAATTCTGAAATCCCGAGGGACGAGTGAGCCCAGTTAATTCACCCACTCGCCATAAGTAGATCGATCATCATTGCGTGAGGCAAATAACATTAAAGTTTCAGATGTCATCACCAACTTTTGCCATTTTTTTGTTGCGAGTACTCCTGAATGAAGAATGGGCAATCAAATTTGATAATCTTAACATTTTGTCAAGGTTTCAAAATATTTCAAGGAATTTTAACGATTTTCAGGATTTCAGTGCCCTAATGATAGGGTATGATACTGATGATAGTGGATAATGATCCAGATCGTGGATTATGTTTTTGAACATACTAGATCACGATGCAGAAGGTAGATTATGTTACACATGATTTTGGATGATGGCATATGTTCCAAAGAATCGTGGAGGATGATCCAGACGTGGAGGATGATCCAGGTGGTGATGTGTCTTCCAGGTGACCTTGGATGATGACCCAGATCGTGGGATATTTCCTAGAGAATGCTGGCTCATGATTCATATCTTGGGTTATGTTTTAGATGATAGTGCATAATGATCCAGATTGTGGGATATGCTGCAGATGGTAATGGATGATCATCCACAGGATGGGGTATGGTCCAGGCAATAGTGGAAGCTGATCCAGATTGCAAGTTATGTTCCAGATTATTTTGGATAATGGAGTAAGTTCTAGACCGCAGTAGACGACACAGTATGCTGATCCGAAAGCTGATTTATCTTTCAGATGATTGTTGACAGTGTGGTATCTTCCAGATGGTAGTAGATGATGATGCTGGTAGTCGGGCAAGTTCCAGATGATTGTAGATGACGATGCTCATGATAGTACATGATGTTTTATGTTTCAGATGATAGTGAATCTCGTCCAGATGTTGGATTATGTTTCAGATAATTCTTTTGAGGTATATGTTCCACATGATTGTGGATGATGAACCAATTGGTGGCGTGGATTCCAAATGAATAAGGATCATGACCCAAAATTAGAGGTGTGCCCCACATGATTGTTGATATTGGTCCAGATAATGTATCATGTTCCAGATTATTGTCCATGATGATTCAGATGATAGTGGAAGATGATCCAAACAGTTTTGACGGTATCCAGGTGTTTTTAAAATAGCTCAATTTCGAGAAGTCAGGGCGGGAGTATAAGAAGCTTTTGATTGTCGACTACCTATAGAATTGATTATCTCTCAAGCTCAGCTTCTTTATAGATCCACATCCGTTTCTTCGCTCTCGATGTCCTTCAAAACAATTAAATTCGAAAATAAATTGGTCAGGAAATATTCAAAGGCTGTATCATCGAAAAGAATCTTTTTTAGGATCCAATAGAGAGTGTGTTAAAATTAAACGATCTGACAGGCCAAAGGGCCGAAGGTGGCTGTTGAAAATGATCAAAGGTAACAGAATATGGTTAGTAATTGAAAAAAACGTTCAATTTTCAACATCAGAATGATGATCAAGATTCTGGATGATGATCCAGATGTTGTGATATATTCCAGAAGGCATTGGATTATAACGCAGATGTTGAGATATGGTTCAGATGATTGTAGATGATGATACCCATGGTGAGTGGATCCTTCATGATAGCGAACGATGATCCAGAGAGTGAAGCATGTCCCAGATAATTTTTGATACTGAAGTATGTTCCAGATAATTTTGAATCATGATCCAGGTGGTGGAATGTGCTACAGATGATTTTGAATGATGATCCAGTTGGTGAAATGTGCTACAGATGATTTTGAATGATGACCCAGTTCGTTTGATATGCTCCAGATGATAGTGAATGATAATTCAGATCGTGGGGAAAGTTCCAGATGATTGTCGATGATGATCGAAATAGTGAAGTACGTTCTATGTATATTGCGATGTAGGAGTACCATGTAGAAGATTTTTAATGATGTTTCAGATAATTTTGCATCATAGGGTAAGTTCCAGATGATATTGAATGATGCCGCATGAGGTCGGTTATATTTCAGATGATTGTTAATGATCCAGTTTGTAGAGTATATTCCAAATGATAGAGGATGATAACGCAAATGGTGGGGAATGTCCCCGACTGTAGATGAGAATCCACATAGTAGTGTAGATGACAAATGATAGTGGACGATGATCCATATGGTCAAGTATGTTTAAAAATAATTTAGGATGGTGTTCTATGTTCCAGATATAACATATTTTAGATTGGGTGGGGGGATTATGAGGTATGTTCCAAATTCTAATGTACGATAATGAAGAGGATGGGGTATGGTCCAGATCATAAAGTATTCTCCAGATGACAGTGGATGATGATTCGGATAGTGAACTCTGTTCTAGATAATTTGGGATGGTGGAGTATGTTCCAAATGATTGTGGATTATGTTCCAGATAATTTTAGTTTATAGGTTATGTTCCAGATGATATTGGATGATGCTAAAGGTGATGTGGTATGTTCCAGATGGTAGTAGATGATGATGCTGGTAGTCGGCCAAGTTCCAAATAGTTGTGGATGATGATGCCGATGATAGTGCATGGTATTGTATGTTTCGGGTGGTACTGAATGACGTCCAGATGTTGGATTATGTTCCAGATAATTCTTTCTTGGTGTATTTTACTCATGATTTTGGATGATATGGTATGTTGCAAAGGATCGTGGAAGATGATCCAGATGGTGTTGTATCTTCCAGATGACCGTGGATGATGATCCAGATCGTGGGGTATTTGCTAGAGAATGTGGGATGATGATAAATATCTTGCGTTATGTTTTAGATGATAGTGCATAATGATCCAGATTGTGGGGTATGCTGCAGATGGTAATGGATGATCATCCACAAGATGAGGTATAGTCCAAGTAATAGTAAAAGCTGATCCAGATTGTGAGTGATGGTGCACATCATTTTAGATGATGGACTAACTTCCAGATCGTAGAAGATGATGGAGAATGATCCAAAAGAAAGTGGATGACGATCCAAAAGCTAATTTATCTTTCAGATCATTGTGTACGATGTGGTATGCTCCAGATGTTAGTAGATGATGATGCTGGTGGTCGGGCAAGTTTCAGATAGTTGTGGATGATAATGCTGATAATAGTGCATGATGTCGTATGTTTCGAATGGTACTGAATAACGTCCAGATGTTGGATTATGTTCCAGATAATTATTTATTGGAGTACGTCATATATGATATTGGATGATGAGGTGTGGTCCAAAGGATCGTGGAGTTGGATCCAGATATATTTAAGATGATAGTGCATAATGTTGCAGATTGTCGAGTATGCTGCAGATGGTAATGGATTATCATCCACATGATGACGTATCGTCCAGGTAATAGTGGAAGCTGATCTAGATTTTAAGTGATGTCCTGATTATTTTGGATGATAGAGTAAGTTCTAGATCATAGTAGATGATAGAGTATGATGCAACAGAAAGTGGATGCTAATCCAAAAGATAATTCCTCTTTCAGATGATTGTGGACGATGTGGTATGTCCCAAATGATAGTAGATGCTGACGCTGGTAGTCGGACAAGTTTTAGATAGTTCTTAATGATGATGCTCATGCATGATGCTGTATGTTTCGGATGGTACTGAATGACGTCCAGACGTTGGATTATGTTCCAGATAATTATTTCTTGGAGTACGTCATACCTGATTTTGGATGATAAGATGTGGTCCAAAGGATCGTGGATGATGATCCAGATGGTGATGTAGTTTCCAGATGACCGTGGATGATGACCCAGATCGTGGTATGTTTCCTAGAGAATGTTCGATGATGATCCATATCTTGTGTAATGTTTTAGATGATAGTCCATAATGATCCAGATTGTGGGGTCTGCTGCAGATGGTAATGGATAATCATCCACATGATGGGCAATGGTCCAGGTAATGGTGGAAGCTGATCTAGATAGTAAGTGTCGGTCCAGATTATTTTGGATGCTGGAGTATGTTTTAGATCGTATTAGATAATAGAGTATGGTCCAAAAGAATGTGAATGCTGATCCAAAGGCTAATTTATCTTTCAGACGATTATGCACGATGAGGTATGTTCTAGATGGATTATGTTCCAGATAATTCTTTCTTGGTGTATGTTCCAGATGATTGTGGATGATAACCCAGTTGGTAGCGTGGATTCCAAATGAATATGGATCATGATCGAAAATTAGAGGTATGTCCCACTTGATTGTTGATAACGATCCAGATCGTGTTTAAATTCCAGATTATTGTGGATGATGAATCAGGTGATAGTGGAAGATGATCCAGACAGTTTTGACGGTATTTCTAAGATTCTTGAGAAAATGTCCCAAGATTTTTAAAGCATTCAAATATGTCGAAAAAGAATTTTAAAAAATTTGAAATTTCTTTTTTCATTTCACAGGATTTTATTAAATTTCAGGAAAAGTTTGTTATCATTTTGAGAGATACTTAGGATATTTAGATGTTTGCAACAACTTTAAAAATAGTTTATACATTTTTGGAAACATTTCAAAGTGTTTAAATATTTTTAACTTCTTCTAAAGTATAAAACTTACTGAATATCTTTTGAACTGACTCGAATTATTTCTAAAAATTTGTATCATCTTTTAAAATATTAAAAATCGTTTTTCATAAATGGGCTATAGTCGGGGTAAAGTCAGGTAGGGTAAGGGGTAAAGTAGGTTATATTACGACGAAAAGTAATTTAAATAAGACAGTAAAGGCAGCTAAGGTGCGGGGTAAAGTTGGCAAGGATACGGGGTAAGGTCGGCTAAGGTATGGGGTAATCTCGCTTAGAGCATGAGTTAAAGGGGACTAGGATACAGAATAAAATAGAATAGGGTACGGGGTAAGGTCGGCTTAGGTATAGGGTAATTTCGCCTAGAGCATGAGGTAAAGTGGACTTGGATACGAAATAAAATAGAATAGGGTACGGGGTAAGGTCGGCTAGAGCATGAGGTAAAGTGCACTAGGACACAGAATAAAATAGGATAGGATACGGGGTAATGTCGGTTAAGGTATGGGGGAACGTCGCCCAGAGCATGAGGTAAAGTAGATTAGGATACGGAATAAAATAGAACAGGGTGTGGGGTAAGGTCGGCTAGAGCATGAGGTAAAGTGGACTAGGACACGGAATAAAATAGGATAGGGTGCGGGGTAAGGTCGGCTGAGGTATGGGGTAAAGTCGGCTAGAGCATAAGGTAAAATGGACTCGGAAATAGAATAAAATAGGATAGGGTGCGGGGTAAGGTCGGCTCAAGTATGGGGTAAGGTCGGCTAGAGCATGAGGTAAAGTGGACTCGGACATGGGATAAAATAGGATAGGGTAGGGGTAAGGTCAGCCAGAGCATGAGGTAAAGTGGACTCGTATACGGATACAAATAGCCTAGGGTACAAAGTAAGGTCGGATAAGGTATGGGGTATGGTCGGCTAGAGCATGAGGTAAAGTGGGCTATGATACGCGATAAAATTAGATAAGATACGGAGTAAAGTATTCTAAAGAACGGGAAATAATCGCTCAGGGTACAAGGTAAAGTTGGCTAGCGTATAGGATAAGGTCGGATTAGATTTAAGGTAAAGTCGGCTAGAGTATGTCGTAAAGTGGGCTAGGATACGGGATAAAGCGGGATAGGGTATGGAGTAAAGTATTCTAAAGTACAAGGGAAAGTCGAAAAGGGTACAATGTAAAGACGACAAGAGTTCGAGGTAAAGTTGGCTAGGGTAAAAGATGAGGTTGAGTACGTTTTGGTATGAATTCGGCCTGAGCATGTGGTGAAGTGTGCTGGGATACGGGACAAAATTAGATAGTACTCGGAGTGAAGTATTCTAAAATACGAGATAAAGTTGGCAAAGGTACAAGGTCAAGTTGGCTAGGGTGCAGGATAAGGTCGCATAAGGTTTGAGGTAACATCGGCTAGAGCATGAGGTAATTAGACTAGGATACGGAATAAAGTAGGATAGGGTACGGGGTAAGGTTGGCTAAGGTATGGGGTGAATTCGGCTAGAGCATGAGGTGAAGTGGTCAAGGATATGGAATAAAATAGGATAGGGTACGAAGTAAAGTATTCTAACGTACGGAATGAGGTCAGCAAAGGTACGAGGTAAACTTGGCTAGGATACAGGATAAGGTCGGTTGAGGCACTAGGTAAAATTGGCTAGAGTGTGAGGTCAATTCATCTGGGTCACGGGGTAGAGTTGGTCAGGGTGCGCAGTAAATTCGGCTGGGGCAAGGGGTAAAGTGGTCTAGTACAGAAGTAAATTCAGCGAAGATAACGGGTAGGGTCAAATAGGCTACAAGGTAGAGTTGGCTAGGCATGTGAATAAAATTGCCTGAGGTACGTAAAGTCGGCTGAAATACGAAAAATGTCTGCTAGCGTGAATTCGGCTAGGCTGAATTCGGCTGGGGTGAATTCGGCTATGCTGAATTCGGCTAAGATCAAGGTCAAGGTAATTTTCAAATGCAGATTCACTCAACGATGGACTCAGTTCATTAAAATCTAGAATCAGCACCTCTAGAGTCTTAAATTGAATCCTATAGAGTATAAAGATTCGCTGACAGTACACATATAAATGTATGCATATAGCTGGTAACCCGTTCATTTTGCAGCCCATTAATAGCCCACGCCTTGCTCTTTATTACCTGCGTACCTACATGCAGGTATATTTCAGATAAGGTCCGAATCGTAATTTTAATCGCGTGCCTTAGCACTCTAAACCTTCTCAGAACTTCTGCATCCTAGATCCTCTGATTTCCACTTCACACTTGATCTTTTAATTAGTTCATTTAATTCAGGGTCAGGAGCTATATTTTTATCATTTTTTAATAATTTTTTAATATTGTTTATATATTTTTTTTAAATAATCACTGAATAATTTTTTCAAATTAATTATTATTCAGGATGTGACACCTCCATAAGGCGTTTCTGATCAATTTTTTCCACTCTCGAACTGGATGTGGAGGTGTCACGTCCAGGTGCCAAAAATTAATTTTTATTGAAAATATCTGCATTAATTATAATTAAATTTAGATTTTTTCGATGTGAAGGAGTTCAAGAGATTTTGAAGTATTTAGGAGATTTATCAAATTTTCTAGGGAATGAAAATAGATGAAATTTACCAAAAGAATTTAGACCAATATTTTTTATAGGAATTTTATTTCAAAATAATTCGACCCTGTTTAATGGATTTTGAGAAATTTTTAATGTTCATATGAAATTATAAAAGAATTATAAAAGAAATTATAAAAGAATATTTGAAGAAATTTGACGGGATTTTGAAGAATTTGACAAAGTTTAAATATCTCAACAAAATTTTAAAATTTTAAGGAATTTGAAGGAAGTAAGAAGATTTTTAAAGTTTTTATATAATTTTGAGAAAATTCAATACATTTGAAGAAATTTTGTGAGATTTAAAGGAATTTAACGTTTTTTAATGCAGTTTCTAAAGGATTCTAGAACATTGAAAAAAAATTTGAAAACACTTACGAATTTCAAGGAATTTAAGACAGTTAAAAATTTTTTATGATAAATTTAAGAAGAATTGAATAGATTTGAAGGAATTTTGTGGGATTTTAAGGAATTTTATATTTATTAATGCAAATTCTAAGGGATTTTAGGACAATAAATAAAAATTTTAAATATTTTAATGAATTTTAAGGACTTTAAGATAATTAAAAAAATTCCATATTGATTTAAATAGGTATAAAGGAATTTTATGGGATTGTAAGAAATTTAATTTAAATTCAAGGGATTTTTTGATATTTGAACAAACTTGAAAATATTTTATGGAATTTTCAATAATTTTCTCAAATTTAATCTAGTCATGAGGGATTTAAAAGCTTATATGAAACTTAATAAAAAATGAATAAATTAGAAGAATTTTTATGGGATTTTAAGAAATTGCACGCAATTTTAAGGAATTTTACATTTCTAAAAAAATGAAAAAAAAAATTAATGAATTTTGAAGAAGTTAGGAAATTTAAAAAGTTTTAAAAAATTGTTGAAATAATTCAATAAATTTGAAAGTTTTATGGGATTTTAAGGAATTTTACATTTTTCAATGTAGTTTCTAAGATATTTCCGGATCTTCAAAAACATTTTTAATATTTTGAGGAATTTGAAGGAATTCGATATTTTAAAAGTTTTTATGAAATTTAAAAAGGAGTTCAATAAATTTGAAGGTATTTGGCGAAAGTTTATGTAGTTTTGATGGATTTATAAAAAAATTAAAATTTAATATAGGTATAAGGTATTTTACGATATTTAAAATAATTGAAAAGATTTTAAGGATTTTATGGGATTTTAATTAATTTTTTCAAATTTAATGTAGCCATGAGGGATTTAAAAGTTTATATTAAAAATTTAATAAGAATTAAATAAATTTGAAAATTTTTCTATTGGATTTCAAGAAATTTCACCCAATTGTAAGGAATTTTACATTACCAAAAAATTGGGGAAAAAATTAATGAATTTTGAGGTATTTAGGAGATTTAAAAACTTAAAAATTTTTTTTGAATAATTCAACAAATTTAAAAGTTTTTCATGTGATTTTAAGGAATTTTACGTTTTTCAATGTAGTTTCTAAGAAATTTTAAGATGTTCAAAAACATTTCTAATATTCTAAGCAGTTTTAAGGAATTTGATGTAGTTATAAGGTATTGTACGATATTTAAAATAATTGAAAATATTTTAAGGAATTTTATGGGATTTTGAGGAATTTTAAGTTTTTGAAAGTAGTTTCTAAAATATTTTAGGAAATAAAATAAAATTATAAAGATTTTAAGGAATTTTGAGTAGTTTAAGATATTTTAAAAGTTTTTGTGAAATTTAAAAAGTATTGAATGAATTTAAAGGTATTTTATGGGATTTTAAGAAATTTTACGGAATTTAATGCAGTTAAAGTGGATTTTACGTTTTGAAAAAAATTACAAATATGTAAATAAATTTAAGTTATTTAAAATTCTTCAATGAATTTTGAAAAGAATTCAACGGATTTGAAGTAATTTTATGGGGTATGAAAAAATTGTATGGGGTTTAAGAAAATTTTACGAAATTTAATGCAGTTAGAAGAGATTTCACAACATTTAAAAAAAATTGAAAACATTGAAAAAATTTAGAAAAATTCAAGACATTTAAAAAGTTTTTATTAAATTTAAACAGAATTTGATAGATTTGAAGGAATCTTATGGGATTTTAGGAAATTTTAGGGAAAGATAATAAGGTTATAAGAGATTTTATGATGTTTAAAAAAATTGCAAACAGCAAAGAATTTTTAGAAATTCAAGATACTTTAAAAGTTTTTTTGAATTTTAAAATAATTCAATAGGGTTGAAGGATTTTATGGGATTTTAAGAATTTTCACGTTTTTTAATGCAGTTTCTAAGTGATTTGCGACATTACAAAAACTTTGAAAAATGTTTAATGAATTTTTCAAAGATATTTTGAAAGTTTTCATGACATTTAAATATAATTGAAATAATTTTAAAGAATTTTATGGGATTTTGAAGAATTCATTGGAATTTATTTCAGTTAAAAGAGATTTCACGATATTTAAAAAAATAAAACTATTTTAAAGATTTTGGAAGAATTTAAAATATTTCAAAAGTTTTTGCGAAATCAAAATAGAATTCTATAGATTTGAAGGAATTTTATGGGGTTTAAGAGAATTTTACGAAATTTAATGCAGTTAGAAGAGATTTAACGATATTAAAAAAGAAATTGAAATCATTTGAAAGAATTTCGAAAAGTTGAAGATATTTAACAATTTCTTTATGAAATTTAAACAAAATTCAATAGATTTGAAGGAATTTTATGGAATTTCATGAAAGTTCACGAAAAGATAATAAAGTTATAGGAGATATTTAAAAGATATTTTAAAAAAATTCAAACTATACTAAAGAATTTAAGATACTTAAAAATATTTGATGGATTTTAAAAAGAAGTAAATAGATTTGAAGTTATTTTATGGGATTTCACAAAAATTTTAGTATTTTAATGCAGTTTCTGAGGGATTTTACAAAATTTAAAAAAATTCGAAAACTTTTACTGAATTTTTAAAAGATATTTTGAAAGTATTCATGAAAATTAGATGAAATTAAGTCATTTCAAAATAATTTTATGGGATTTCGAAGAATTTATTGGAACTTATTGCAGTTAGACGAGATTTTACGATATTCAAAAAAATTGAAACTATTTTAAAGAATTTGAAAAAATTTAAAATATTTCAAAAGTTTCTATGGAATGTAAAAAGAAATCATAGATTTAAAGAAATTTTATGGGATTTTGAAGAATTTTATGGAATTTAAATAATTTCACAGAATTTAATGCATTCTGAAGAGATTTTACCATATTTTTGAAAAACTAAAAGGATTTGGAAAAATTTAAGATATTTCATAAGTTTTTATGAAATTTAAATAGAATCCAATAGATTTGAAGAAATTTTATGGGATTTTGAGAAATTTCACGCTAATATTTCAGTTTCTGAGGGATTTTATATTTCAAAATATGTGAAAAAATTGTAATGAAGTTTGAGGAATATAAGATATTTAAAAAAAAAAATTATTAAATTTAAATAGAATTAAATAAATTTGAAATAATTTGACAGAATTTTATGGGGTTTGAAATTATTTTACAGAATTTAATGCAGTTTGAAGAGGTTTTACGATATTTCCAGAAAGTGAAAAGATTTTAAAGAATTTAAGATATTTTAATAGTTTTTATGAAATTTAAATAGAATTCAATAGATTTGAAGAAATTTTATGGGATTTTGAGAAATTTCACGCTAATATTTCAGTTTCTGAGGGATTTTATATTTAGACGTGGCCATGAATGGGATTTACCGCGGTCCTACTGGGAGCCGATGTCATTTTTTTTTAGATGACAGTTACTCCCGGTGGGACCCTGCGGTGGTTGTTAACCTTTAGTTTTTATATATATATATAACAACAATAGTAACTCTTAGTATGAAAAGGATGTAAAAAATGACTGCTGAAAGTATGTATTAAGAATTTTAATAATCAATATTGTCAGATATATAATACATAATAATAATTGAGAAAGTATGGACATAACGTATAATTGGCGCGGTAAGGTGACAAAGAATCCTTTGCCCGGTTCTTCTTCTAGGATAGAAGTTTCCCCAAATTTAATTTCACAATTCGAACTTCAATAAGGGGGGTATCTTATCTCTATAAAGTTATTGTTTTCAAATTATCGTTTCCACCACAATCACCACCTTAAACTCCTTTTTTTGCCACCTCCTTCGGGGCGTATTATACTATTTAGTCTAATCCCTGATATATAACATGAACTTCGTTCATAATCGTAAAAAAAGGATCTTGAGACGAAAATACACAAGTCGGACTTCACTCAGTCCAAAAATTCGCGTGCGTTTTTTTTCAATATTTCTTCAACTTTTTTAGTTCCTTTCAATTCGCTCACCTACTTTGTACAACCGTACTACTCAGTATGCTAATGCTTAATAAATATTCGATAAATATATCATTGCATTTTATATAATATAGTATGTATATCGTTCTAATCATCGTATTAGTGTAGCAATAATAATAGCAATAATTCATTGTTACTACAATCGTTGCTCACTTTATTTATAACTTGCTATATTTTCGTCCCCTCTCGGTCTTCATTTTAATATTGGTTTTTTTTTGTCATTAATTTTTTTCACGTGTATGTATATAATATAGGCCTATGTTGCTTACGTTATTCTAGTCCCTTGCTAATTTCAGATTATTTCAATATTTCATTTATACTCTTAGCAATTTCTTTGCATCTTCAAACCACAGCGTTGTTTTCTTATTTATATCATATCTGCAGTTCCTTTTCCTATTTCAAGCGAAGGTGGTCCGGGAGTAACAATAATTATTGTGCTATCAAATTTCTATACCACGTTTAAAACAAAGATTTTCTTTTCCATTACATTTTTGGCACTGCTTTGAATGGAAAAAATAAACCCCAAATATTAAAACAGTCTTTGCTTATCTTCAATTGTGTACTTAGAAAGGGAAGTCGCGAATTGCAGCACCAAATCAACTGGTTTTTAACAGAGTGAAAATACAGCAAAATCCATTAGATATGATTTTTTTTCTTTCGATTCAATGAGCTTTAGTTTCCGAGATATCGAGGTTTCAGTATTTAGGCTTGAGCGATCGACTCGTCGAGTGCTATACTTGAGAACTCAACTCATATCTAATCCACGCATACCGCAACTTTTCCTTGTTAGGTTCAGTATTAATAAAAAAAATGAACTCAAGAATAAATGTAAATAGCTCAAAAATTGATCAACTGAGAAAGGATGGAGAAATTTGTTTTAAACGTGGACCCACTAGGAGCGCTTAAATTCAATACATGGCCAATAACGCCACTAAGAATTTGCCTTTCCTACGAAAAACTACCTTACGTAGAAAAACTTTCGTTCCTTCGATCCCGATCGAGAATAATAAAATTGCCCTCGATCAACCGCGGGAACGAATTTTAATGCACTTTCGGTTCAAGGCAGCTCGAGATGCTATACAAAATTTTTGAATATCCAATACAATGCGATTTGCATCAGGAATTTTAATCTCTGACACAACCAAAATTGAGCGAATCTCTAAAAAGTATAAAATCACTACGATCACATGGCAAATTATATTAAAACATTGTGTTCGCGCTCACTTACCCTACATTCGTCAAACATCAACCCTTGGCCTTTTAATTTGAAAATTGATAAAATTTCAGTTTTTTTTTGTTAGAAATATTGTCCTCTCAGTTCGAAAAAATAGATTATAGGTCTTTTTTGAAGATCAAATCCTTTTGTAAATAAAAATGTTGAAAGTCTTTTTATTAAAATGAGGTTTTATCCAAATATAGGCGAAGGGAATGAGCTTGAGTTAAGTCCACAATTAGCTACTACGCTATTCTTAATTCTACACTATTTTTTATTCTACATACCGCGCTTCAAAATTGAAACGGTGTTCATATCTACAGTCTCTCTTATATCTTTAACAATCACACAAGAGATGAGTAATATGCATATCGAACGACACAGTCACAACTATTAAGCAAAATAAATCTTGCTTTTACTATGCGCACCCGGACCACCTTTTTTCTCCTATTTCGTCCAATAGGATTATGAACTTCGAAATCAGTATAGAAAATCGAAAAGCCTTAAGCTATTTGTATTATCTTACCTCAACTGCTTGGCGTCCATATTTCCTGGGGAAATAGGCTTACAGATTATTGAGTTTTATTTCCTCAACTTGTGGCTTTTGAGAAACGTAATGCTTTCTCAAATGATGGACCAACAAATATAGAAGATATAACAATCACAGGTGAAAAACTAAATTGCACAATTTGTTAAAAAACATATTAGTTGGATTCAGCAAATTTCTTATATTCTTGAGAATTTCCTACTGTAAGTTTTAACCAGTTTCTTCTTGTAACTTCAACACTCAATATAATTTGCCTTTCTTCCTAATTATGAATTGCAAAATAGCATCAAGTTTCTCCTTTTGGTTGTAAGTAGTACTAGAGTTACTAGACTGATTGAAAAATATCGACTTGCAAATTCTCTCTAATGTTTTTGTAACAAAAACAAAAAATTGATTTTTAATTTTCTATCGCTGCTTATAATACTGAATAATGTTAAAAATTGAATTATTTTTAATTTCTTCTATTCGTTTTTCGAATTTGAAGATTAGAAATATGGAAAATTCATAAAATTGTACCTATGTGCTGAAAAATTTGGAAAATTTTTTAACAAGTACAGCATGTGGTAGGAAATGGTAGTAAGTGATGTTGTAAATTTCGAACTTGCCATAGCTTTAGTTGAAATTTAAGAAATATGCCATTATTTTCATGTTTGTAAACGTTTTTTTCTGCTTTGAAGACCATGAATAGTTTCTTTATGAAAACAAAATAATTATATTATGTTTCTTAGATTCAAACTGAAGAAATTTTAAGTTTAACATATATTACTTTCCTTAAAAAAAAGTGCGATTAACTAAATTAAAAAAAAAAAATTTTCTGCACATTTTTCAGTTACTGTAACTTTCACCAGAAATTCTTTCTATTTCGAATTTTTTATAGATATTCACCACAATAAACTTTACTTGCAAAAAAATCGTCATAATATTCAAGCCCATAGGGAAATATTTCTGATCTTTAAAGATTTGGAATTTTTAGATTCAAAGTTCCATTTTAAAATTTGTATTTGAAAAAAACTTCGTGGTTGAAACTTTTAAAGTTTTGAATTCGAAAGCGAAGGTGAATTGTAATGCAACAATCTTTAGTATTTTAAAAATGAAAAGATGTGACAGAGTAAAAATACAATGCCTGTAAAGTAAAAAAAAATTATTTTTAAGAAAATACTTGAACTCATAAAAGTTTTTAAAAATTCCAAAATCATAATAATGACACTATTTAAGACGAAATTCTATTTTTGGATTTTTTTTCATATTCGATTTTTTGGATTAGTATTCATTGCATAAAATAAAAACCTGTATTTTTAAAAATGAAAAATATCTCACCAATATTGAATTTAATTTGAACTTCCTCTGACTCGAAAATGTTCTTTTTAGTCCAAAATAAAACTATAAGCAGGAGAAGACAAATAAACATTTGTATTCTTGTTAAAATATACAAAAATAATCTGAAATTTTTTTTGGAATAACTGATTTTTTCAATTTCTTTATTTTTCCATTAACATATAATGATTTTATACTCACTTTTATCATTTTTTTACAAAAAAATCTGTATTTTCATACTTCATAAGGAGGAATAAATCATTTTGTTAGTAATTCGAATCAATAAAAGCTTTCATTAGTGTTAAATATAATAAAATTTGAATTTGAATTATAAAATGTAAATATGTTTCGTTTCATTAGTAAATTTTAAATAATAAATGCTATTTTCAGCACTCTCAACTATTTTTTTTCTACTTAGGATTTTTCACGGACATATAATTACATTATACTCTCTCTTATACCTTTTTTACGAGGAAAATTAGTATCTTTCTAAAAAAAAACCCAAAATTAACCAAAAAGGTTGTTCTTTTCGAATTAAAATCTACAGAATATAAGAGGGGTTGTATTATGTTGAAAGAAATTTTAATCGACTACAGATTTCATTAATGTTAGTTATTGATAGATTTAAATTATTTATATGAATTTCACTCTATGTTGATTAATTTGAAGTATCAAAATAGTACAAATAAAAAATTACTATAATTAGGTAAATGAATTCTATTTCATTAGCAAACCATAAATTTTTATGAAAATTGTATTTTTTTTTAATTATAATTTTAAGATTTAGAAGAGGGAAGGAGAAGTTGTCACAACCTACCCCTTTTTCAGCTTGATAAATCAACAATAATTGTTATTTTTTGAACTTTTGAATATTTTTTCTCATTGACCTTTTGCACGGACATATACTCACTTTATACTCGCGTCTGTAACTCTTTCAAAAAAAATTATATTTTTCTGCAAGGAGCACAAAAATAATCAAAAACATTTTCTTTGTAACATTTTTTTTCTAATGAAATTCCAGAACGAAACAATGTGAGAAAAAATAAATGTATTCTATTGAAAAAATGTCTCAAAAATAAAATTTTTTTACTAAACAGACTTTATATTTTTATTGTGTCAAATCTGGACAAATTTGAAATAGGTACGACTGCACACTGTTGAAATTCGAAATATTTCCAATTTGGAATTTCTTCGATATTTCCAAAATACTGAAGTTTGTTGGATTTCAATTCAACTTCTTTGAAAGTGCACTTTTAAATTCGAAATCTTATAAAAATTCGAAATTCATCATCTTTTTTCTTCACCAATTTTTAATTTGAAAAATCCGAAATGAAATTCTAAGGATATTGAACCAAACGTTTTTCAATATTTGATATTTTTTAGATCAGGGAACTAAATACGTGCATATCTTTGCACCGGCACGTATCAAATTCTAAACTTAGGCGTTTTTCATAATACAATATATATACACTCTTCTCCAGTTATAATTATGTTATGAATAGCAGCAATAGTCGTGGTAGCAGTATTAGTAGTACGACGTAATGATATAGTTAGCAGTAGGTGGTAATAGTAGAGTAGCAATAGTATTAATTAGCAGTTAGAACTTTACTGATTCGCAGAAATCGCATTTTATCATTAGTATAGCAGTAGTAATAGATTTGGTAGTAGAAGGAGTAGTAGTAACATTAGTAGCGGTGGTGGTGACGGTGGTACTCGAAATTGTAGTGGTAACAGTATACAGTAATGGTAATACCACAGCAGAAGCAGCAGGAATATCTCATGGCAATATAATCCAAGTTAACTTTTTATATCGGTACTGCTGCCTAAATAGTTTTTCCTTTTCTAAAAACCGATTCACAGAGTGCTTTATCATTCAATTGAAAAGGTGGTCCAAAATTATTTTATAAACTAAATCTCTCTGCGATTTTATCAATAAATAGTTCATATTCTGAAACATTCTATCCTTTACTAGAGCAGTAAATTAATTTATAATCAGAAAGAGTTTTAATTTGACAAACAATTGTTTGGAACCATTTTATTAAGCACAATCGACAGTAAATTTTCCTTGACCTTGAAAATCAGATTATAAAGATGGCATGAGTCGTATCGAGTGCAGAATAACAAAGTGCGTCTTAGATGCATGATCACACTATTTGTCAATAATACCTTCAAAATAAAGCTCGTCTGCAATATTTTAGTATCAACAATGAATGTTCTAGTTATGTACAACTGTTCTATAAAAAATGTGTTATTTTCTAAACGCTGCTCTTACAAAACATACCCTCCCTCATTATAGGAATACGTATATCGTTTTAATTTTTTTCCGGTTTGTGAATTTTCAAAAAAAAGAGGGAAAAATCATAAAAATGAAAAGGAGAAAGCAATTAAAATGAGTCCATTGAACGATCAGTATCTTATTTTGATCAACAGCTGTAAATCGTTTTCTTCGTTAATTGAACAAACCAAGCTAACGAAGTCCAGTTAAACCATATACAGAACATAATAGTAACAACTACGTGATTACAAAGATCGTCTCTATCGAATAAAAATAATAATTATACTACTTACAAAACTCACTGTTCTATAAAATAAATTAACGATATAACGCTCGATCCGTTAAGATCCGAGATTTTGCCTTTAATTATCGACAATACAAGTGAGAGGTCGCGCACCCTCTCAACCTTGTCTACAAAACTGTTTCAAACTCAAACCACTTAAGTTAAGGAGACAATTCAGCTCAAAATTAATTTTTTATCTATCCGAGCTAAAATTCTGTTTTTGGAAACCTTCTTTCTAGTCCAAAAGTAAAATATCAGTTGGAGCAGACCAAAACATGGAGTGTCCGCTTGTCGAGAATTATTTTTCTAATAGTTACGATAGATTTAACTGAAAACATATGGATCTGAATTGAATTTCATGAATTAAGATATTCTATAGTAGTATTCTACCTTAGAATCATATCTGTATGTCGACAAATGAGTAGCCAATCATTATTATCGTGAATTAGGCGGATACTTGATGACTGACCACAATATCTGAAAAGCAGATGATTAATATCTTTGCAAAAATTAATTCAAAAATTTTTCCAAATTTTTATAGAAAATGTATATAATTGTTTGTCACTTTATCTCTGGAATAATAATAAAAAACAGTCAAACACAGTTTTTGGCTCAGGTCAATTATTACACAATTTAAAGGCTAACCATTGCGCTTTCAAAATCAGTAATCATACAATCATTGGCCTATACTGATCACTATGTCATCGCCGCCAATAATTTTGTTTCTTGACACTATTATTTATTTCTTCAAATATCAAGTATTCACTACTTTAAACAATTAACTTACTATGGGAATTATTTGAATCTTTATCAAATGTATTATAATTATAATTAACATTAAAATTATAAAATGTAAATAAATTTTGTCTCATTTATAAATTATTAATTTGTATACAATTTTTTTTAAATTCAATATGGTAACTTTTCAAGCTAAAAAAGGGAGTTCTGTCACACCCTACCCCTTTCCAGCTCGAAAAATTTTCAATAATATCTATTTTTTGGGAATTTGAGAACTATTTTTGAATTAACTTTGTAAATGTCATTTGCGAATATTTTCGAGAATATATTCGTGATCAGCACTTCAAAATATTCTTTACACGTGGCTTTAACAGAAGAAAAATAAAATTAGTTATAAATGTGATTTTTACCATTATTTTTTTTTGTTCACAAACATTAAACTTTTTGGATTTCCGCCGTATGATAGTTTACTTTTGGATTAGAACAATAGTTTTCCAAAAAGTTTTAAGCCATTAACTCAAAAATTTGGAAAGGTCATCAAAGTAAACAATTACTATTGACAAAATTTTACATCCAAACGATAAAAAATGTATTTTGAGGGTAGTCTGTCTCCTTAATTCGATAAGGTAAGGGTTACTGAACAGGGACTGGTGGAAATAATAATAGGATAGGTCTTTCGATTAAAATATGAGTAAATACCATAAATTTGAATAAATTTGTAAATTGAAAATTAAAATTTGAAACTGCTATTGTCGCTGACCGGTATATGAGTATTAAATATTACTTTGTTTCTAACTAGCAGCCTCTGGTGACTAGTCCGCACTAGTCTTTACTAGTGTTAGCACTAGCCTGAGCATTAGGCGTAAACGATAGTACTTGTTAATAATAGCGGGTCGAGAATTTATCAACCGGGATATAACATGTAATTCGTTCGATAATTGACCCCTCCCTTTTCCCCTTAACCATATTTAATTGCGTTTCAGCGTAACAACTGTCAGTAGGTATAATAATGGTCACGGTATCACAAATTATAGTCGCGCCGGCAAAGTTCACTTGAGAATACTCGCCATTCTATCAATAAACCTTGTCGTTTCTATGTACAATAATAATTACGTGGAACGAACGATACAGCTACTCCCTGACCTAGCATTACAATTAACGAATCCGCTCAGTCCCTAGTGTCGTAACTGGCACAATAATTTTAAGAGAGAAAAGACAATTTTTACAAAGAAAACAAATTTTTTTAATTGTTCCGGACATCTCATTTATCAAAAGCGTCGACAAAATTAATGTTTTTCATCCGGAAAGCAAGACAAGTTTTAACGAATCTGTAAAATTTCAATTTTGAACCTCAACCATTTACAGTTGAGTCACAAGCCTTACAATTTTTCAACATTTTTGTTTAACATCAGACAGAGCCTTCTTCAACTCTTTAATTTTTCTTTCTAAACGTAATCTTTTTCAGACAGATTAAAAGTTCGAAGATAGGAACTTGATCCTATTTTGTTTGAAACTTTCGATTCAAATGCTATCAGCCCTTCTGATAAACGAAACATCCAGTACACTTTCTTATAAATGAAAGACATTTCAACAAAACCATCCTCTTCAGAAGTAAGTCCTTACTTGTATTTTGATTTCTTTTTATTGAAATAGAAGTCTTGATCGCCCGTAATAAAAGTGCCGGCACTCGCTAGACATATGCTAGAAAATTTGCTAAAGTAAATGGCAAGTGTCATGCGACGGGGTGCGAAAAGGGTCGGGGATGCGGAGATCACTTAATTGCCTTCCACGAATATTTCGATCTTCATTTCCACTTTGATACACTGGAAGATGCGGAAGCGTAATTTGTATCGGGAGAGCCGATCCGTTTCCACCGTGTTTCGAATGCAGCCAGCTCGTGGCAAAGCGAGTGACAACACCATTGAGCATGTTGTGGATGAACCGAACCATGGGAGACTCGATTGTTGAGAGAAACTGGAACTCCAGTGTCACGGAGGAGATTTTGGTCTTCCGGATTTATCCTGCATCACTTGCTGTTGCTGTTGTTGATGGTGATGCGAATTGTGATCGGTACCAACTAGTTCGGTGCCCATCATCCCATTATTGCCATTTTTGTCAACGACGTTGCTCGCGTGGACTGGATGAAAGTAGCGATCTGGAATTTTCAATTTTGCATGAAAAATTTGTATGAATATTTAAAACTTTTGCAAACGGAAAAAGTCGTAAAAAAAGCTCCTGACGCCGCAACGAATACAATATTCTCCATGAGAGGCAGCACTTCCAAATTGTTTTCCCTATCAGGAGCTTGTTTCTCGGTTTTTTCCTTGAATATGTATTATTTTAGAAATATCAAAATTTTTAGAAATCTAGATAGTGCTAGAGGTTTACCATCGTCCATGGATGTCGGAGGTTCACTGGCAGTACCCGCAATAATTGGAGCTATCATGTTGTAATCGTCCTCCAGGTTTATAAAGGGACCGGTGTTCCAACGAGGGGGGACGTTGGAAACTGATCTCTGCGTCGCCACTGGTCTCGTTACCGAAACGGGGGAGGAGAACAGGGAAAGATTCGTCGGAGAAATGACTCCTGACATCGAACTGATGGTAGGGTAGGTGAAGATTTGCTGTAACAGAAAATTAATTGATTTAGTAGAATCAGAGGATCAGTATTAGGGTGTCCTAAAAAAACGCAACGTTCTTTTTTTTTTGTTGAGGCAGACCCTAAACTTGTTCTATTCGGTGAAAAAATAATTGCTTACTCTTCTTTTCTTTCTAAAATAATTTTGAACCGTGGTCTTGGGGCCTTGAAGTGTCCCAAAATGATTAAAATGATTGATTATTTTCAATTTTCGTAAATATAATAATTGTTTGCCAGGGAATGCAATTTTTAGTAGCATACACTTAGGAAAAAAACTTGACCCAATTATTAATAATATATAACTAATAAGTTCATGATTCATTTAAGAAGTGAAACAATTTCTTCATTTTTCTGAAAAACATCAATTTCACAGAAAAAATCAAGTTTACAGACGAGAAGTGAGGTTTCTAAGATTTTTCCCTGATTCAGTTTTTTTATTGAATTTGTCTTTCATTTCGAAGGATATTTTTATCACATGTTGAAAATTCTTCAATGTGTCCTCGGATTCCCAGATAAAGTGCCTGCAGCTGATTCTCATTTTTAGTCAGCGACCGTTTGAACCGTTGCATTAAAGCCACGACTCTTTCTGCAGCGTCGTCGACAACTTTTAATGTACTAACGACGACGAAAGCCTTAATGTAGTGTTTGTTAACAAACCAGAGAGCAGGATGTGTGTTCAAGAATGACGAATTCAATTGCATAATATCGAAAAATCGAAGTGCTTTTGAAGTAGCAAAATCTTCAATATCATTCTTCCCAAAATTTGTCAGATTTTGACCTGAAAGATGTTTTGCGGGTTCGTGTGAGCCTTCTGGCGTTTTTATCGCAGCCACCATTGCCCTTTTCTGTTTGAGTGAAATTTGAGAATCAAAGAATGCCATGGCCACAAGTTCCTCTGAGAGATGCTACAAGTGTCCTTCAAACTTTTCGCAAGCTGCTTTTGATATTTTGGGATTGACGGTCTTGTAAGTCACCAATTTTTCAATTGAACGTAAGTAATTGTATGCAGCAGCAACTGGCAAAGAATCTTCAAACCAAAATCGGATGTGAATTTACAATAAGGCACAATTCCCTAATGGCTTCGGTTTTGATAGATGTTAACATATACTGATTTCGAAACATCCAAATTTCCAAGCAATAAATGGCAATTGTCATCCACCGCGCATTATGTATTGGTTCTGGAGCCATAAAACGAATACCCCGAACTGAAACATCTCTTAAAAAAATTATGGCCAGCTCAAGTAATTCACGGTAGTCATCACGGGGTTGATAATTTTCTCTTTACTGCTAATTTGTAAATTGAATTAGGTCGACCTTTTCTAATCGCAGTTTCGAAAGTATTCGCTTGTCCTTTATACCAATTTCGAATCTTTTCTTATCGAAAGACTCCCAAGATTCATTAAACCTTTTAAATAATGGAGTCTCAGATGTTGGACTAAGGCATTCTTTGCATACACTTCCGAACATTATTTCAGGAATATGATGTCTGAAAGCAAAGTACAGCAAATCTTTTTAAAAGCGTTGTTCCAAACGCACGCGTATCCCCTGAACTTTACCAGTGTCAACACTGCATATATCGAAGCATAATCGTACTATACGGTCAACAGTGTCTCATGAATCCAAAACCTCTGCCACAGCAGAAGCTTGAGCAAATCCGATACCAGACTCCATCTGTGGCATACCCAAGATTTGAAATTCACCAGCGCTAGATAATAAAACAGGCAATCGTTCCACCTTTTTCCTTCCAGTCAGTGATAAAACAAGTTTTCCATCCCAGTTCAATTGTTATCTCTGTTCTAATTCGAAATTTTCCTTTAACTCAGTAGCATATTTCAATCGTTCTTCGTTTCTAACTTTTGCTATGCTGCTTTTACTTCAACTCGAATCATCTAAAAACAATTTATGATCGAGCTTTCTTGAAACTATATTATGTATTGAACTATATTTTAGAAAACTAGTATTTTAAGTAACTATATTGTGCCCTAAATTCTCTGCTGTGCTTGACACAAAGTACATTGAAATAATTATTTTCACTCCATTACGACCCTTTTCTTTTTGTGAAATTAAAAATTGCCTTGTTTTTTCTACCTTCATCCGTGAAAGATCGTCACCGTGAGCTATGTCGAACAGGTTATCCATATTATCGCGACAGTCCGTTCTTTTTCCATGGAAATCACTTGAACTGCGCTCACTTTTCTTCTCAAGGTCTTTCCAGGTTTTATTTTATTATTATTATTATTTATTTTAGGAATTCTCGCCTTAACCCAGAAACCTATTGCTTCATCGACAACACATCTAGATGTCGACATAAATTATTTACAATACGTGGATGTTTCATTGCTTATTTAACATTGTTTTGCACGAACTATACTCTCGTGGCATTTTTATGTATTGTTTTTCCTAAAAATAGATGGTACCAAACCATGCTTAGACCATCTTCATTTGAGGTAGCTTGTTTCTCTCAAGGTTCTCTCTTGAGGATATTTTATTTTTATCAGGATCGCTCATTTTTATGGTTAACCTAATAGACTTTTTGAAATACTGTCAGCTGAGAAATAAGTACTAATCGCATATTGAATAGACATTTAACTTCAGGTACGATTCGCAATTTTTTTACTTCTCAAATGAAAATTAAGTTTGCAAACGATATATTTCTAGTGACTGGAAAAAACGCTATACTTAAATTTAATTCAGGATGCTATTGAAGTTAAGAAGGTTCCTCTTTTTATTATGAGGGTAATTTTCTGTAAAAAATAACTTGTATTTTTCCTGTATATTATTAAGTCATTTACGTACTAAGAAATCCGATGAATAACGCATAAATTCTTCAAAATTCAAAATATAATATTTTAGCCCCTATAAAGGGTAGTTTTCGAAGCCAAGGGGTAGCATTTTTGGTCTAATTGGGTCAAATTTTGTTCATGAGCGCATGGTACCAACAGTTGCATTCACTAGCAAACAATTATTATATTTAAGAAAATTAACAATAATTAATCATTTTATTTATTTTGGGACCCTTTGAGGCCCCAGGACGCGGTTTAAAATTATTGTAAAAAGAAAAGAAAGTAAGCATTTATTTTTTCACCAAATACAACAAGTTTATGGGGTGCGTCATAAAAAAAAGAACATTGCGTTTTCTAGGACACCTTAAACAGTATATTAGATTTTGTTTTTCCATGAAATTTTCAAGAAACTATAAGGAATATACTATCATCTGTGATTTTCATCAATTGTAATGAAATTCCTCAGAAACACTAGAGAGATTTCGTCAAAATTTCTTGCAATCTTCTCATGTGAATACTTGCTATTTTATGACACGTCATGCGATCATCTTATGAAGAACATTCCTCAATTTTACGGATTAGCACATTATAGAATATATGTAGGTACATATAATTTATAAAAAGTAGGAAATTTGGCAGAGGATTGCGAACAATATTTCTCAGTATTGGACAATTCCAATTTATATTCATACTATTAACATATGTATAGTTCTTGTAAAATTTGACAATTATTTTTTTCTCTAATATCTATATTTTTACAGAAAAGATAAAGTCCTAAATTTAGGAATTGCTTAAATTCAGATGGAGCTTCAATTCAGTCATTTTATACTTGAAAACTGAAAGTAAACCTTATAATTGTGACTCTTCTGAGAAATTCAATGTGGTTTTAATAGCAGTATAAAACTCAAAAAATAGTTGGAAAATAGTGTCATGCAATTTTAAATACATTAAATTGAGGGGTTCACTATTTTTTAAATCCGGTGTACAATATACGTCCTCTATAAAATCGCGTGAAGTCCTCAACTCATATCACGCGAAAACCTAAAATCTGTTCATATCCTCTAAAAATTGATGAAAAACTCGTCAATCCTTTAAATATACCTTAAATATACTGAAATCCCTAGAAGTCTCTTGAAATTAAATCAAATTTCATTTGTTCCCTAAAGTTCTCTAGAAGTCCGTTGAAATCACTCAAAGATTTTTAAATATCATTGATATCTTGGATACATTTTTTAAATATTTTTCAATTTTCTACAATGCTACGCAATTCTGTGGAAGCCCTTAAAATTTTACAGTCTCGTTAAATTCCTTTATCCCTTCATATTTATAAAATTCCTTAATTCTTGTAAAATGCTTAGTCATCCCATAAAAATTGGGTAAAATATATACTAAAATCTGTAATATCTTTCAAAATTCTTTTCAAAATTGTGAAATCTTTAAAATGTCATAAAATCTAATAAAGCCAGTTGAAATTCGTTTAAAATATTCAAAATCTGTTAAAATCCACTGAATTATATTAAGAACCCTTGAATTATATTAAACTTCTCTGAAGTCCATGGAAAACTCTCCAACTTTTTCAAATCCCTTAAAATTTTGTAAATACCATAAAAATTCCTTGAAATTTCCTGAAATCTTAAGAATACATTTGAAATTCCTTAAAAATTTATAAATCTCTTGAAATTGATCATTATCTTACGATATTCTTTAGAGTCTCATGATATTCCTCAGAATATTTCAAAATGCACTCTTCTCTTTAAAATTTCTTTGAAAATATTCAAATTTTTCAAATCCCTGAGACCTGATAAAATAACACAAAATTTGCAGAAATCCCTGGAAGTCCCATAGGATTCCTTTCCATTTCATTTACTTCCTTAAGTTTGTTATGAATTCTTCAACATTTCTTCAGATCCCTTAAAATCTTTGAAATTTTATGTAATCTTTGATATTCTCTTAAAATCTTTAAATTTTTGGTATTCCTTGAAATTCTATAAAATCCTTGCAAGTTCCCGAAATCAGTTGAACTTGTTTGAAACCCTTTTTATTCTGTTGAAATCTTTAAAACCTTGTGCAATTTTTAGAAATCCCTTGATATTTTTTGAAATGTTTTAAAATCTTTCAAATCTTGAAGTCTTTTGAATAGCCCGAATGTAATATGCTGCAAATGTAACTTGTCGCAAATGTGACATGGCGCAAACGTAACTTGCAGAAAATTACATGATCCGGAACCCATAAAATAAGTCGACTATTTAACTTATTTTAAGACTCTTCTTAGGGGCTGTCCATAAACTACGTTACCAATTTCAGGCTTTTTCTAACCCCTCTCCCTGCCTTCCTCTCGTTCTCCCTATTTGAGGATCGTAGTTTTGTCACAAATTCCCAAATTACCCAAAATTCTCTCAAAACAAGGGAAATAGGGTCATTTTTTTACGAAAATAGGAGAACAAATTCTGTTTAAATATTGATGTAAAAACTATATTGAACAAAATATCAATAACTTCAAATTCCTAAGATTTCCAGCGGAAATATATTGCGTTTTCAACAAAATAGTTGAATTAAAAAATATATATATTTTTTCTACCAAAAGAGATGAATTTTCAACAAGAGAAAAAGAATTTTAAACAAAATAGTTCAATTTTTTAACAATAAAGATCAATTTTCTACCATAAAAGATGAATTTTCAATCCAGAAGGATGGATTTTTGACAATAATGGTAAATATTCGACCAAAAAAGATGAATTTATCAAAATAATTGAATTTTCAACCTACAAAGATGCATTCTCAATCTAATGCTTGAAATATCAAGCCAAAAAGATGGATTTTCAATCAATAAAGAAGAATTTCAAATTTCGAATTAATTTGCAAAATACAAAAAGGAAATTTAATTTAATTTCAACCAGACAAGGTAAATTTTTAACCAAATAGTTGAATCCTCTACTGAAAGGATGAATTTTCAAGAAATAATAATAATTTTCTAACCTAAAAGGTGAATTTTCAACAAAATATAGGAGTTTTCTTCTAAATAGTTGGAGTTTCAAACAAAAAAGATGAATTTTTCACCAAGAAGATTAATGTTTTACCAAAAAAGACAAATTTTTCAGAAAATACATCAATTTTTAACAAAATACATCAATTTTCAACAAAAATGTTGAATTTTGAAGCCAAAAAGACGAATTATCTAGAAAACAGTTGAATTTTCGACCCAAAAATATGATTTCGTAACAAAAAAGTTAATTTTCTACGAAGTAGTTATATTTTCATGAAAGTAGTTCAGTTTTTATTGAAATATTTGTATTTTCAATCAAAAATATTAATTTTAAACGAAATAGTTGCTTTTCAACCAAATAGCTTGATTTTCTACCAAATTGTTTAATATTGAAGCCTAAACAGAAAATATTAATTTTCAACTGAACTGATGTATCTTCAACCAAAAGAAATCTTGACAGTTGTTTAACTTCACACCAAGTAGTTTGTTTCTCAACCACAAATGATGAATTCTCAATAAAATATGTAATAGATAACATTTCAATCAAAAAAATTCGAATTTAAAATAAAAAACAGTTAAATTCAACCAAACAAGACGAATTTTAAATGGAATAGTTGAATCCTTTGTAAGAAAGAAATTCATTTTCAACCCAGAAGTGGAATTTTTAACAAAAAAGGATGAATTTTTAACCAAGAAGAAATGGACCAATAAAAAAGACTTGCAAAAATCAATCCTCAAACAAAAAAGTAAATTTTTGACGACATTGTTAAATTTACGGAGATGAAACTTCATCCAAAAAAGTCAATTTTTTAACAAATTAGTTCAACTTTCAATCAAGTAGTTGAATTTGTGACAAAAAATATGACTTTCTAACACAACAGTTTCATTTATAACAAAGTAATTAATTTTCCAAGGAAATCGTAGAACTTTTAACCAAAGGAGATATGTAAATTCTGGACCAAAAATAGTTGGATACTCTTATTGAGTTTAATTAATTCAGTTCGTATTTAAGTCAAAAAATGAGAAAAGGGGGAAAAAGCGGAAGTTTCTTTAAAACCAGGGGGAAAACAAGAATTTAAAGAAAGGGAAGAAGAGAAATAGAGAAAAGAGCTTGAAGTCTGAAATATCAAAGTGATTTTAAAACTCATTAAGTTGTGTGAGTTCGTAACACAATCCCCTGTCCCCTTCAAATTGGTAACGTAGTTAATGGACGGTCCCTAACTGTCTTTTAATCTAATTACCCAACACTACAAAATGAAAATTGAAAAATGTAGTAAACATCAAAATTGAAAACTTACTCACCTGTCCCGGTTGCGAGTGGAAGTGAGCGAAGGTGTACTCTCTACTCGTGTGGGGTGCAGTGACAAGTATCCTAGCTGGACTCTTTCGACCCCCTGGATCCACTGAACTCTGACAGGAACTGACAAGGCCAACCGCAGCTGCAGCTGCCATTTGGTCCTGACTTGGACCCATGTCTGATGGATCGGTTGGAGAGGTCGATGAGGTCGGAGGTGAATTTGCACTGTTTGATGTCAATTCGCCCGTCGACCTTATGATAGCCACAGGCCTAGCCATCGGCGCTGCTGGTGGTGGAGGTAACATTGAACTCGGGTAATACTGTGAGAACTTTTGTAGCCCAGACCGCGGACCCGCGAGTTGTGCCTGAAAATCGTACACCACCGATCATCGATCCACTCATGCAGGGCCGTCTTAAGACAAATCGCGGGGCACGAGCCAGAGACCCCCCACATCGTCAAAGATCTTCTTCATTAATTCATTCATTATTACTGTTAATCGTTCATTCAAATATCTAATGCTAAATATTAATGTCTAAAATAATACTTTCTTTGATTTGAGGGAACACCCCCCAAAAAGCTTCAAATTAAATGTTCTCTCTGTCTTGAACATTATATATTTAAATTAAATTTTTAACCTCAGCTTGTGCCCCAAGCATTGAATTTGCTTAAGACGACCCTACACTCTGTGTGCCCCACTCGACCTAATTTTTCTAATACAATCTAATTTACGATTTTTTCAAATTTCTGTAAAAATCTTGATTTTAGACTAAATTATCGCGATTTAAATCTACTAATTTAAGGAGAGGGGAGCACAGCTTAGTTTGAGTATTGACTACCACAGAAATAGTTCCAATCTCCTAATTTGTATACATAATATGTCCGAATATTTTCAATATTAGGTCGAACCTGTTTCAAATCAGGCAGAATTGACGAAATATGTTGTTTTTTAGAGCACAGACAAAACAAAATGTAATCTTTAGAGCGATTTCAAAGTAATCTTTACCTGCAACAAAAGCTAACTTCACGTGTTAAGATTTTAACACCACATGGGAAATGGTAACCATGTCAACTCTTATGTATCTTCTTTTGTTTCGATGCGAAAAAATTCAACTTTATCTACTTAAAAAATACCCCCAACAATAATTCACTTCTGTTTTTTCTATGAGGAAATTAGACGTCCTCTTCCGAAATGTGTCAGAGAATTTTAGGAAAGTTCAAATTTGACAAAGTTGCCACAAGTTACTTGAAAATATAAAAAGTAGATTTTTACAAAAAACCAACACTTATATTTTCTGAATTTTTTTTTTTAATTTGGACTTCCATGAGGAAGATATTCTGTGAGTATAATGCGGGCTGAATCATGTCTGTGGCCAACAGATTTGTTCTTCATAAAGTCGAATTTTCGAATTTTTCTTAGAAATAACGACAAATACCAAAAAAAATAGATAAAAGTAGACCCATCTCGAAAAGTTATATAAAAATTCCTCTTGCCCTTTTGCCAAATCTTACATTGTTTAGGGGGAAAATTAAAGAATTATATTTTTAGGGAAAAAATTCTTTTGGCCTGAGAAAATGGTTTACCCTGCATAGAACTGATAGAATGCATTCCTTATATTAGCATTTTTTTTAATATTGCAAAAATTAAAAATGTTGGATTTTGGAGAAAATCTTCTGTATTTTTTTTCTTCGAATTATAAAAACATGAAAAGAAAATTTTCTGGAAGATCCTGTCTTTTTTATTTTCTGCAATATTAAGAAAAAGCTAATATAAAAAGGCATCATATCAGTTTTATGTCGGCGGAACCATTTTTTAAACCAATGAATTCTTTTTTCCTGAAAATATAATTTTCGAATTTTTGTTCTAAACGATGGAAGATATCACAAAAGAGTGAAAGACATTTTTAGTATAAATTTTCTAGATGGGCCCACTTTTGTCTACACATTTTTTTGTATTACCAATTTGTAAGGTGAGACAAAATTTTCTTGAAAATATAATTTTGGAATTTTTCCCGTAAACGATGCAACATATCACAAAAGAGCAAGACGCATTTTTTAAACAACTTTTTCAGGTGCGCAGATATTTATAAAGACCGATTCCATTTAAAATCATGCAGGCCAGCCGATAACATATCCAGCATTTCTTTGCCAATGAAATATGTTCTTTTACGTGGAAAATAAAAAGACATGTATTTTTGTTAATCAACATATTGACATTTTTATATTTTTGACGTTTATTTGAACATTTTAAGGGTAAAATGAGTTTCTTGTCAATTTTGCATAACAACATTTGTTATGATTATTTAAAACTTTAAATGGTAAAATGAGTTTTTGCCAATTTTACTTTAAAAATCGGGCAATTTTTGCAATTTTCGAGATTATAATGGTTTCTAAATTCCAAATTGTAATAAACAGTTTTTGATGCATTATATCGCTATGCCCAATAAAATTAATTTTTTTGATTTGAAGTAAAAAATATCAGTAAAATCTAATAGAAAGAATAAATTTTTTAACTTTTCAAAGAGTCGAATCAGCTTTATCATTATTGTTTTCTTTCTTTTTTTCGTATTATTTAAAAATAGTGAAAAAAACTTGTTAAACTGGAACAAGGAAAATCCGCAAAATCTAGAAAAATTGCGAATAGTGCAAGGTTTTTACAAAATTATTTTGTTTCCCCTAAAAAAAATACCATATTGGAAATTAATACTAAGTAAACCACATTAGCACCAATTATTTTTAAAAATTTCAGGAAAAGAAAGAATAAGACTTTTGAGACCAACTTTTTATACTTATTTCAAAAAATCAAAATAACTGTACTATTTTTGATCTTTTTAACATTTTTTTAGTGATTTTAGAAATAGTGAAAAAAACTGAATAATCTAAAACAAGAAAACCCGTAATATCTCTAGAATTGCGAAAATTGCACGATTTTATAGTAAAATTGTCAAAATTCATTTTACCCTTAAAATATTTAAATAATCATAAAAAATGTAAAACAGCCGTTATGTTTAAAAAAAAAACTGTGTCTTCCAATTTTCCACGTACATAAACATATATCATTGGCAAGCCAATCCTGAACATGTCATCCGCCGGCCTGCATGATTTGAAATGAATTCGGTCTCTTTCTTAAAATTTATTTGTATCTTTCGTTGTTTCTGAAAAAAAATACTAAAATTTCAATTTTATAACCAAAATTCTCCTGCCCATAAAACTTGTTTGTTCTGCATAAAACTCACATGATGTCTTCCTTGTAGAAGGTAAAATTCAACAAAAAATTCGCAAAAAATATTACTTTTTATCAATCCTCCGGCGGATTTCGAAAGAGGACGGTAAAAATTACCAGGTTTTTTTCTTGATTCGGGAATATACATTTCACCTACTTTTATCTAAAAAAAACAACATATTTTGTCACTGAGAGATTCTGCGACTTGAAGTGTGAAACTTGCCTGATTTAAAAGGGATTCGACCATATATTTTAGAAATATTCAAAAATTAGATATAAAATATAATTGAAAATAGAAGATAAAAATAATAGAGGAAGTATTTCTGTGGTACGTATTTGGATCCGAGAGCTACCTGGGGTAGCTGCTGAGTGTTCTCGGCTTCCTGGCACACAAACGTGACGAAATCCGAAAGAGTGTCGTGCCCATTTTCGGGGTATTTAACGACCCCAGCAGATCCAGGGTGCTCAGGTTGGTAGTAGGCCAGACTGGACATACTCTGACCAGAGCCTCCAGCCAATCCTTCGTGTGGTGAATGTAATCCTGAAACACAATTTTCTAACGTTAAATATCCCATAAATACAATAAGCCAGACTTAACCACCCCCTTAACACAAGAAGGAAATGCAATATTCGTACCGAAAAGTGTTTACTTTCAGTCATTTCTTATTTTATATTTTATCGAAACTCTTAACTTTCTAGACCCTGCAATATTGCTGAAAACCTCGTTGCTGAAAACTAATCAAATAGAAAAAATATTATTGTTAGTAATAGAAGGCTGGAAGCTTACAGTTTATAATATTGGAAGCTTATTTTGCTAATATTAGTCATTTAGTTAGTAAAAATTCACAATTGTACATTTTTCGGTGATGCAATAAATTCTACCTTTTTTTGTTGTTTCCAACCTCTGATTACTGAATGTGTTACATTGTTGCCTTTTTATAATTTATTTTTTAAAATCTCAACTGCACTATTAAGTTTGAGGTTTGTAAGAATTCGAATGACAAGGAAAAGCTTTTTGTTACGGGGGGTGGTTTTAGTGGCAGGGACAAGAATTCATGGTAAGTAGATCAAGTATGTAATAGTAAGGCACTCCAAGCGTGAGCTGGCTGGCTGAAATGTACATGTATGCATTCGCGCAAAAACTGATCACGCATTTCGCACACGCATTCGCCACATGATAACAACATTTTAAAGTTTAAATTAAAAAATTCACATAAAATTAATTCTCCACTCTATGCATTGAATTTGATTCTATCTTCATTTCCTTTGAGATTACTGATCCAAAGAACATTCCGGGTTGCTACAAATTCCCTGACTGTTCCCTGACTAATTTTTCATTTTTCCAGACCGCTATACATTTTTGCTTTAGGTGTAAAAACAACCTTATACCGAGGAAACATGTTTACACTTTTTTTTTAATTGATCAATCTTCGATAAAAAAATGAATTCTCCACAAAAAGTGTAATAGTTGATATTTCAACAACAACAAAATTAATTTTCAATCAAAAGCAGTTTAATTAGACCAAAAAATAAAACTTATCAACAAATTAGTTGAATCCTCAACCAAAACAGAATAATTTTTAAACCGAATTTTCAACAAAAGGGTCAAATTTTTAAACAAGAAACATTTTTCATCCAATAAAGAAAAAAATCTTATCCAAAATGTTGATTTTTTGAGCCAAAATAATGAACTTCCTGCAAAACAATTGAGTTTCTAATCCGAAAATATGAATTTTTAACAAAAAAGTTGAATTTTCTGCAAAAATAATTGAATTTTAATCCCAAAAAAATTATATTTCTAAAAAAAAATCATCTAAAAAATATGAATTTTCAAGCAAAAATGGAGTTGCATTTTCAGTCTAAAAAATTAATTTTACACAAAAAAAAATTTTCTAACCAAATAGTTCAATTTTAACCAAGTAAAAATTATTTGTAACTGAAATAATTAAGCATTAACCAAAAAAATGAATTTTTGACCAAAAAGATGAAGTTACATCTAATGAGAATAATTTTCTTCCAAAAAGGCCATTTTCCAACAAACTACATTAATTTTTACTAAATAAGATCAATTTTCAACCAAAAATAGAGTCGTTGAATACCCAAAAATAGAACAGTTAAATGTTCAACAAAATAGTTCAATTTTCAACCAAACAGATGAATTTTCGACTAAAAAAGATAAAATTTGAACGGAAACTAGATTTGTTAAATTTTCGGACAGGAAAATACATTTTTAGTGGGGAAAAAACAAATTTACCACAAAGCAGCTGAATCTTCAACCAAAGAAAATAAATTTTTATCCAAAAGGAATAATTTTCAGCTAAGAGGAATATATTACTATCAAAAAAGAAACACAAAAAATGGAATAATTTAATTTTCTGGTAATGGTTAAATTTTCAATTAAAAAAATACTTTTTAGCCAAAAAAGTTTTGTCAATAAAATAGTTTAATCTTCAATCAATGAAATTAACTTTATCTGAAAAGATGAATTTTCAAAAAAATAGTTTAATTTTCAAGTAAGACAGATAAATTTTCAACTTAAAGTAGAATAGTTACATTTTTAGTAAAAAAATTAATCACCAACCAAATCAAATACACTTTCAACCTCATAGTTGAATTTACAACCAAGAAAATGAATGTTTAACTAAAAAGGCTTTACAACTGAAATAATGAATCATCAATCAAAAAAATGAACATTTAGGAAAGTACTTTCACTTTCAACTAAATAGTTGAATTTTCAACCAAAAAAAAAGATGATTCCTCAGTGAAAAATCTCATGTTTGATGTTTCAAACGAAAAGAATTTTAATTTAAACCAAAAACAGTTGCATTCAATAAAAAAAGAGGAATTTTCAACAAAATAGTTGAATCCTCATCCAAAACAGATTAATTTTCGACCAAACAGTTGTGATTTTTTACCATAAAAGATGCAATTTTTTATTATTATTTCCCTGATTTTGTGAAAGTCCCTGACCTGTAGCAACCCTGAAATTGTTTAATATCTGACATTTCCTTTTACAAATTTCTCTAAATATTCTAATTTTAATTCTTAAGAAAAAACAAAGATAACATATTCAAAGTTATTAAAACAGGGATTAAGAATATTTTATATAAGATGTTTCGCAGTCACTAAAATATTTTCATCAATTCGCATCCAGAGATTTTTCTTTCCGAGCACGAATGTGAAACATCCTGTGTAAGCGGCGATGCAGGTGCGCGAAACAGGCGAACAAATGCGCGTTAATACGTATATTGTGGATATATACATGTATTATGTTTGTATATTTATATAGTGCAACAACAAACACCAAACAGCAAGGTAACAACGAGTAAACAACACATCAAGAAACATCAAGGTAACAACATCAACATCAACAATGAGTAATAGTAAACAACAACACCAACATCGCAACAACAATATAGAAAAGGTAGTATCGTACGGAGCATAAACGGTCAATTAGGGTCGGAAATTAATTAATTAATTTATCAATTAAGTCATTAAATCCATCCAGCATACGACATACCCAGAGCATTGGCCGTGTACAGTGAGTGAGATAGATAATTATGGTGTGCACGGTAAACAACTCAAACTCAGATTTCTTCGCTCTCAAATAAATGTAATCTTCAAGCTATTTGAAAAAAAAATTAATTCCTTTGATACTTTTATAACGTTAATAATTTGTTTATTTACTCTCTAAATCTGAACTAGTAGTTTTCGATTAATGGCATTTCAATAAGCTGTATATCAATTCGTTTAGTGAGCATTTCTACTAATCTTTGGTAGAAACCTACTAATTCGCTTAATGAGGCTTACTTACTTATTTATTTTTTACTGTGAATCTTAAATATAGAACTCCTAAGTTAATTTTAAGACATTTAATTAGTAAACCTTAGTAAGTAAGTAAACTAGTAGTTTTCTACTAAAGATCTACTAAATTTCTACTCATTTTTAGCAGAAAACTACAAATATTCAGTTAAAAAGTATGAATTCATAGCAGAAAATTACTCTTTCACTTTATATTCTCTACAGTAGACTCTCACAAAGCGCCTTTCCCACAAACCACCTTTTCTCGCCAAGTGCCTATCCCTTGCATTATCTCTTAATTCCGTAAGCACCTTGAGCATGGCATTAGATACGCATGCGCGAGATGATATTCGAGTAATCCGTCAATGCTTCTAAGCGGGTGATTTGTGAGAATCTCGGTCCCGAGCACCGGGCGCTTTGTGAGAATCTACTGTGATTGAATTAGTAAGCCTTACTATTTGATTAGCATTTTTCTACTAAAGATTGATAGAAACGCCCTCTCACTATTTTATTCGTAGAAAAAGTACTTTAGAACTAAAATTATTTTCATAAATAGTGTTGCTGTTTTTTATTTTAAAAAATTTATTAAATAAGTGAGATATGAGATCTGAGTGAAAGTTGTGCCTTAGAAAATTGATAAAACATGTGAGCAAGTGGATATAAGAAGGGTGGGCAAACAGATAGACAAACATACAGACAGATGAACAGAGAAACGAACGGACAGACAGATAAGACAGATAGTGACAGCTATAGCTTACCCAATTTGTGAGAGCTACGCGATTTAGTGAAATTGGTCGTCCGTCTGTCTGTCCGTTCCCAACTCCCTTTAACGCTTCTAGTGACAAGTTATTGTTTTCTGTTTTAGCGGATATAGGGGTAATTTTTTTTTAATTCGGTCGTATCACTGACTCTTCGAATTTTTCATGAAAGTTGTACGTTTCTCGAGTCGATTGGCAACAGACAGACCAGCAAGACGGACAGGCAAACAGGGCTTTTGAAATAGTGATCGTAGTATAATTATGTTATATATTTATAATCATATTCATAACATATAAACAAATGCAAAGTAAGAATTCACTTCTCTCTGGAAAAGATCGTTTCGACTTGCAGAAGAGTTCGAAGGAAGACTAGAAGTTTCTGATGGGGTGGAAGATGATTTGGTTTCTGATAAGATATAAAACCAGTTGTAGAAACTACAACTTCTTCATAAATATATTATTAATAATCTGATGAAAAATAAGTTTCAATGTGAAATAAGGATGTTCAATAATCTAATATATTAAATAAATAGTGATATTACTATTTTTTTTTCGTTTAAAGAATTTTGGCTCCTTAAAAATTTGAGCGTCTTCCTTCCCTATTTTTTTCTTTTTTTAAAAGCAGAAGCTCTATTTTTCATTTATTTGTGTCACTCCTTTTTTGAACTATAGCACGCCTAAAAATGACAGCATCGCGCCAAAAATCGTGCACACAGCTTCAGGCGGCTAGGAGCACAGAAATGCAACATAGACGCACAAGTGGGTACTTCGTGAGATTGATGATTTGGTGCGGATATACCATTTCGCAATCAGACATCCCTTTCATATAATTTCTAACAAAATAACCAAGATTCAAATCAAATTTCAGTAATATCTTTTACATTCTTCAACAATTAATTCTTGTATTATTCAAAAAAATTAACGAAATACACTTCATTTCATGCAGGCCGACGAGTGACGAATTCAGGATTGGCTTTCTGATGAAATATGTTTTTACATGTAAAATAAGAAGATTCATTTTTTTAAAAATAATATCGCGAATAAAATTACGAATATTTTTAAATTTTAGGGATAAAATGAGTTTTTTGCTAATTTTAATTTGAAAACAGTGTGGTTTTTGAAAATTTTGAAATATTTAGGTTTTTCTTGTTTCATTTCATCAAGTTTTTGCACAATTTGGAAATCCAGGAAAAATATAAACAAATTAATAATAGTAAACGTATTGCAATGTTTTGAAAGAAAAGAACAAAAATGTTCTGAAAAACCTCACCTTTTTCTCCTGAAATTCTAAGGAATAATAGGTACTAATATAGTCTAGACCACTTACCACAATTTTCCCATTTTGTAATTCTTTTCATGAGAAAAAAATAATTTTTGATTTTTTTTCAAAACCTTGCTCTTTTTGTAATTTTTAAGATTTTAAGGTTTCTCTTGTTCTAGTTTGTCACTTGTTTTGCAGTCTTTCATGCATTACATCGTTATATCCAATAAAATAATATTTTTATGATTCTATGTAAAAAATAACAGTAAAATACAATAAATGCGAGAACAGTAAGAAAAAATTTAATTTCGTTTCTCTCAAAATACATATACACACCAGGTTGAAAATTTATCGTCAGTTCACTATACATATATTACCTACAACTCCTAAAAATTTAAATGCAAAAAATTTACCTGTTTTATATTTTATATTATATTCTTTTATCGTTTTCGAAAAAGATAAAAAAGCTTACAAACTGGAATAAGAAAAACCTTAAAATCTCTAAAATTGAAAAACGGCAAGATTTTGAAATAAAAATCTCTACGAAGAACAAAAAATACATAGTGAAAAATTAATGGTACACAGACTATATTAGCACCTATTATTCCTTAACATTTCAAGAAAGAAGATGGAGTTTCTGTCACATTTTTTCCCCTTTTAATTTTTAAATTGGAATACTTTTACTTTTTTTATTTAAAAAGAGTGCGAAAAACTGGATAAACTAAAACAAAAAAGAATCTTCATATCTTGAAAGTTTTAAAAAGGGCTAGGTTTAAAAAAGATATTTGCAAACTCCTCATTCTACCCTTACAATTTCAAAATATTCATAAAAAATATAAAAATTTGGCTATGTTAATTAAAAAAATACGTATCTCCTTATTTTCCTCATACGAAAACATATTTCATTGGCAAGCCGATCCTAAACATGTCACCTGCTGGCCAGCATAATTTGAAATGTACATTCTATCATAAGCCAATCAATCATCTTGTTTTAAATATTTTAAATAATTTGTAAAAAAAAATGAAATCTGTTAAAAAATGTACGACGTCTGGTTGAGAGGATGGTTCAAAGAGCAATATTTTATTAATATTTTATTTCCTGATATAATTTAATAATGAAAGACCTACACGTCCAGGAGAAATAACTTTCAAAATAAACAGCTATCCTCTCTATAATGCAGTGCTTTAGAAGAAAAAGAATATAGTTTACCTGATCTTTGGATTCACGGAGCTAGGACATAATTCGAAAAGTTAATTACAAAACAGAATGTCCTTTGAAACGAATCCAAATTAGTAAAATTTCAGAAACATTTATTTAAATAATAATTTATTGTTTTTTAACTTGATTTTCAATTTCGAATGGGACATAGCTCTCGAAAGTTTTAGTGAAGAAGGGTTGAAAACTCAACATCAAGTATGAAAAGTGGGTATTGTTGGGAGAGAAATAGTATAGACTATAGAGAGTGAGAAATAAGTGGATTAGTGAAAATATTTTTCAGATGTGACGGCAAGCATTCTCTAAAGTCCCAGAGCAAAATTAAGTATCGACCAATAGAGTGTGCAACTACTACACGAAAATTTGTAACTAAAAATGGAGTCCGAGTGCCGCTTTAAACATCTTTTTATTTTTTAATAATGTTTAATAATTATCAAATTATTTTAAATAAAATTCTCCTTCAAATTGAGCAATCTTCATTCCATTAACATTATTGACCAGTCTGAAGAAATATTAATCAGATCAGTTTCTAAATTTTTCAATATTTATCCTCAATTTTATAACTTTGTAATTTTATTCAACTATTGGTAGTTATCTCTGAGATAAAAAAATTAAAGACCCAATTTGTTTAAAAAATACAGAAAAGCGACTTTTTTGCAGTAAAATTTGAGTTGATTTTTCATCGTGGCTATAACTTATTTAAATTATTTAAATTTTTTATTGTTCTAAGCCAAACGACAACTCAGCTCCGTGGATTATTCAGAGGTCAAGTTTACCAAGTGCGACATAACTGTTTTTTTTCAAGATGCTGCGGCACACTTATACATCGAAACATAAATGGGTGTAACGAACAATAATATAGTGCTGCTAGGGGAAAATTTATATTGTTTAATTAATTTTTTTCAAAGATAGATGGCTTGACACGCGCATAAAAAGATATCGTCTCGACGGTTTTTGGTACTTTTATATTTATATTTCGGATTTAAAAACTGGAATCACATTCAGCCGATATCGACTTTTTATTAAAAATAACTAGATGCAGGATGTTGCTTATAAATCAATTTATAAAAATATATAAATGCAAAAATTAAAATAACGAGATACATTACGGAAACATATTTTCTACTAGATTTTACAGTAAAAAAATAATAATTTGTTTGATAGAAAAATGAGTTTGCTTAATTAGAAGAAATTATAATAAAATAAAATTCTTTTTTGAAATAAAATAAAGAATTTTAAATCAACTGGACAAAATTCAAATTTTAAATTTAGCAATCTTTAATTTAAAATACTTTTATTTGTTAATATAATATTTATACACTTCATCCTGCCTTGAATAACTGAAATAACTCGATAAATAGGAAGAGACAGAGAGAATAAAAGAATAAAATAATTTAGGTGACATTGATAGAAAATATTGGTACATATAGGTACGACAAAATACACATATAATATATAACATGTTTCAAACGTGTGAGGATGATTGCGAGAAAATAGAAATATTTTTCATCAAATAAGTGATCATTTTGGATTCACTAATTTCGATTTCCAGTTTTTTATTACTTTACATTAATATCAGAAATCACTCATAATTATTGGAAAGTAGAAAAGATACAAGACTTTTTTTCTTTGATACAGAGTTGAAATCGAATTACACAGATCATTTATTGAATAAAAATTCGATACAAGTTGTTTTTCATTATCATTACTAACTATGGTGAGAGATTGAATATATATATATATATATATATCGAAATATTTGTTTCTTCACAAAAATCATTCGAGGAATACTAGGAAAATTTTCAAATAAAATCAAGAGTGATTTCTGTCGATTTTTAATTTAAAATTGAACTCGAATGGAAATCGAGCCTCGGTCTCATCCTTCAGCGATACGTGTATATGAAATACACTTATACAAATATGCAAATATCGATATATAGGTAGGATATAGAACATCATAACCAGTCACAAAGTACCTTTTGGTCGAGATAGCGAGCTTCTCTCTACGCTCGGGCTCAGACTGAAACAGAGATTGTGCACAATTCGCGATTAGTGATTCTCAGCCATCGAAATTGTCTGATTCTTACTGGCTTGCAGCCACCTTTTGCATCTTCTCTTCATCAGTTTCTTCATACTTTTCTTTGCTTCTTTGATTTTTATTTAGTATTCAAATTTCGAGACCACGATGTGTATCCTAAGATATCCGACGGTTTTTCCAAAGGCTAATGTCAAGTTTAGAAATTCTATAAGAATTCTATCGAGAAGGAAGAAAATTTTAAACTAACAATTGTCTTCAAAATTTCAAATAAAGTGAAAATGTTATTTTATATTCATGGCTTTTTTCGCTCACTAGTTTTGTTCAATTGTTAAAATCTTGTGTACACTCTTGAATGTCATTCAGCGGACACATAACAGAAAACAATATCACTGAAAAATGTATTACAATTTGAGGAATCTTAACATTTTAAGGAAAAATCAGTTAAAAGTTTAACTCTAAAATTTGTACAAATAAAGACTGCAAGTTATCAAAAATATATTATTTCTACACATTTGAAGGAAGGCTTACTTTTGATAATCAAATGAGGTACATTTCTAGAAAGAATTTATTTATTTGTATACTTAGGAATATAAAAATTAGATTATTTATTATTATCATCATGTGTTCAATTTCTACAAAACATCCAGATTTGATGCAAACTCTGCTTTAAAAAGAACAATTTTTTAGTTGATGATAAAAATAACATCAAAAGATTGAAGAAATTAAAAGTGTAATCAACTGTCCAGTTTTATTGTAGACTTCAACAAATGCTTCTTGCAAAGAAATTTCTATATTTTAATGGCTGAAGTATTGACATTTGTTTGGACTTGAAATAACAAATAGAAAACAAAACACTTTTATTTTACGTAACGATACCTATTCTTCATTAAGTACGTATTCTCACGTTAAGTAATTTCCATAAAAGTTGATAGTCAACTTTGGGGCCGTTCAAAAACTACGTCATCTTATTTTCAACACCTTTTCCACCACTCCCTTGTTCTTCTTCTTCGCACATCATCACACAAATTCTATTTCGATTTCGCCTAAAATAAAACACAAAACCTACAAACATAATATTTTAACAGACTTCGCAATTCAATATGAAATGCTTAAGATTTAAGGTCGAAATATATTGTATTTTAAATTAAATAGTCGAATCTTCAAGCCAAAAAGGTGAATTCTACTATAAAATATTAATCTTAAAACCAGAAAGGTGAATTTTCGAAAAAGAAAGATGACTTTTGAACAACATAGTTCAATTTGTAACCACAAGGTTGAATTTTCGACCTACGAAGATACATTTTGAACCAAATAGTTGAATTTCAACAAAAATTATTAACCAAGTAGTTGCATTTAAAATCAAATACATGAACTTTCAAGCAAAATGGACAAAAAAAAGTTGAATTTTCACCAAAAAGTTATTTTTCAATCGAATAGTTGAATTTTCAACTAAAATTGATCAATTTTGAACCAATAATAGAGCAGTTAGATTTCCAACTAAAAAAAAATGTAATGTTCAACAAAATAATTAAATTTTCAACATCTTCGACTGAAGAATTGAATTTTTAACCAAAGAATTAAAAAAGAATTAACTTTAAACGAATAATTGTATTTCCTTATCGGGTTCAAGTTAATTCAGTTCGCATATAAGCGAAAAAGCGAGAAGTATGGAAAGTTGCTTAATAATAGGGGTAAAAAGAGGAATTTTTTAAAAAAAGGTGCGAAAAGAGAAACAGAGGAAAAACTGTGAAATCTGTATTTGGATAATGTACTTGTAAAATGAAATCACTAATTTTCATTTTGTCACGTATTTGAAAAAAAATCTTTATTCGCATTTATATTTTCGATGTGTCATGGCACATTCTGCTTTGGCCTGCCTCTACCTCTTCGTCAGAAATTGTCAGAAAAAATGTATTTTACCCCCCTCGCAAAGTGACTTAGTTTTTGAGCGGCCCCTTTAATAATTTTCCAAGAAATCTGGTACCAGGATCTTGGATGATTATCCCTGATTAAAGAAGAAATATCTTCCTTACTCTTGAGATTATTTTCGACCTGTTTTATAATTAAAAGGGCGTGGGAAAGAATCAATCGGTTCGGGTGAAACTTTTCGATGAATAATGAAACAGATAAAAATGAAACTATGACGATAAGCATTAAAAAATAGCTCAGTGCGGTCTATTCGCATCAAGAAACATAATCGTCACTATGGTTCTAAAGGTCGCACCTAATTTGACACTCGAGGACCGCTCGATCATTCGATCATTCCTAATACTGGATGGATCGATCGGTCGATCACTGAGTGCAAATATTTACTTACTTACATGATGCCTGGGTGAGCTCAGAATGGGTCTATCGCACACTGGACATTAGACAACAATGTTCGACGGACAGTGACGACAGATTTGTCGATCAGTCAGTCAGTCATCGATCATTCAATCAATCAACGAATCAAGAACGGCATATGCAACGAGAAAGGACATTTTCGCTAACGGCACTTGTATTATGTTATTCATAGATTAATTGTTTGGATTGTTAGGAATTAATTGTGAGAAACTCATTGAAGTGAAATCCACACTAGGGTGGCCCTTATTTTCCAAATTTATATTTTTTTGGTTCTCATCGCCTGGTTTTGTTCGAATTCCAAAAAAATATAACTTCAAATTTGAATGAAATTAGTTAATATTAACCCATGCCCAAGAAGCCATGAATTTTCTCATTGATTTAACATGGAAAAGAGGCAACTTCTTCGTAATATGTGATTTAAAGGCAAAATATGATACTAATATAACTTGTAATACCAGGACGGCCGTTTTAATGGAAGGATATTTTTTTCATTTTTAGTAATAAAGACTGAAATGCAAATCACAACACTAAAAGTAGAACTCTTTTCAATTTTAAACTTTTTGAATGGAAGCTAAAAAAAGTTTTTTATTCAAACATTTTGTATTCAAACGTGTAATAATTTACACGTATAGAATAAAAGCTTCACTGACTTTTCAATTGAACAATTGTAAATTAAATGCCTTCGAACTGCAAAATAAATTTATAATAATTAATAATAATACCAATAAATAATAATAAATTTATAAATTGTACAGTTCGTATATTTCTGATTAAATAATATAAATCCACGGTATCATTTTCATTGCTCTTAATTGAAAAATCTTTTTAAATTTTAAATTAAGTTTGAATTTGATTAGATCTTCAAAGTTCCTCCAATTTTGTGTAATTTAATAATTCTGAAATTGTTATTTATACACCTAAATTCAACAATTTCTCTTGCAAATTAAAGATGTTAAAAAGGCGGTGGCTACGAATACCGAAATATCAGTACAAATAGCCGATTTTTCGGTACAAATAGAGCTGTGGAAGGGGTTATTTGGACCGAAATTTTTGTACAAATAGCCAGATTCTTTCGGCGCCTGTAGACTTAATTATTTAGTTTTGAATATTTGATGTATAATTTCTCATTTTCAGGAAACGGTCATATATTGCTAAATAATTAAAAATTAGTTTTGTTCTTAACTAAAAAATTTCCAGTTGAATGGATTAAAAATTGAATATTTTAGATTGAAACATCTTTTTGGTTTAAAATTCAACTATCTGGCTAAAAATTATTCCATTTTGTTGAAAATTCGTCTTTTAGAGTTGCCGCCAATGCTTTTGATTTAAAATAACCATCTTTTTTGGATGAAAATTGAAATACTTGGATGAAAGTTTAACTACTTTGATAAAAAAAATTCGTTGAAAATTGAACTATAAGGTTAAAAACTGCTTTTTTTTTGTTTTTTTTTTTACCAAGGGGAACTTCAATAAACAAGACTGTACATAAAAATATTCAAATATATTAGAAAATTGCTAATAAAATACGTTTTTCCGATTTTTCTTCAATGAGCTGTGTATATAAATATAAAAGTACTGTTTAAACAGTTTAGAAATTATTGGAACAAATAATAACATTGTTCACATTCATTATAAGTTTCATAGAATCTATAATATATACCTATTGTGCAATTTCTACCAGAAGTAAATTGTTTAAAAACGAAGTGTCTCGTCGTCCCAAAATTCGGGATGATTAGTCCAATATTTTTCATAAGCTCGGCTAGTGTTCCCGAATTTCGGGATCACTAGTCCATCCCCTTTTCCAACTCTCTCAATTTTTCGGAGCGTCTAGACGCAGCCTTACAAAAGTTAAAATTATTTAAACACTTAAAAATCAGTTTAAAAAATAGTGAAAATCGAAAACTTATTGAGTCATAATTCTTTTTTGCAAAAAAAAAAAAAAAACAAGATTCTTTGGGGCCACCTAAGAGGGTCCTAAAATTTTATGATATTACAAATTATGGCTGATTTTTATTCAGTAAAGTATTCTGAACAGGACGATGTATTATAAGTTACGTTATTACAATATTTTCGCCTTTAAAGCACACATTAAGAAGTTGCCTTTTTCCCATGTTATATCAATGGAAAACTTCATGATCTTTGGGACACGAGTTAATAATAAACGATTTCTCTCAAATTTAGAGATTATTTTCTTAGCCATTTGAACAAAGCTAGGGGGCAAAAACAAAACCATTTAAAAAAATCCTAATATAAATAAAGGCCAACCTAATCTACACTCTCTAAATCTAAATTAGTTCAAAATGACTGATTAAAACAAAGAGTTAGTAACTAATTTAATGAGCTGGGTAATCGAAAGAAGAGTAAACTCGCCGTGTGGAATCAAAGATATTCCACTGGATTCCGGTAGAGGGCATCACGCTACTGCATAAGTAACGTGCTGCCAGCTAGCAGAGTCCTGCGCAATAATGCTAACAGACCGCGACTGTTTCAACTGCGCAGACGTCGCGAAGCGAAGGAATGACGAAGAGATATCTGTTTTCTCCCTTACCACCATTACGCGACGCCTGCGCAGTTGAAAGAGTCGAGGTCAGTTAGCACGACTGATCCAGCGGAGAACCTTTGATTCGTCACGGTAAGTTTACCCCGCCATCAATTACCCTGCTGGACGTTACCCCGTTTCACTCATTACCTGTAACGTTTCTAACACCAAGTTTTTTCTGTATGCAATTGAAGTTGGCTATTATTTGACTAATTTAGGTTTAGAAAGCAGCAAGGATGCATTACTCGAGCAAACCGTTTTGATGGAATTTCGATGTTAGATGTGTTTGTTAGTTAACTTGCTTGATTAATAAAATGACGGGATCACTCGGAGTAAAGCTAAACAGAGACAAGTTTGGTTACAACGAGCCAAGGTATATACGGATAGGACGTTTCGCAGCTAAGTATAAGTTGACCTGGTTGATCTGGTTCGCTCTGTTCCGTACTTAAGATTAGTGCAAGGCGAAGTACAGAATGATTTGTATGCAACGGATCTTTACACCACGACGCGTGGAATTTTAAAATGTCGAAAGTCACTTCTCTTGGGGCTACGTAAACTAGCCTTTCTGATTGGATGCGATATCAACAGTCTAGGAAGCTTTTCAAAATTTCATTTTTATTCATGGCACCACTCTAAACTTTGACTTCTAACTTTTGAGAAATTATTATTCGATCGTATATTTCTTTAAAGATTGCTTTGTATACATTTTCTTGTGGTAATATACGGACAAATGTATCATTTAAAACAAAATTATTTTTTCGTAATCTGAGAGTGGAATTTTAAAAGGACTAAAAGTTTTACATTCTTTATAACTTCGATTATAAATGATTAATCTATTTATTGTTTAATATTTGAAGATTTATCAAAAAATTTACAACATTTTTAGAAAGTTTACTGAAGCGACCTGTATAATTTTATCTTTAAAATGAGACAAAAAACTTTAAGGAGGTGTACTACGAAGAGCCCAATTCAAAATTGAGCCATTTTCAAAAATTATTCATCAAATCGAGAAGTATGTACAGATTGTTAATTTTAATTGCTTTTGTAAAGATACTAAAGCTTCATTTAAAAAAATAGTTTCGTTTAAAATGGTTCATATAACAATATTTACTTTCACCTGTAATTGAAGCTAAACACAAGAATCTAAATAACTTTTCTTAAATAAACAATTTTAACTAAAGAAAGTTTCTTTAAATTACGCTTAGATTTATCCTTTCCAATTCGTAGCAAATATAGCAGTAGGTAGTATTAGGAATCCGCTCTGGTAGATTAGGGTGGCCCTTATGTTACTTTTTTTGGAAATCGTTTAATTCTTTTCGCGATTTTGGTGTAAATGCCCCAAAATAGAATGTCTTTCAAATCTTATCCGAATCGGTTGATTTTTACCCATCGACCCAGGCGCTTGAAGTTTCCCGTAAGATTAACATGGTGAAAATGAGGCAAAAATATTTAATTTACGTAACTTGACTAGGTTTTATTAAAATCAATCGTCCATTTTTTATAATTATTCACTCAGAACTTTTAAACAATGTGACAAATCGAATAAATTATTGTAAAGTGAATGATGGACAGAAAAATTAAAAATTTTGGAAAATTCAAGATGGCGGCCAATAAAATGGTCCAAAAATAGCCCGCTTTGGCGGATTTCAAATAAATATTTTCTAACTTTTCTATAAAAAGAAATGTGGCTTTAGAAGGCACTCGATGATCCCCAAAGTCCACAATTTGTGGGGCATCTTGGATTTTTTCAACAAATTTTATTTTTCTCACCACTATTTATTTCATAATAATCTATTACATCTTTTTGCAATGTTTGAACATTCTAGGTTAATAACTATAGCAAACGCAATTTTCAACCGTAATTATTGAGTCTGCCATTAAGGAAATTTCTAACATTTCAAGCTATCTAAAAATTACGATACTTTGAGCAGTAAATTAAAGGTTTTTGCCAAATTTCCCCATGTTAATCTTATGCGAAACTTCAAATGCCTGGGGCGGTAGGTGAAAATGAACCGATTTGGATACAATCTGGAGGAAATTATATTTTTGAACATTTGTACCAGAACCGCGAATAGGAACGGTTTCCAAACAAGTAAAATAAGTACCACCCTACTGCAGATATCTCATTCGACAACAAATAATTAGTCAAAAAATATATACAAAAATTATCAAAATACTTCTCTAAGAAATAATTATCCATTAAAAACAGGAAAATAGCCTTTCTAATTATTTTCAGGCCTTATACACATTTAGTTTGTCCTTTCAGTTCATTATTTTTGTATGTGTTCTCACTTTCCTCTACATATTTTAAATCATGATTTTGTTCTTATTAATATTTTTGTCTAATTATTATTAGAAATTCACCAAACGAATACTCCAATGGTACTTGTTGAGATCACATCCTGATAGGCATAAGAGTGAATCAAAAAATAAAAGATGACTTAATCAAATAAAAAAATTGACTTTCAGCAGTGGTCTTTTATCTAGCATATTTCCATTACTAGTATTAAAAAAATTGAATTTGGCATCTTTCTTCCTATATTTTCCAACAATTTAAACAAACAAAATTTTAACTGAAAAAAAATAGGAAAATGTTAAGTAAGTGTCTTTAAAGTGTCCTGAAATCTTTTTATTCATCGGTAAAAAATTTCGACAAATAAGTCTGTGTCAACTTTTTGCGCATGATCCAGTCATTTTTTATTACATATATGATTCCAATCTCATAATGTTATTCCATTAAAATTAGGCCGAAATCACTGCGGCATATCAAATTTTTAGTGCCTTTAATATTTTTCGCACATTATCCATTTTCTAATATTTGTCAATTCTATAATTTATAATCCAGTGTGCTTTAAAAAATCTGAAAATTATCATAATCTTCAATGTAAATCTAAACTTTTCAATAATTTCCAAAAAGTATTCTTTGGTTAATCAAATCTACATAAAATGAAACCATACACATATTTCTCTCTAAAAATCAATGCATTTTCGTACAGTTGAATGCAGATTTAAAAAATGTCATTGAGCTTGATAAAGTCTTTCGAGCAGAAAAGAAAATTTGTATTCTCCGTATATTAATCTATTGGTGTAATGCTAAAGTAAAAAACAATTTTTGATATCGGGAAACCCAAATGTTTATTATCCACGTATATCAACTATATTTGTGACAACTGGAATAATAATATAGAATCATAATTTGAAAATAAGAATAAATATCACATTACAGTTGCGTGGATGTAATCCACAATCTGCTTTACCTCATGATTTGCCCCATATCATTTCATGGGGTAGTAATTAAAATCAATAAATAATACTTGGTTATGATTGTCTTTACGTCGTTCTTAAATTTTCATTAATCCACGATGTCGTTGTAATAACATACCCGTTTGCGAATGAGGAGAATCCATTCCACGATGGCCATCTTCGGGCCTCAGGACTGGAGAAAAGGTGTTAGCACTCGAAACCGAAACCGTCGGAGGCTTTTCAGTCTTATCGTTTCGTATGAGCTGGTGCACCGGCGGTGGACCTAATATTAAACAACAATTTATGAAAATCAGAAATCAATGTTGCATTCTAAAAAATATTAATTATGATATTTGCAAATTGTTCTATTCTTATTTTATGTGAAAAAATTTTTTTGGTTAAAACTTAAAAATTAAAATGCTTAAAACTATTCAAAATCTTAGAGTTACGTATTAGCAAAATTTCAAATTTATCTTATTTCGAATTAAGAATTTAAGAAAGGATTTAGCAGTAAATGGATTCAAATTGTCATTCAGAAAAAAATAAATCAGCATTTATTTGAAATTAATGTATTGAAAAAAGCACCTTGCGACGTTTCGATCAAATATAGACTTTTCATGTGTCTTCTAAAAAATCAAAAATAACAATACTAAAACTTCTTCAAAAACAATTTTTAGCAATGTCACACAGAGTTTTTGTAATATATCAATGTTATTTCAATTTTAGTATTGTTATTTTATATTTTTTACAAGATACTTTTGTTAAATATAATGATGTCAGTGAAAACACTCCTTAGAAACAATATTCAGAAGGTTGCAACATTAAAAAAAAAATTTTTTATAGTAATGAAGTAATGAGTGAACGTGCTTCCTCAAGATACAAATATATAGCGACTTTATTTTTTAACTTTTTGTTCAATATATACGTAGAAATAATGCTTATTTTTCATATAGAAAAATCTATAGTAATTTCTATTTTTATCAGCAAATTTAAGAAACAATTTCATAATTTAGACATTCCACGCTCTAAACACTTCGCTAATTCCTTTAACAAAATTGATTAAGAATTCATCCGCAATAAATACTATCTACGATTTTTCAATACCCTATAAAAATTAATAATTGTCCAGATAAATTTGATAAACAAATAAGGTCCTTTCGAGTCACTGGTAGTGAATTTTCTGAATAAAACAACATCCTTCTGTTGACAAGTAGTCAAGTTGTCAATTTGCTTATGAAAATGTGTATAAAATAAACAATTGTTGTTAATTGGTAAACTGTCATAATCGACCTGTTGTCCAAAGTAATTTTAAATCGACTTCGTTGAAAAAGCGAAATCTGCCGGTTGAAAATTGACGAAAATTTGTATTTTCTTATTAAATTTATTTAGACAATTAACAATTTTTATTAAATATTAACAAATTGTACATATTATTCATTTCCGACACATTTTTGATCAATTTTGTTCAAAGAACGAAGTCTTTAGAGCACGAAATTGCTCAAATATTTAGGCAGTTGCAATAAAATGGATCGTTTAAAAAAGATTAGTGTCGACTTTGCTGTTAAATAAAAAAGTAATAGGAGAAAAATTAACAATCAGCTTGCACAAATCTCTTCAAAATTTAGTGAACTTTCATTTCAAAGAAAAATTCTCAAATCGAATCAAAATTGTCAGCTCCAGACTAATTTGTCCAGAACGACTTTTTACCCCACTGTGCATCGCCATGTGTTTTTTCCAAAGCATTCATTTTAAATGAATGCTGATTTCTTTTTTTCTAATGACCATTTGAAGCCATTTACTGGTTGATCTTTGAATCAGTATAAGGTCGAAACGAGAAAAAATTATTTAAAATTTAAGAAATTTAAATTCGAACAGAAGGAACTAAATGATTCAATAAAGATTTTTTCTTTTTAATTTTACATAGGAATTTCAGTACTTGAAGCTAATTTGAAAGGAGGAAAATATTGTCGTTAAAAAAAAATAAAAATAAAGAGAAATCAGCAGGGATTCTCTGTTTTCTTGTTTGCAATGCAGCAAAATTCAGGGTATTGTAATGCCCGGTATAGAAACTGTGCTGTTCTATTTCGAGTCCGACCTTATACCCTCGTACTATATTTCGTCTTAGTCATTCATTTGGAGAATTTCCGTGGATGATCTCGATGCAGATATGCACTCTGTTAGTGCCCTACAATTCTACCACAAAAATGTAGATTATTTCCTGGTAGAAAATTCCCTTACTCCCTCTTTTACTTAAAACTTTAGCACTTTGGTGGAAGGTTATCGTTTGATCGATGAAGAAGAAAGGGATGAGAAGTGAGAATGGCGAAAGTTGAAATGAGTGAAAGAAAGTCGGTGATATTAAACCGGAGTCCAGATAGAGAATCTCTCGAAAATGGGAAAAAATGAGAAAAAAATTCTTCCAAACGTGCAATAATTTCTTCCCTTTTTTAAGAGGGAATGAAGAAATCAAGTCTTTAATTAATATTATTCAGATAAGAATTAGAATTCTATTCGTACTTTAAGGACAGATATTTATTATATTCAAGTTTATTCAACTTTATTGTGGAAAAGATGAAAATTGATACAGTAGAATATAAATGGATAATATGGAATAAAACAATAATATTCATTTTTATAGAAGAATATAACGTATCATATTATAATTAAAATAAAGAAATTAAATTAAAATCCAAATTTAATTTGTTTATAAAATAAATTTCAAAGGTATATTATAAGTATTTGCAACTAATTAGAAGGAATCTTTAAGATATAAATTTCGAAATAGATGAGATTATAAGAATGTCTAGGATTTATAACGATTTATAAAATATTATAAGAATCTTTTGCTGAAAAGTATGTACGTGGAAAAGTTTTGGGTTTCTACCCAATTTTTTCAACAACAAAATGTAATGAAAAATTATAATCACGGTATTGTAAAGTGAAATTAAAATACTTGTATAGAATTTACAACTTACATTTATGAATTAACAGTGCCTTTATTTCTAAAGTTTGAAGACGTGAATCTATAATAAACTATAAAAGTACAATACGTATCCTTTGGTTATCAACAGCCAATTTTTTTACAAAATAATACACCGTAAAAACTAATCAAAATTTCTCGCCTCAAGAAAGTATTACAATAAAAATTCTTTTTGAAAATGTTCATCAAGGGCAGTCCACTTCAAAACTGAGCAATTTTTGAAAGATTTATCAAATGGAGAAAAAAAGGCGGTTGTCAATTGCAACTACTTTTGAAATTTGCAGAATCTAGGCTAAATTTACAAGAAAATAGTCCATGTTAAAATTTTTCATTTGAAAATATGTAATTTTTGTATTTTTATTTTAAGTGTAGATAACAGTTGCAATTCCTATTCCAAATTAGTGTTCGAAGGCTAATTTTATTCCTTGAAAGATTCTTTACAACTATATTGGATTGGTTCTTACTGCCAAAATTTCACTTAGGAATTATACAGTTATTATTTTTGTAAAAATAATTTTTCGTAGATAATTTTAAATTTAATGAAAACCAGTTAAAAAGAGTTGTAAAAAATCTTCCAAGGAATAAAACCCGAAATTGATCATTAGAATTGAACAAGAATTGCAGAATTTGTTTTAATATTAATTCTGAAGAGGGAATCTAAGCGGATTTTAGAACAGATCTGTTTAGGCTTAAATTGTTCATTTAATTAAATTTATTTCCATTTTTGTTGTTTATATTTCGTTGTATGTAAACGCTGCAATTTTTACTCGTTCCTGAAGATTAATATCTGATTTCGTTTTTCGAATTATTCTGTAAAACTCTATTGAATTGGCGTTTTCAAATTTTTTTTATATAAATCATACAGTAATTCTTTCTGTAAACAATTTTTTCCAAAATAATTTCAATTTTAATAATAAACCATTGACAATTAAGTTTTTTCACTACTTAAAGTTCACTTAAAAATTGAGCAATGTTTACAATGATTGATAAAATCGAAGAAAATAGACCCAATGTTAATTGCTGCGAATTTTGAAGGAGAAAGCGGAGCTTGCTTTAGAAAGAAAACTGCTAAGTTTGACATTTTTATTTAACGAAATTTATATGAATTTCAGTATTTTAGCTTTAATTTTTGGTAGAAGATGCAATATTGATATTCAATCCTATCGATCAAGGACTCATTTTATTCCTTGGAAGATTATATACCATTCTTTTTGATGGAGCTTTATTTAAAATAAAATTATTTATGAAAAAATGACTCGCAAAGTTAATAACCGTATGATTTCTAGAAAAATATTTTTGAATAAAACGTACTGAACTGTGAGTTTGAAGAATTTTGAATTTTGAAGAACACAAAAATCCATATAGTATTTGTTAAATGAATAGTTTCAACCTGAACAATTTTTGTTAAATGACGCTCATACTTTTCCTTTAATATTCGCAGCAATTAACATTGAGTCTATTTTATTCGATTTTATAAATCGTGTTAAAGGTTAGATGAATTTTGAGACTGACTATACTTGAGATCAGGCTGAATATTCAAAACGTTTGAAAATCAAAAATGGCTAGTGCTAAAAAGTTTTTGAAATCAAATATGAACAACAGTGTCGCAAAGAGGTCCAAAATTTTGAATTTTGAGAATTTAAAAAAATTTCCCTATATGTACCGAAATTATGGTATTTTTTTTTTATTCACAGTTTTTGGTATTAAATGCTAATAAAACATTAAAATATTACTTTTTTAAGTTAGAGGTTTCTGAAAATGAGCAAAAATACCTTTTTTTAAGATTCAATTAATTTGTATTACAATTTTTTTTACTTTTATGTATGATATATGACTATCGTTGCAAAGGACAACTAAACCATAATTTCCTTAGATCTCGAAAGAAAATGCTGAGGCGCTTGATTTCTTTAAAATATGTGCTTTTAGTGTTGTATCCCTTTTTTAACAACTGTAAAGAATAAGAAAAATTTTTTTGAGGACTAGAGAAATGATAGATTATAACTTGAGCATTTTTTAATTAAAATTTCTTATTATCAATTGATACCAAAATGTGTACATAAAAAATACCATAATTTTCATCTCGGCGGAATATTTGTTTTAATTATCAACATTCAAAATTGTTGACCTCATTTCGACACGATGGGACCATTTTTGATATAAAAAATTCATTTAGAGATTTTTATTGGTTATCAAGCGTAGCAAATTTTTAGCTCTAGCCGTGTTCGATTTTCAAAAATGTTGTATTTTCGAAAATGAATAAGAATTGCAGCTTTTTTCTAGAGTGAAAGTGAAAATAATAATTCAAATGACTATTGTCGAGTAAAAAATGTTAACCTGAGTTATTTTTTTCTCAAGCAAGCTTCAGTAATTCTTACAAAATTAACTCCAATCAACAATCAGTATACTTTTCTCGATTTTATTAATCATTGAAAAAATGAATCAATTTTGAAGTGGAGTGTACGTAGTGGACAGATATTTGGCGTGCCAAAAATCATGTCTCTGGGGAAAAAAGTTTTCTATGATTTTAAGAACTAAAATGATATTATTAAATAATTAAATAATTTTCAAATATAATTATTTCTTTCGAAACTGTTCCCTTTAAAATAATTTTTTAACGATTTCAGCATTGGAAAAACTTACTTTCAAAATTGGGAACAGTAAAGTTGTTGAGAATGTTTTGCCTGAAATGTTTTTTCATCATTTAATTAAATTTATCCATTTTTAAAAAGGTGATAAGTGCTAGTATTACTTTTGAGCTATGACTCAGCTTTATTAAATCGCGCAAGAAACATCTTAAAAGAAACAACAACTGGCCGTACCTTGCCAAAGATAAGGCGGGTCCCCAAAAATTAAAATATTGCCAAACAAAAAGTTGCATCGTTTCTTTAACTTTAAGTTTAAAAAAATAACTATAAAGGGGACGACTCAAAAATCCCAAAAAATAAAATTCCCGAATAAGAAAATATTCGAAATAGAAAATTACCGAAATATAAAAATCCCGACAAGAAAATCCTCGAATAATAAAATTCCCGACGTGAAAATCCTCGAATAATGAAAGTCCCAAACAATTTCAAATATTAAAGAATTCAAAAATTCACGAATAATAAAATTCCCGACAGTTTGTAATATTACCAAATTTGAAAATTGCCAAATAATATAATTTCCGACAGAAAATTGCCGAATTATAAAATATCCTATACTGCGATATTCATGAGAAAAAAATTATTGAATTTAAAAAGTTACAAAAATATATATATTTATTAGTGATTCATATTTATTCATTAGGCATACAATGATAAAATATTTCGATTAAAGACACTTTTTATTGGATATTCGAAGTATTTTCTTTTTAAATTGAAATAACTATGATTGAAAACAAAATATTTCTCAATGCAAAGGAAACAATACGAAAACAAGATTTTTATGACAAGCACAGTAATTTAAAACAACTACTATGCAAATTTAAAAAAATATGCATTGAGAAGTTTTTTTCCAATTATTGTTATTTTTAATTTAAAAAGCTAATTTTAAAAATACATTAAACATTTAAAAACATGCTTTCAGCCGAATATTTCATTATTATATTTTTAATAAATAACTAATATTGATTGAGAATCAATTTTTATAATTTTTAAATTCAGGAATTTCCTAGTGTCCGACATTTTATAATTTTACAATTTTCTCTCGCGAATTTTATTATGCGGAATATTTTGAAATTTAGTAATATTATTAACTGAAATTGTATAGTGTAAGGAATTTTCTTTTTCGGGATTTTTCAGTCGTCCCCTAGAAAGTACTTTGGAGCTATGTATCATTTAGCTCTATTGAATCATAAAAAGAGCAGGCGAGAAAAAGTAATCAATAGAAAAAAAGAAATGACCAAACACGAATTTTGACCCACTTCTAAATCAAACTGGACCATAATCTTTTACAGAGACATGAATTAGGACAAAGTAATTAGTTGAAGCCAATAAAATGTTTTTCCCCAATTTAGCACTTATGCTCTTATACCCTTCAAACATTTTTTCTAAATTTCCACATTTTTTTAATTGAAAATAATCTATTTACTTAAAATGACATCATTAGTAATATTATTTGGATTCTCAAAATCATAGAAAAACTATTTATTTCTTATATCTGATTTTTGGCATGACAACCACTAGTCCAGTCAAATTACTATAGACGAGAAAAGTTCCAGTGCTGGAACTCAAAGATAACAGCAATTTTTTTCCTTAAAACTTTCAAATACACATATTATTGAAGCTAAGAAGCCCTTGAGCGAAATAATGTAGAGCCACTCTTGTCACTAAGAAATAACTGAAAATTGGAAATATTTTTTACACGTTCGCGTAGATTGTTCGTTTCGGGTTCGAAATAGCGTAAATATGAATACACTATCATTTTTAGAGAATGAAATTATCTTTTAAATGAGCCCTCTTTAAACGTTCTACAATTAATACTTCATGAAATATAAATTTGTTAATTAAGAGTGCGTCTTCTTTGAGTAAGCGACGTATGTAATGTATTTTCATTGTTATAAAAAATATACATCCACTTCTTCTTTATAGATGCATTGAGTGAAAGGTCTGATGAGTATGAAAGAGTTTCTTTAGTAATGATAATGCAATTTTGAGCAACGAATTGTTATAAACAATAATGATTTTTCCATACTTACATTATCCGAAAAATCTGAAAAACATAGAATTACCGAGGGCTAACAAGGATGCCGATTATTGTTGCACCAATTTTTAATCTATAATAGTACCGTTGCAAAAAAATCTTACTTAAACAATGCTTATAAACAATATAACATACTTGAAAATAAAAATACATTAATGAAAACGAGCAAAATTAAATGCTGAAATATCAAGTACAAAACGGTATGGAAAAAGTCTGTTTTCTAACTTTTTGTTGGATTAAACAAAAATTGAAAACTTTTTTTAATCCGACAAAAACTTGTTATGAAAGAAGCACTATACTTAAGCAGATGCACTAAATGAGAGCTCACTGAAAGTGTTACCTTCAAAAATATTATTGTTTGAACAAAAAAAATTCACCTACCTCCCATCCTGCTAATTTTTTTCAACATAAAAAAAATAATTTTATACTCAGCATACCTTCCACTTTATGCATCTACAAAGAGAGAGTGGCTATATTTTTTATAAGAATGACAATTTATTACATACGTCGCTTACTCAGCGATGGCGCACCCTTAATTAACAAATTCATATTTCATAAACTACTGATTATCGAACATTCGACGAGGGCTCATTTAAAAGACAATTTTACCCTTTAAAAATCATTTCCTATACATATTGACGCTATCTTTAACCTGAAACGAACATTCCACGCGAACGTTTAAAAAAATGTTTGCAATTTCCATTTATTTGTTAATAACAAGAGTTACTCTAATTTAATTTCCCCCACAGTTTCTGATGTTCAGTATCAAGTCTATTTGGACGTTTTAAGCAAAAAAGGAAGAAATAGAAGAGTCAAATAGGGATGTAAATTTTGAAACTTACTGAAGCTAGCCGCGGGCTGAGCATGATCCGCGGCGGTAGCTGCGGATGGAGGGGTGTAGCTGCTGCAGTAGTACGGCGGGTGCTCTATTTTGATCGCGTTTATTTGAGGCTGCATGTCGCTGAGGTCATGCAGTATGGACGCTGAAACCAGACACACACACTCTGATACAATATATATATATATATACATGTATGCATACATACATATATATATTACGATTACGCACGATTCTCCTTCGAACTCATCTTCGATACCTGCCATCGAGGTCTTTCGTTCTTATTCTTAATTTATTGATATTGATACTGATATATCGTTTAAATCTCTCTCCCTCCCACTCTCTCTTTCTCTCTCTCAACCCCCCCCTCCTCTCTCTCTCTATCACTATCTGTGTCTGTCTGTCTCTCTCTATTTCTAAGACTCTGAGTAAGCGTCACAGTCAAGCTCCTTAAGCTTCCGCTATTCCACGTCACTCATCGGTGGAAGCTCGCACTTTATTTTTGAATTTTCTTATTTCTGTCGCGCCAAACTACACAAGGCTGCCCCGCATGAGATAGCGAAATTCGACGTTGATGATCACGACGTTTACTTGAGTTTATTTGCTTCGAAAATTAACTTTCAAAATCTCTATTTTGTAAATGTTGCTTTGCTGATATTCGATAAATTGGCAAACAGCATTCAGCAGTTTCTCCTTCGTTTATTTGTAAATTAAGCAAATGAAGTATCATTCGTTTCTACAATACCATATTGAATACAATACCTGAACTTTCAAGTCGAAATATATTTCATTTTCAACAAAATAGTTGAATTTTCAAGAAAAAAATATTTTCTACGAAAATAAATGAATTTTCTGCTCAAATAGACGAATTTCCAATCAAAAAATTAATTGTTAACCAAACAGTTGCATAAAGAACCAAATAATAAAAATTTCGAACATAAGAGACAAATGTTAAACAAAAATGTTGAACTTTTAAACAAATAGTTAAATTTGCAAGCCAAAAAGACAAATGTTTCGAAGACAGTTGAATTTTCAACAAAAAGTTAATTTTCAACCAAAAAGCTGAATATTCTACTAAAGACGAACATTCAATCAGTCGATCAAACTAAAAAGAATATTTGACGAAATAGTTGAATCCTTAACCAAATAGATGAATTTTCAATCATGAAATATGAATCTAAAACCAAATATTTGAATTTTTAACTAAAAAAGATATTGTTAACCCAAAACGAAATCGTCATGTGTTTTAATAAAAAAATTAATTTTCAACACAATGAAACGAATTTCCAACCAGTTGAACTCAACCAAAAGGTCCCAATTTCTAACAAAATAGTTTAATCCTCAGGCAAGAAGATGAATTTTCAACAAAATACATACAAATTTTCAGATAAAAAAATTTATTTGCAACAAAAAAAAAAATAATAAATTTTCAACAAAAATTTAAATTTTCAAGCAAAAAAGTGAATTGAAAAAAAAAATTTTTTAAAAGGGTATTTCAACTTTCAACCAAGTAGTTGAATTTTGAATCAATAAAAATGAATTCTTAACCAAGAAGATTAATTTTGTTCCAAAAAAATACGAATTTTCAGCGAAATACATCAAATCTTAACCAAATTCTTGAATTTAAATACCAAAAGAACGAATTATCTACAATAAAGTTAACTTTTCAACCCGAAAATATTATCTTCAAGAAAACAGTTAATTTCCTACCAAGTAGTTGAATTTTTATAAATATAGTTTAATTTTTAAGCAAATAGTTGAATTTGTACCCAAATATATGAATTTTCACTTAAGAAGTTAATTTTTAACCGAATAGCTTAATTCTCTATCAAAGTGTCGAATTTTTAGGCCAAAGAAAGACGAATTCGCATTAAAACAGGTAATAGTTGATATTTCAAACAAAAAATATTTCAATTTTGAATGAAAAAAAGTTGAATTTAACCAAAAAAGACGATTTTGCAACAAAATAGTTGAAACCTTAACCAAAAAAGATAATTGTATAATCAAATAGTTGCATTTTTAACCAAAAAGGAGGCCTTTTCAACGAAGAAGATTAATTCTCGACTAAAAAAGACAAATTTTCAAAGACATACATGAGTGTTCAATTTTCAACTAAAGAGATGAATTTTGAACTAAAATAATAAATCTTAAAAAAACTCAACAAGAGAGTTCACCATTCTACGCTAAAGATGTTTTTTTAACGACAAAGATTAATTTTCTAAAAATGGAATAGTTTAATTTGCAATCAAATAAATGAATCTTCAATTGAAAAATGAATTTTTAACAATGTAGATCAACTTTCAATCAAGTAACTGAATTTTTGAAAGAAAGATTGCTTTGTAACAGAATAGTTGCATTTTCAATGAAATAGTACAATTTTCAACCCAATATTAGAATCTTTAACCAATCGAGATGAATCCCAAAACAAAAATATAAAAGTAGACTCTTCAACCAAAAAAGTTGAATTTTCTTATTGGGTTCTATTAATTCAGTTCGAAAACGTGCTAAATGTTATATAATTTTGTAACGTTACTTCCACTGACGTCCCCCCCCCCTGTTACCAACCGTAGTTTTTGGCATGACCACCTCCCCCTTAAAACTGGTAACATAAATTATGGATGGCTCCTAATCTATAAATCCAACATGTAGTCGCCCTTTATGAATATATTCTAATTTATCATTCCAAAAGAGAATTTTGATTCTCTCCTGAATTATTACTCAAACTTTTTAAAGAAATTTTCAACAGAGCTAAAGAATCTAAAATATCAAAAGTCGACATACGAACTTTGTCCCAGCATCCCGAATATTTATTCGTCCTCGAAATGTTTATTTGCGTCAGTAAATAGGCAGAGTTGACATGAGTCATCACGAAACAGGTGCAGTATTGGTGTAGTTTTTCCCCTCTTTTTCACCTCTTTTTCTACTTTAGCGTCACTTCCGCTTCGCGACCCCCCTCCTCCTTTCATCACCCCTCGCTGCCCACTTCGCGGCTGACGAAAATTGCTTTTTCACCCACGTGAGCAGGTCTCGAGGCTCGGAGGTTTCAACATTAAAAACGGAAAATTCTACCCTCACGGCTCTATGGATAAAAATGAGGGAAGGGGCGCAGCATTGTTAACCAAAAGCAAGTGTGCATAGCCCGATTCTTTATACCACGTTCACGCTCCCAGGAAAGCACTAATCTCAATTTTCACACGTTCCTCTTTCTTTCTCAATGAAACTGCTTTCCTTCTTTCTAAATCTGTGGCTCTAAAATGGCAAACAGTGGAGAAAAAAATTACTGCGCGCACGATTTTCGAGAAATGGGAAAAGATGAAAGCTACGATACTATGGAAATGAAAAACGGGTTTCAATGGAAATGTATAGCTGAAGACTTTTTCAAGATTTTGTTTTGGTTTCATATTCATTGAAAGTTTAAAAAAATAATTTAAAATAATACGGACACATGCATCCTTGCTTAGGGGAAATTAGAAAGCAATTGGCATTTTTTGTATTAACTTTTCGGTTGTAAAATTTTTTGAGTCGTTTATTTTTTTTATAATTAGTTTTATTACAGCAAGTTGAAAATTTCTTTGGAGAGAATCAGGAGGTTTGTGAGGAGGCTCCGAAGCTCTGAGGCCGTGAGCATTGTTCGCTTCTATTAATACGCGGGGTTGCATACTAATCTACTGTACGAAGCGGGCTCACACTTGCATTTGTCGGAGCATTTCGAGACACGCTTCTCAATACGCGCTCTCATGCCCTATTATTCCATTTACCGTCGTGATACAAACTAAGCATATCCGGTAGAAAATAGAAACAAAATATTGAAAAAAAAAAAAATTAAATATTAATTAATTATTCCCAGGAAATAGCTATTTTTAGATTTAAGTAACTTCAGAGCCTAGTCCCTGCCATTTATCTATTTTCACCTATTTAGTACCCTATTTTCAAGATATTAAAGTCTAATAAAAATAAAGTTTACGTGTAGATGAACTGAGTTTTAAATTTACAAGTCGCGAAAAATTGGACAGAAATTATTTCACAATAAAAATTTTTTGTATAGAAAGATTCCTGACGTGCGGAAACAATTTGCATTCTACGAATTCGTGCAAGCAAGAATTTTTAAAATGCAATTTTTTATAACACAACCAATACTTTCATATCTGAATTCAAGTTCTAATCCTAATAATTTTCAAAAATATTGGTACCTTTAATCTAAATCCTCAAAACATATATATATGCCAGCACAATTATCATATTTCATGCAGTAAAATCTTAAAATACCTTATAAGTGAAAATACATTAGGATGATAAGAAAAAAAATCATTTTTTCATCAGAAAACGCACATTGGGGTGCTCAGTAGAAACTGGAATTCTCGATTTTTTGAAACGCGAGGGTAAGATTTCATTCTTTTTCATGAAAATATATTCCTATATTTTTTAGATTAATATTGATGTTAAAGCACCAAAATGACCCTCAAGCCTTTTTTATCCTTGGAAAATGGGGATTTCGATTTTGCTTTAAAAACATGAAAACTACACTTTGGATTTTGGATTTCTTGACCATTTTTTTCAGTAATTTTCAATCATTTATTAATATGCAGGTTCACTGTTGTTGCGCTATTAATGACATTCTATTCCTTTTTTTCAACAACAAAAATTTTTCAGTTGTCATTTTGGCATTTGAATTGTGGTTAAATCATATATTTTTCTATACTAAGTTCAATAATGGACATTAATATTAAATTGTTTCTGTTAAATTTAGGACACCTCCTTCGATATAATTTAGAAAAAATAGAGGATCTTTTTCAGAAAAAGAAATTATATTTTACCCTCGCGTTTAAAAAAATTCAGATTTTTATTTTCTATTGGGAAACTTGGAATTATGCGCTTTTACATAACCATTACGTTAAATAATTTATAGAAAATTTTTCTTATATAAAAATGTGAAACAAGTAAGGTAAAATAACTATATTCTTGAGAAATGAATTTGAACATTTACACTCAATGATGTACAATGATGATAATTTGAAAGAGGATAATTTTTTATGTGTAAAAATTTAACATACGCTTTTTCAAGATATTGAGAAAATAAAAACAATGAAAAAGACAACACTCAAATAGAAGACCTCTAAATCATATCCGAATTTGAGTTTTTTTAAATTTTTTAACCAGAAAGGTACAACATAGGCTAGAGTGCGTGTTCAGATTCGAAAAGCATTTTTTTTCCTTATAAAATGAATCACCCTAAGCTACATACATATTAGAAAAAATCCAAATAATGCTAAATTTAGGCTGCAGGGCCGAAGAAACTAAAATTTTCAAACTCAAAACGTAAAACTATGTAAGATTATGGCTATTCTTTTTGGGTACAGATTTTATTAGTGAAAAATAATATGAAATTGAACATTTTAAAAACAACTTTTTTCTTGACGTTTCCACATTATTACGTTTCGAAATTGAAAAATTATGGTTTTTCGGCCCACCCTATTGAGAGTTTTTGAAAAAAAAAAGAAAACAGTAAGAATAATGAGAGTATTAAAAATTAAAAAGTGTGTGCCAAAGGCAAGGTTTTTTTGCAACGACTGCAGAGGATGCTTTCAAAAGGCAGTGCTCGTCGTGTACCTTTCGAAAGCATCCGCATTGGAATTTTTTCAGAAAAGACCCGTATGATTTTTTTTCTCGATAGAAGATAGAAAAGAGAATTTCTCGTATCCTAGGAAAGTATTGGGATTTGGATAAAGTATTGAATGCTCCAGATTTGAGAAAGAATCGTCGTACCTTTTGAAAGCATCCAGAGCTCCTTGGAGCTGAAGACACCTGTCGCGAGGATCGTGTCGTTGCATACGACACCATTATACAGTTCGTGGTAACCTGCACCTGGGAACAAACCCAATCGATAATTTTTTATCGATAAACGATCGTTCCGTAGAAAATTATAGTTAAAAAAAATATATAATAAATCTTTCCTCTACAATTAAAGTTTCGAATCCAATTATTACGAAAACAATCTGCGTTTTTTTCCAAAAATATGCAAAATGGAAAAATAATATTAGCAAACTTATGAAAAAAATGTATCCTCGCTGTATAACTAACTGATCGAAATTAGACACACCTTTTCGCCGCCTTTCTTCTTCCTTGTTGGCGTTGCAGATTCCATTCAGAACTTCTGCAAACAGAAATGAAAAGAAACTAATCATGTATCAAGCTTTTCGAGAATATATATCTGAGGAAAATGAGAACAGGTGTTAAGATTCCAGCTGATTAAAATGACAGCTGCACTTTTATCACTCATCAGTTCCTAGCATCCTAAAATCACTTTACGACTTTAATAGCTTCCCTGTCGTACAGTGTTTTATATCATGCGATCTTGCGCAAATCTCATTACGTAACATATCACCAAAATACACGAGAGCCCGGTACGTTCGCGTTCTCGAGGGTGAGTTTTATTTTATATTTCGAGGATCTTTTGTCCTTCAAGAAAACAATTGCCACATAACTTGTATCAAAATAAAATCTCAAAAAAATTAAGCAACGACGAAAGAACTTCTAGCTGTTCACACGTTGTCACAGACAATGCTTTAACAGTCAACAGCTTTGCAAATCACAAATATCAAATGATCTCTATAAAATTTCAAAATATTTTAATTATTGGACTAAAGTCTATTGAAACTACAAATATCAAAGATTTATCGAAAATTTTCAAAATAATATTACCCTCTTTCATGAAGCGCCTGTCTACACGAAATTATTTATTTTTCTCATACTTTGATGATGTGCTTGTTTCTGCACGATGTAAACCAGACCTCTACTTGTTGAAATTTATTTGCGCTTTTTGGAATAGTGCCATTCAAAAATGTCCCACCATAAGAAATTAAATTAGTCGTTAAAGGAAGCACGAAGTATTTAAATCACAATCTTACAAGTTTGTGAAATAACTACCGGAAACGAGTAGAGTTAGGTTTCAAATTTAGGCCCTGCATTTCTCAAAGTACGAATATTGCGCAGCACACTAATTCAATTTCGCGAAATTGGTGCAGTCCCGTCTATGAAATGCATCAGCAGCTGCAAAATAATTTCCTTTCGTACGAATTCTTATTCGATGTGCATAATGGCTGCGTTTCTGAATGTGGAAATGATTAATATATTTACACTGGGAATAATAATAGTCAACATTGATGCTATTTCTATATATACAAAAAGCAATGCATCGAGATATTTCTCAGGGTCATTCTTTGAGTAGATAAAAAAGAGTAAAGCGCATTGGTGCTTTCTTATGGTGCTTCATAATTATTGCTTTCAAACATCAATTTTTACAAAATCAATTATTCTTTTTTCAAATTTTGCTTCCACTAGTAATTCCTTCAAAATTTAAAATAGTAGATCCTTCTTTAAAAAGAAATGTCTCGTCTTCCTGAAATTCGGGACGAGTAGTCCAATATTTTTCATAGGTTTTGGCTAGACGTTCAAAAATTTGGGGATGAGTAGCCCATCCCCTTTTGCAACTCCAGCAATTTTTCGGGATGACTAGACGCAGCCCTTTTAAATTTCAAAATTGTAAACTCTTTTTGAAATGGTACACATAGAAACAAAAATTTTCTCATTTAATGAAATCATTTCGTTGACTTCATTCGGTTTAATTAAAAGAAAAGTTTGGGTAATTGAACAAAAGGTTTTGGTTGATTCGTTTTGTTAATTTATTTTCTAAATATTTCACGAAATTATTTATATTTGAGTAACTTGTCAAAATTTGATTGACGAAAAATTTCTGTTTGTTCAACCCAATATTTGTTCTCCATATAATATCCATATATTATGATTGAACCAACTAAATTTATATTGATTTATCCAAATTTTTTCCAGGTATGGCAATTGCTAGTTTAAATAATTTTTCAACTTTCAGTTTTGGTTTTCTGTTTTCATTATTTTCAAATCTGCTTGTCACATTACAGTTTAGTGTTTATAAAATCGATTATTTCAATTTCTCAATATGAAGGCTATCGATATAAAAAATCTGTGAATTTCAAAGAATATAGAGAAACCTTAAATGATTTACAGTCAAACACATTCAAATTTTAATGCATTCGATGTAAATTTTAATGTACTCTAAATTTAAAACTTTTTAAATTTTTGTCTAATTTTTAACATATTGATAGTGAGTGGTTTAAATGTACCAAATTTTGTAATTCGAATGTGATGCTATGAGGAAAAACTGAATATTAGGTAGCAGACTTTAAGGGCCGTTTTCTCTCAAAAATAGAGAATTTTTTTTTTTATTTGAACAAGTTTTCTCTAGTACAATGATGAGAAGAACGAAAGCAAATCGACATAGGCAATACCACGTTAAAGCTGCTACAAGATGTCCGTCGCCTATTTATTTATAGAGCAAGCGCACACCGAAACGTCTTGTGCACATCCATTTAGGTACACGTATACGATCCCATACAAATCCGACTTATTTCGATGTGTCGAAAGCACCTGAGGATGAAGTTGAAGCAATACTTCTCTTAGATTCACCAACGATACTATGAAGATGTATTCATACGAACGAATCGTTTGCAAATAGTAATTTTTGCCTACATGCATCTATATACATTCGAATCTACAAATATTCTCATATAGAATGGTATTAGGTTAAATTACGAAGCGAAAGAACTCGTATTTCGCATCGGTCTTTCGGACTGAGATATTGCCGTTCTATATTTAAATCGCGAGGTATAGTTGCAAATATTGGTGGAATTAATAGCAATGAAAATCGATTTTATCCTCTTATTTAAAATGAATAGCAGGTCGTGGATGCACTCTTAGAGCTAAATATCGCCGAGCTGGTTGCGTAAGTAACATCTAGCCTTATGTGAGTGTTAAAGTGGAGGACAGGTGCCTCTCAGAAGTCGCGCACAAATGCATTTTCGTTTTAGCTGTTCAGAATAGCCACTGACAATTCTCGGTGCTTCATGATTTTGTATCCTTGATATTAAACTTGGTATAAACTTACTGAAGATTCAAAAGCCTTGATTCAAATTTCAAGCACCGAAATTCCTTTCGTACTTTTTTCTAGATTAAATATTCCAGAAGAATTTTTCATTCTGTTCTCTTCCCTTAACGAAGGAAAAGTGTAATAGGAAATACAATTGTTAAAGGAAACAAATTTTCATTTAAAAAATTACATTTTTTAACTTATTTCCCATTTATAAGTCAACTACGAGATGGAGCATTAACGTCTCATCTTATGCGACACGATCAACATCATGAAAATTCCAGAGCTTCCTAAAATATACAACGTGCCACAATACTATAAACCTAGACGCTGCCAAGACCGATTTCATAGAGAAGTAAGCGTACACGTTTACATCCACATAAAACATGTAGTCACTTTAGTTAATGAGAACAACGACGAGAAAATTGCACTCTAAATATCGACAATAAGATATAACCTGACTAATTTCTATAAGAATTCTCACTTAGGCAACCATACTAAGGCCTTTGGATTTTATGAACAAAAATAATTTAAAGATAAGTTTTTAGCCAACTATGTATTTAGATTTCTTCTGCTGATGTTTGTATTTTATCTACAATTTTTAAGTAACGGTTGGAATAAATAAGTTTTGAGAAGATACCAGCTGATGCGTGAAGGGTAGCCATGTGTAATACGTTAGGGAGAGCAAGAGGGAATCTGGAACGACTAACCTACCCCATGTCTTGGCAGCCTCTTCTTTTTTTGTATGTAGTGCGGTAGGCCCAGCCAATTTTTACGTCAACCGGCTGTAAACATTAGAAACGTGGCTGCCAAGCCGAACTGTGTAACTCATTCTGGTGTGCGTGTACGAGCCAGCAGCCAATCTTGCTTACGATACTGGCAAATCTAAGATATCTCAACATCTCCAGTCAACACGTGGTAATTCAAAAAAAAAAAGCTTTACCAATTTTTTACAACCATTATCACAAATATTTATAATTTTCCTTTTGGCGAAGGGGAACCCTTTTTCTGATTTGAGAGAAAATCATACTTATGGTATGCACCAAACTTATGATATCTACAATCTATCTAAAGGATGTAGAAATATTCAAGTGGTAATCAAATTATTTTGAAATATTATACGAATGATACCTATATGGTCACAAATAGTATAGAAAATATTTATAACTTATCTTCTGAACAAGAGAAAACCTGTTTCACATTAAAGAGAACATATATCATTGAGGAATCACGTTCTAAGACCCAAATATACCTATGATTCTATGGTCCTATGGTATACCTGACATCTTCTCGAAATCTAAAGGATATACAGATATCCAAAAAATTTTAAGATGATTTCCGACGTACTATATTCCTAAAAATCATCATCTATATTTCTGATATGAATTATAAAAAATATTTATAATTTTTCGTCCGGAAAAGAAACAATCATTTCCATACTAAGAAGAACATCTATTTTGAATGAATCACATACTGACAATGTACCTATGATACATACACCTATAAATTATTCTTAAGATGTTTCCATAATGCCAATAATACCAAATGTATGAAAACTATGATATTTGTACAATTATCTAAATGAGATACAAATATCTGAACGATTTTAAAATGTTTTCAAAATCTTACATGATTATATCAATGATATCCATATGGTAGTATATTTTTCTGTAAAAAATATTTAAGTGACACCTAGGATACCTATGATACCTTTTATACATGTGCAACTTAATATATCTCAATTAAAATGTGGTGTCTGCAACAATCTTTCCTTCTGGGCAAGAGAAAATCTTTTCCTAGTGAATAAGAACATCTTTCACGGATAAATCGCATTCTAAGACCCATATATGGCTTGTGATATCTTATCTAAATCTAAAGGATGTAACTATATCCAAAAAAAATTAAGATGATTTCTAACTACTGTATGTACCCGATTCTAATTTTCTAATGGAAAATCTTAGGATGTACCTGTGATAGCCATAGTATTAAATGAAACCTAATAATAAATAGGTAATTGATCCCTAAAAAGCATCATCAATGTTGTATATATATATTATACAAAATATTTCGAATTTTTCTTCTGGAAATAACACACCATTTTCATACGCAGGACCGTGACCTTTGATGAATCACATACTGAAAATCTACCTATGATATCTATACCTATATCTGACGGATTTTCGAATGTCCAAACAATTCAAAAATGATTTACAACTTTTACAACTAAAGATTCTTTGGATGTATGTACAATGCCTGTGGTACCAAAAGCACCAGAGCTATGATATTTGTACAATTAATTATCTTAACGAGATACAAATACCTAAACGATTTGTAAATGTTTTCCAAACCTTATACGATTATCTGCCTGGTATCTATCTGGTAGCCTATGATTTTAATTAAAAATCCTTGGATCGTGATAATCTGAATAATTCTTGATGTCGAAGTGAGCTTTTGGATAGGAAAGTCCAAATAGTAGTTCAGGGTCACCTGCTGGTGGGAGAAAGCATAAAGGAGGAGAATGGGTGGAAATACGAGCATGAGATCGGCGTGTCGAGCATGTCATGGGGACCCGGTGAAATTGGCAAGACGTTCCAAGAAACTTTGAATCGAAGCCGAGTGGAGTAGCGGTTGCTAGTTGAATGAACGGTTGTACGAATGAATGAACGAATCAGCGGTCGTTGGCTCGGGAAGAGAAAATGAAGACTCGATTCCAAATCTGCTACACGACTGTGGAGGGGAGACGACAAGAGCATTAAAAATGTATCGGGCTTCAGGGTCGAGCGATTATCGAGAAGGATACGCTAATTCGAGGGTCGCGAGTCGCCAAGCTAAAGTATTTTCGTATCAAGAAAGGTGGAACCTGCTAAGTTGAATTGGAATCCTAACTTTAATAAAAGGTAAATAATGTAGCGTAGGTCAATTTAAATTGAGTTGACTTAATGCGAAAATGTAACGTTAGATTTAGGTTTGTGTTCTTTTAAGTTAGAAATGGTTGTAATGGTTGGAGGTGCTTGACACGCGATTCGTGTTAAAAGCGTTTTGCGGAACCTGGTTTTAGGTCTTTTAGTGGGTAATAGTGATAATGATAGTAATAATAAGGGTGAATTTATTCTTACCGTGACTGGTGATAAAGTTGGCTAGGTAGAGGTCGAGTTCCCGGACGGAGACGTTGATGTGGTAAGGGTTGACACAGAGGCCCGGTTGAGCACATTCCGCAGTCTTTTCCAGTCTTTCCCCGTCTGTCGATTCTAAGGGAATCGCCTTGAAGAGGATCACCATCACCAGGTCTAATCTCCATACCTGTAATTTAATGAAATTTTTCGTATTTATTGTGGTTTTGCACTTATAGTTTCAGAAGACGTATTCCGAGGGAGGAAAAGTCGATTTTTGTATAGTTAACCTGAAAAGAAAAAGTTTGAATAAATTATATCTAAAGGATGTACAAATATCCAAGTGGTATTAAAATGATTTCAAAATGCTATATGAATGATACGTATATAGTAGTCTATTTTTCTTGGGAAAAAATGTTTGGATGGCACCTAAGATATTTGTGATACCTTCGGTAACGTATGTATCATAATATCTCTCAGTTCAGATGTGGTTTCTCTACAACAATCTGCAAAATGCACATACACACATTGCTCCTAAATATTAAAGAAAATATTTATAACTTTCATTCTGGGCAGGAGAAAAATTTTTCCTCACGAAAAAGAACTTCTATCATTGATGAATCACATTCTAAGACTCAAATTTACCCATGGTATAGCTATGATATCTTATCTAAATCTAAAGGATGTACAAATATCCAAAAAAATTTGAGATGATTTTCAACTTCTATAGGAGTGATGACTACTGCATGTACCAATTTCTAATTTTCTGCTTGAAAATCTTTGAATGTACTTATGGTAGCCATAGTATTAAATGAATCTTAATAATCAAGACGTACTTTATTCCTAAAAATCGTCAGACTTAAAAGTAAATGATGAATGGAAATTTTAAGTCGATTACTGTCGTCGGGAATTAATGATCAAGTTTGGCATAGAATTTCTCAGCATAATTATTATTAGTTTCTGTGAATGTGGATTCTTATGAATAATTTTTGTGAACAATCATGAAATCTCAAATTATATCGCACGACCAATATTTTTAATAAGAAATGTTAACATAGGTTCATATTATTAAAAAAGTTATTAAAAAAAATATATTACCTTGTCAGCTTGTCGCAGACAATCGATTCGACGCATTTTTCCTTTTTGGTCAGGATTGCTTAGAACACACATGGCCGGCCTTTTTCCCGTGATACTTAGGACGAAGTCTTCTCGATACTCTTGCGTAATATCTTTTCTTAACTTTCCTAAAAGCCGCGAGGCCCATTTCTGTTTTACCTCCAGCTTCTCGTTCTGCAAAAAAATACAATTATAGATTAATTTATTTTACCAAGAAAATGAACTAATCAAAAAATCCCTACTGAAGTCAGAAAAAAATTTCCATTTTCTTAACTTCCTTATAATTTCCGTCAATATTAATATAATATTCCTATAAACTAGCTATACTAACATATTTGTAGACATACCGTGAAACTGGGCTTAGTCGGACATATAGGGTAACGCAGGACATCCGTTTTGTATTTTTTTTTCAAGTAATATCAAGTCATATGATGGAAAATTTCAGGTGTTCCGCATTATCCTACACTGTCCCGCTTATCCCCATTTTACGGCATAAGAAAAATCAAACGATTTAATTTGAAAAGATGAAAAGTTCAAAGGTTCAAGAATGTAACTGAGAAGTGATCAGTTTCAAAGGTGTGGAAGCGTGACGACTTAGCGCTATTCCTCGATTGGGAAAATCAAGTGAAAAGCTCGTCGAACTTCTGCGTGGACAAGCGATAGTAGCGACGACCTCAAAGTGTGGAATATGCAGCGCACGTGATCGGCCCTTGCACACGTGGAATAGCAAATACAGTGCACAAAGTCCCTGAGAAATGCATTGAAAGTGCGCGGAATGCATCGATGCAGCGCCAGTCGTGGTGCTATCTATCCAGCCTAGCCCGTGAACAGATTATAGCATTACAAGACACGTGAAATTAAAAACAGGGGGAAAACTAAAATACAAAAATACTTTTTTTCTCTTTTGGTTACACTCTAAATTTAAATCGGACAGAATTTGACTGATTTAATTAACGAATCATGTTTTGACTGAAAAATCAATCACTTCTAGAGACACAATAATTACTTTAGCAGATGAATCAATCCATATTCCTGACTGAATCAATTAGTCGATTGAAATAACTGACTTTTAGCAAGAGAATTTACTGATAAAAATAATTAAAAATTGGATTTCGGATATTATGAAATTTATAATTTTTGAATAAACTTATATATAGATTTCTCTCCTTATAATTTTAACCATGATTTTAAAAATTATTACTTTTTTTTCGTGACTCCGGTGCATTTAAGCGTTTTTATGCGACAGTGTGCAATGTGAAGAGTGATCGTCCGCTGTATCGTAAGGTACAACATTACGATACTCTACGCTATCGCATAAAAACGCGTAAATGCACAGTCGTCAAACAAAATAGCATATTCGCCAATGCGCTCAATTCGGGTCTTCACGCGACTCGCTTACCTATAATTAGTCATTCTTTGATGCTTCAAATAATCATTTTTTTTATTTTAAGAATTTAAATTTTATATTTTATAAGTCATGTCATATGAAAGAAAAAACATTCTTCTTATGACAAAAGTTTACAACTTACGAAAAATAATTATTTTAACAATAGATTTTCTAATAATATTTTGTCCTCACAATTTTTAAAAAGTATTAAATTGTAATGAATCATTGCTCATTTTTTCGGGAAAAACATTCTCTACAACTCTACTGTTTACGATTTTGAAAATAAGCAAAAAATCTTAAAATATAGTTATTGGTTAAAAAAATGTTTTCATTTGAATTTTTTTTATCGATTTCAGCCATAGAAAAATTTATTTTAAAAATTGGAAACAGTATAGTTTATAGAGTAGATTTTCCCCCACAAAAATAAGCCAACATTTATTACAATTCAACCATTTTTTAAAACTTGGTAAGAAGCGACAGTAAGAAACAATTCAACTGCAGAAAACATTGTTAATATAAATATTTTTTGTAATTTTAAAAATGTTGCCATCACAAAAAAAAATGGTTTCTATTCGAAATTACATTGCCAGTAATTTTATTTTGGTTTCCACAATCATAGAAAAACTAGTTTTTTTCAGAGATCTGGTTTTTGGCATTATAACTACCTTAATCGATTAGTCACTTGAAGCGACTGATTCCTATATCATATTTTAGGGGACGGATAAATCAGTAATTTTATGTAAAGAGAGGCAAATTGTGCTCACACTTATGAAAATAATTAAAAAGTGTATTTCAAATAGCTGCAGATCACTTTCTTACATCAGACTTTATTTAACCGTATTCAGATACTTTATATCTTGGTAGCATTTTTTCATTTTTTATTTTGATTAAAAACTAAATTTGTATCGCAATCCACAGCAAAGCCTACTCGAATTTTAGGTTAGTACCACTTTGAGATTGTCAACTTCTGCATCAATTTTCTTAAACCTGGATAAATTTTCTTGATGAAACTTTTTTGGTCTCAATTTAGCAAAACATCAGCTTGAGAGTGAACTTTTGTTTCATCTTTAAATAGTGATTTCGATTTTACAGAATGCTTTTTCGCCCAACTGGAACACAGGGGACATGGGTAGCTGATCAATCTCTTTAGCAATCACCCCAGGCGAAGAGCTTTACAAAGTTCACCCTTAAAATGTAGATATTCTAATCTTTCCTCAAGAAAATGTTTATTAAATAAAAATTTGATACTAGTTTTGATCCTTATTAAATATTTTTCTTGAAGTATAAACATTAAGAATGAATACTACAAGCTGTGCACGTAGTGGATGCTCCCGTGCTTGCATCGCCATGTACGTATAGAGAGTGTTACTGTGAGAACAACTTGTTTTGTAGTGGGGTACTTACGGTGCATCGAGCATTAATCCGATCAAGTATGCTAAGTGTGAAGGAGTTTACGAATGGACAAGTGTCTTGACATGCGTTACTTAGGTGCGGTACTTAACACCCGGTCGCATAGTAATTACTTTTTCCTTTTTTTTAAGGGATTTAGACATTGTTGTGGAAACAATCTACCAAATGTGTGGAGTTCATTATTAAACAAATTATATATGTAATTGGTTTTCATGTAATTGCTGTTCAAATTGATTTAGGATTCGGAAATTGTTATCAAAAGGATAATTTTCATATTAATAACATTTTTATAAAATATGTTCTTTAGAAACAATTACACTATTTTAACAAGTATTATGAAAGAATTAGGTAAATTGAAAACTGTGAGTTTTATGGAGGTTTTTGCACAGAAAAAAATGACTTTTTGTCATCAAGGTTATTAAAGTTTCTTCGCACTTGACTTATCTTTATTGTTTACCGTTTTTCGAAAGTTTTTAAACGTTTCAAAAAGTTTAAGAAAAAAAGTAACGAGCCTATTTGAGATAAGTTCAACCTAATTATTTGTTTTACATATTTTAAATTATTGTTTAGGAAGTGTTAATTTTCATTAAAAACTGAGTAAAAAATTATAATAATAAAGCTGGATACATTGAAAACTGCGTTCCATGGAGGTTTTTGGATAGCAAAAACTCGTTTTTTGTCATTAAAATTATAAGAGCGTTTTTGCACTCGACTTTTGTTTAATGGTTATTACTTTTTGATAGTACTTGAACGTTTTAATATTCAAAGAAACAGTATCGAGCCCTATATGAGATAAGTTCAATTCAGTTCTATTTTGATAAAAAAAATATATTTATGTGAAAAAAAGAAACTAAAAAATGGTGGGAAAACTTATTTTTTTATAATCGAGTCACTCCAAGTTTTCAATTTTTGTTACGAAGCGTTTGCTGACACAAAGAGAAAAAATAGGAAGATCAGTATATGCTGTAAATGTTACTTATAGGCTCTGAGCAAAGGACACATTTCTGCACTCGTTTCAGATCACGATTCAGACATAAGATTTTATGACAAGGACACTAAAATTTCTTTTTGAGCGTGATATGAGTAGGAATCATTTTCAAGGTGGCTGCATAACTTCGTTTTTTCAGATTTCTTGATTTTTCCGTGACTAATTTCTTATGTTCCGTGACCATTAATATATAAACACTTCAATTCTAATCTACATTCTAGTCTAATTTACTTGGAAAAAGTGAACTATTTAAACAGAAAAAGTGACTGATGTTCATTAATAATGTGACTGATGTGCTTTTGAATTTAAAAGAATTTAAAACAATTCGATGAAATGTATGAGAATTCCAGGTGATTCTTAAAAAATTGAGGACAAAATCAGGACTTCGAAACAATTCAAATTGAATTTAAAAGAATTCAAATAATTTGAAAAAAAAAATTGAAATTGAAAGAAATGCACGGATTTCAGTAAAATTGGAGACAATTTAGGGAAAGTTAAGAGAAATTGTGTGAATTCGAGGAAATTTATAAAAATGCAAGTTGAATAAAAAAAATTCAAGTGAATTGAAGACAAGTGAAAAATATGAACAAATGCATTGAATTCAGTAAGTTTAAAATCAGTTTAGAAGAATTTAACGTGAATTTGATAAAACGCCTTAGAACTGAATGTGAGTTTAAAAGACTTCAGGATAAGTTAAATGAAAATATTGGAAAATTAGAAGAAAATGCATTGAGTTCAGTGAAATTAAGCGACTTTAGAAAATTTAAAAGAATATCGAACAATTTTAGAGAATCCATAATGCATTAATAAGAATTCAGGGTAAATTCCATATGAATTTAAATTAATTGCAAAAAATATTTGAAAATCTCTTCAAATCTTCGGAAACCTACGAAATTCCTCACGTCTCGTGAATACATTCTTCAAAGTGCATTAATATATTATAAAATCTTGGGAAATTCTATGAAATCTGATATTTCCTGAAATCGTGAAAAAATTATTTAAATACATGGAGAGCTTTAAAATCCCTTGAAATAATGTTAATATTTTGTTATCCCTTGATAGTATTTAACGTTCTTGAACATTTTTTTGAAATTTTTGAAAATACCCTATAATATAATATCTTTGATTGAAATATATTAAAGACTACTTAGAATCTTTTTACATTCCTTCAAATATTGCAAATTCTTCCAAATCTTTTGAAATCTCTTGAAAATGTCTTGGCATCTTTTGAAAAACTCTAAAATATTTCAAATCCTTTCAAATCTTTTGATAAGACCTGCAATTTTTTAAGCTCGTAAAAATTTCTTAGTATTATTAAAAATACCATAAAATTTGTTAGATCCCTTGAAATCCTTTCAAATCCCTTGAAACTCTTTATGCATCTTGAAAATTCCTTGGAATTTTTAAAAATACCCTAAAATCTTTCAGATCTTCTGTAATCACTTCAGATTATTGAAATCTGCTAAAAATACCCTGAGTGATTCCAAATCCTTTGAAATATTTTGAAATTTTTTAAAGCTCTATAAAATTCCCTAGATTTTCTAAAAATACTATAAAACTTGCAAAATTCTTTGAAATCACTCTGAATTATTGAGATCAGTTGAAAATTCTTTGTACATAATCTTTTAAAATATCCTAAAATCTTTAGTCTTTGGAGATAACTTGAAGCCATTGAAATCTCCGGAAATCTGATAAAATCCCTTGGAATCTTCCTAAATATCCTAAAACCTAATAATTTCTATAAAATCATTTCATATCTTTCGAAGTTCAAAGAAATTCTTCAAAATCCCATAAAATTTTTTTTCAAATCCCTTTAATTCATTCAAATCCTTGGAAATCTCTTTAAATATGTTGAAATCCCTAAGAAACTTTTCAATTAGGGAAATCTATTAAAAATATGTCAGCATCCTTATTGATACCCTAAAATAATGCAAAATAATTAAAGAAAATTCAGAAATAGGTGTAAACCTGAATTCAACAGTGGTTAACCCATGGATTAATTTGTTGAAAGTAAAGTGATTAAAGTGATTTGAGAACAAAAGTGACTTATTTGACTGTGTGGCAGCCGTGCTTATTCCTGACAGTTACTTAAATTGCTTCTTACAGAAATTCCTCGACTTTTTCAAATTTTTTTTCATCTTCCAGACTCTTCCCCAATTTCTAAGTTTTTCTTGGATCTGCGGCCATCCTGCCTTCAGTTTTCGTAGGTACTATTTCACAAATAATTAAAACTAGATTGAATCTTCTCTAGAAAAATTATTATTTCACACAAAAAAATTATATAAATTCAGGGCAATGAACTAAATAAACTTCCTTTGGCTTGTTAATTTCCAGAGAGAAAATTATATTTTGTCATTACCTATAAATGCTGTTGGAGTTTGGATTTCATTTCCAAATGAAACAGACAACCGAAATTCTGCCATCGGGATGTAAACAAGGGACGCATCAATTTATAAAGCGTTTAGAGAGCATCCAAAGCAATCGATCAACCAGAGGGTTGCGGTGAAACCAACCCTGAACCCGATCGACATTCGACATTCCGCATTCGTCATTCGAAATTCGACATCAAAACTGAATGCTGAACGCGCTTGATCGGAACGCGTTTGCACGTACATGCAACCCTGGACAGTTTTCCGCAATGCGAACGACCGGCCAGAGTGGGCACTAAAAAAAAAATACCGAAAGTCGTAATTCCGAACTGGAGGCCGTGCGAGACAAAGAGACGCGACGCGGAAGGAGGTCCTCTGCGATTATTGGAACGCGGAAGAGCGACTGCACGTCTATTTCCGTTTTGTTTCTCTCCCCACCAACTCGTTCGCCCACCAACCCCGTTTACTAGAATTGAGAAAATTGGAAGAAAAAATCCACAAATTTTCATTTCAGGGAAAGAATTTAAAAAATGAGGCTGAAGTTCTCTTTTAATCGGTCAAAAGAAGGTCGGGAAATTGTCATTTTTTATTGAACTAGATAACAAAAAAATGGGAATTTTTCAAAAGAGCGAAAAAACATTCTGTAAATCCAAAGCACCTTTTAAAGATAAAAAAAAATCCACACCTGAGCCGAAGTATTGCTGAATTGAGGCAAAAAAAGTTTGATTAAATAAAGTTATCCAGGTTCGAGGGAATGGATGTGGAATTTCACAATCTCAAAGTGAAAAATTGAATTTTTAGTTTTTTGATTCAATAAAAGCATGCTTCCGAGATATTAAGATCCTTAATATAGGTCAGTAGTGATTCAACAAAATTTAGCCAAATTCGTGAAAATCGACCGAAAATTTTGAGATAAAAATTTCATGGGATTTCAAAATCAGCTTTGGATAGCGATTGAAAACCCAATTTTCGATGTGTTGCGAAAATAAAAAACTTACTCCTGAGATACGAGGATGCTGAATCAGAATCGAAAATTTCGGATCCAAGTAAAAGTATTTTGTTCCGAGAAAAATAAAATTGAAGTTCGTGATATCACAGTATGACAGACAAAAAGTTTGAAAAAGTTATTTCTACGTTAAAATTGTAACTAAATTGTAACTAAATTTGAATCAATTTTTTGGAAATTATTGTATGAAAAAATGATATATCAAAAAAATCCATTTACCACAATTAACATTCGATTTGTTTGAGTTTTTTTTCAAAAACCCCATTTTCGATAAAAATGTTGGTTATCTAGTTCACTGTCTTATTAGGGTGGTCCAAACAATAGAGTAGCTTTTTGGCTCCCGGCAAAAAAATTTCCTATTTTTATTATCAAATCGATCAATATTACTCTCAAGCCTTTTAAATTAACATAAGAGTTCAAATGGGCAAAGCTCAGCTAAAAAAATAAATGAGGAAAGTAACTACTTGTTATCAACTTTATTACAAATTGAGTTTTAGTCACTTCTTAGGAAACGTTCAAAACATTAAAATTTTTGTCTATGGATGTAAAATTTACAAGATTACGAAAAAGCTTCAGTATTTTTTGAAATTCTCTGGTAACTATGGCCATTGTCGGAAATTATAGTATTTATTACATGTTTTGGAAATTGTTAATGTTTTACTGTTTAACGCAATAAAATTATTTGCAAAAACTGTGTGTTAATTGTCTCTCATTTTTCGTAATTTCCAAAATTTCCTATATGTACACGTAATTGCTTCTGTAATTACGAACTTCCCTTCTCTAATTTTGTCTTGACAAACTGATCCTTTGAATTATGCTCCTAAAATACCCTAAAAAATGCAAAATATAAATTTTTTGCAAAGTTTATGTCAAAAATAAGCTTTCTTAAATTTTTTAGCATAAGTTATTATTATTATTCGGTAAAACACAACTTTTTATGTATTTTTCAATTCATTTTTCAATTGCTCAAACCACTTTTTTTTAAATACTTTATCCCCTGTCAATCATAAAAAGTTAGTATTTTTTGCGATTAATGATACACTTAATGAATATTAAGGATGTTCGCTATAGTTTTCTCAGAGAAAAAATTAGCCTTGTTGAACATGATTTAGAAAAATTTAGAAAAAATATGTGTGGTTAAAATTGTATATAAATTGTATAAAAATATAATAAATTGTATATTTGTGCTTTCTCTTTAGGTAAAAGTTGCAATTCTTATTTAATCCTACAATGTTGTAAGGCTCATTTTATTCCTTGAAATATTCTCTACAAATCTCTGTGGCCATCAAGTATCAGCATATTTTCTACAAATTTATCAATTATTTTCAACAATACTCATTTTTGAGATTAAAATAACTAGTGAAAAGCATTCCTTGAATTTTTTCCCCACCAACTCATGAAAAGTTATTACTTACTGGATTCAATGATACTGTGAATGAATATTATGACTAATATTATTTGTTCGAAACATTTAGCGTATTATTAATTTTTTTTCCTTTAGAATGTGAATATTACTCTTAATATTCATTACTCGCAAAGATTTGTTTTGGCAAATAATAATAATTTATACCAAAAAAAGGTATTTAAAAAGCCGTCTTTGGCATATAAATTTCACGTGAAATTTCTATCTCTCATTTTCGGGACATCTTCTGGGCATTACACGGAGAAAATTAGTTGTTGAAATTTTAAATGACTGAGTCAACCACTCTAGGATAGGGCCAAACGTATGTCATAAACTGGAAGTATCGTCGTTAGAAACTTTGATTGATACATATTTAAAAAGTAGGAAGAATCGTAGAAAGACGAGATACGTGATGAGAATGTGTTCGTTAAAGCCAAAGGAGCTTTAACAAAAGAGAAGTCACAATCACCAAATTACGGTTGTCGATGATTTGACCTTTAATTTTACAAGGTCTGGGCGCAAATGTGGGGGAAATACAAAGACCGAGTGCGTAGCGCGAGGTAAACACACGATTGAGCGCGAAGCGCGAGATAAATATATTATCGAGCGTGAAGCGCGAGAATCAATAGTCGCGCGCCATAGGCGCGCTCAAACTTGCGAGCGAATCGAGCCGCGCGCGATGAGAATGTGCCCGCCCAAAGGGCAGATTTTTTTTTATTGAAGTAGTTGTTAGCCTTTCCCAGTTTTTGAACATAGAATATCACAGCAATGATCTTTTATCCAATTCCTTTTAAAAATTCTATTTTTATTGCAGAGTTTTGTTAAGGTGTAAGTGAAGTTCCGAGATTAATTATATACTTGAATTAACAAATTTATCAAGTGATGGTTGAAGTTCTGAGGGCTCATTGGAAATTTTCTGAAAAATTCCCTCTTTCACTTAAATTGTTAAGACGCGGGGTTGGATTTAACCCTGAGAGTCTTCAAGTAATCCACCTGGACCTTCCCCGTAGAATTAATTCGTCGCTTATCTCGATGAGCGTCTAATTACACGCGATGCATCATGCCTTATCTCAATTGCGCGTACGTGCAACGAGAGCCACTATCTCAAAAAGGGGAACTTTCATTTCATTTTCTCCTACTCTAAACACCAAACTAACACGCAGCAGGAATAATTTTTAGACCCGTTATAAATGCTTTTCCATGTTTTTTTTTTTCTTCAATTTATTCCCTCGCTTTCCTACATTTTATTTCAAACGTTATCAAATAAGAAACGGCCCGGAGAAAGATGTTTATGAAAACTTTTTTTGCAGAAAACAAGGTAGCCAGTGTACCGGGAATGTTGTTTAATTTTCAATAAAAACCCTTAAAGATTATAAAAAAATGGTCGGTTTTAAATGAAATTGTTTGGTGGAAAATTAATGTTGTTTATGAAAATTCAATTGTGTTGTTGAACATTTAATTTTTTGTTGAAAATTAAACTATTTTGTTACAAATTCATCTTTCTTGATTGAAAATTAACGTTCTTATTGCTAATTAATCTTTGCGGGTTTAAAAGTCGACTGTTTTCAAAAACCTTCGACTTTTTTAGCTTCAAAACTTAACTCTTTTGTTGAAAATTCCTCTTTTTGGGTAGAAAATTAATCTTCTTTGTCAAAAATCCATCTATTAGTTTGAGGCTTCAACTATTTTGTTGAAAATTCGGCTTTGTTCGCTGAAAATGATCTTTTTTGTTTGAAAATTCAACTATTTGGTTTAAAATACAACTTTTGGTAGTAAAATTTGCAACTACTCGGTTAAAAATTCAGTTATTTTGTTAAAAAGTAATTTATTTTGTCGAAAATTCAACTATTTCGTGGAATATTCGTCTTTTTTTATAGAAAACTCGTCCTTTTGGATTGTAAATTTATCTTTCTAAGTTGAAAATCATTATTATTTCTTTTTTGAAAATTCAACTGTCTTTTAAAACAATGTTGAACATTCGTCTCTTTTTTCAAAAGTTCAATTTATTTGGTTTTGAATGCCACTATTTTGCAGAAAATTAATTTTTTTTTGTTAAGAATTCAAGTATTAGGTTGAAAATTCAACCTTATTGGATGAAAATGATATTTTTTGTTGAAAATTCACCTTTTAAGGTTGATGACTCAACTGACTTCTAAGAAACTCTTCTATTTCTTTTAAAAATTCAACGACTTGGTTGAAAATGCCGTTGTTTGTGGTGGAATTTTAAAATTTTTTTATTTGAAAATTCAACCATTATTTCAAAATTCAACTTTACAGGTTGAAAATTCCACTATTTGGTTAAAAATTAAATTTTTTCCTCAAAATATAATTTATTTTGGTCGAAAATTCAACTGTTTTGTTGAAAATTCATCTTTTGTGGTAGAAAAGTTACCCTTTTTGGTTGAAAATTCTTGTAGGCTCAAAAATGCAACTATTAGGGTTGTAAAGTTTCCATTATATTACTTGTTCATTATTAAACGATTGAATCAAGAGTTTTTGAATGCAATTTTTTTTAACTTTAATTTGGAAAGTTGAAAATTCAGAAGTATTCAATTTTGGCATAAAAAGCTCTTTAAAAACACCGCTACAATTTGCAGAATTTTTCGTGAAAGGTACCGTCGTGTATTTAATTGGATTACGCATATCGGATTTTATTTATCGAATTCGTCTTTTCGGGAATACCTCTGTTGATAGGATTTGTTTTTTGTACCGCGAGGCTCAATGTTAAAAATTTGCATTTTAATTAGAGAAATCCGCAATCCTCGGGTGTGTTTTGGCTCTTTGTTTAATTTTTCGAGGGTGTAAGCTTGCACAGTTGATTGGAACTAGTAAATATAAATCTCCTTCGATCGAAATAAACGAGTGGGTCGCACGCTGAATTCTGGATTGGAGACAGATCTGAGCTTTATTAGAACGTACTTATTTTTAATTACACACCACACGAAGTGCTTGTAATTAACACTTTGTTAGTAAACTTTTCATCGAAATTTGAATTGTTAATTAGGATTTTGATTCAGATAAGCCAGACTTTTTCAAAAGAGAATTATGCATTGCAATTAATTATTTTTTTTAAGTTAATAAACTAGTAATACAGCTTTAGGATTTTTGATACAAACACACTTTACAGTTGTTAATTACGAATTTAATATCGTTGATGAAATTATTGTTTCGCACGAGAAATTAATTTTGTCAACATCTTAATTATGAATGTGAATTAACAATAATTTGTATAATTTATTTATTGTTGTTATTATTTTATAAGGAATATGTGAATTTATTATCTAAATTTGTTTTTATCTTATTGTTGCAGGCAAATCTCCGTTTTTCCCGAGCCTTGATGAACAGGGTGGCAATCTTTTAGAGGATCCAACTGGCCAGTTGGATGGAGTCGGAGTTGGAGTTGGAGTAGGCGTTGGAGTTGGCATGAATGCTCCTCAAAATGTACCACTTTCATCTCCAAGCCGGAGCAGTCCTCACAGTCAAGGTAGCGAAACCGGCGAACGATTTTCCAGAAAAGTCTTCGTCGGAGGTCTGCCACCTGATATTGACGAAGGTAATTTTTATTTTAATAAATTTTCAGGGTGCCTAGTGGATCAGTAAATTAGGAAAACCCTTGAATTTTATTTAGGATCGAAAATTTTTTTCTTCTATCGCAAAAATTACGTTTTTCTACTATAACTTTCTTTTATTGTTTAGACGAGAAACGCTTAAGATCTTTTAATGTTGATTATGAGAGTTGAAAATGTTCTTTTAAGTAGGTCGAAAGCTATCAAAATTCTCTATAAAAGAAACCGGGATGAAGGAATTTTATTAATTATTCAGGAAGATATTGAAATACTAGTGCAAATGTCAATGTTTTCTTTAAATTTAAATAAAATCTAATATTATAAATATTTAACAAAGTTGGTACCAAAAAAGTTGTAAAAATTCGAGGACATCTCATCTTAGAAAATTAATAATAACAATTAAATAAATATGTATTTTAAATAAACCAGCGGAAAAAAATATTAAAATTTTTCTAACAATTTTGTTTCAACTTCAAATATGTTGCATCATGTAAGGCAAAATTTTCATAATAATGATGATAAGATGGTGCAATTTTATAGAAATTTATCTTTTTGCCATCCCAAGAACAATTAAAAAATGTTTATTACATTAGATTTGATTTAAATTTTAAGAAAACATTAAAATCTGCGCTACTTTTGCAATATATTTCCTTTAAAAAATAACAAAATAACTTTAGCAATTTCCAAATGGGGAATTTCAATTCTAGAAATTTATTTTTAGAAGAGAAACTGTAAATTGCAAGTGATTCTTTAATAATAAATACAACAATTTTGTTCTGTTTCTGTTTCAAACAGAATGGAAAATAATTAAAAATTTGAAATTTAAACAAAAAGTTTGTATGAAAATGTAGATTTTTGCATACATATTTTTTAAGGCTCCAGGAAAAATTATAATTCATTTTTTATTTTGAAAAATTAATTTTAAGACAATATTTAAAAATATATTAACACATTTCCAATGATTTCATAAAATTTCGGAAAAGAATGTTTTGCAATATTACAAAATTTTAGAAGAAATTAAAATAAGTTTTAAGAGATATTTCGAAGTTTTGAAAAGATACAAGAATAATTTTGAATTTATCATGATTTCAGCAG
>JAABKJ010000076.1:7376496-7511523 GCA_011634705.1 Andricus grossulariae
TTTCAAAAATTTGGATTATTCTAAAAGATATTTATAAGTTTCAAAGGTTTCAAGGTAATAAAAAAAATCTTAAGCTTCTTGGTAATATTTAAATTGATTCTTTAGTTTGAACAATTAATTTTAAGAGAATATTTAAAATGATTTTAAAACATTACAAAAAAGTTCAAAAACCAATACGGAAGATTAAGCAAATATTTGAAAAAATTTTCCAATCGTCAAAAAGTCTTAAATATTTTTTAAACTTGTTGAATTTTTTCCTAAAATTTTGTAAAATCCGGTAAGATAAAAATTATTTTTAGATATTTTCTAGATTCTTTTTCGATATATTTGAAATCTTCGAAAATATTTTTAAATTTTCTTGAGAAACCTAGGAAAATTATATTTATATTGCCTTAAAGCAAATAAACACAGAAACTTAAAAAAATTAATTTTTTATTCTATATTAAAGATTATTTTCTCTGCAAATTATAATTTGCTTAAGATTTTTTTTCTCGACTGAAAAATCTATTTTGATTGAAAGTTCATAGATTTTATTGAAAATTCATCTTTTGGTAGAAATTTCATCATTTCATTATTGAAATTGCAACTGTGTGGATTAAAATAAAAATATTTTTTGGTTGAGGATTCAACTATATTCTTGAAAATGAGTTTTTTATGAATTCAAGGGTTTTTTTTTATTTAAAATTAACATCTCTTCAGATTGAAATATCAACTATTACATTTTTCGTTAAGAATGCATCATTTTAGTTTAAAATTCGTATTTTTTGGCCGAAAATTAATCTTCTTGGTAGAATATTCATGTATTTGATTAAAAATTAAAATATTTGGTTGAAAATGATGTTTTTTGTTGAAATTTAAAAATAATGCAACTAAAAAAAATGTATGAGAAAACCTACAAATTCGTAAATAAACATTAAATTTTTAATTCTTTAAGTCTGGAAATAAATAAAACTTTGAAGATCTTACGTTTGAAATAATTTCTTCAATTGTAACTTTTTTTAAAGTTTCGCAAAGAGTGAAATGAATTTTAAATTAGATTTTATATAATTATTATTTCTGTAATAGGATTTTTGTGATGGCTGTCATTACTTCAATTATTTTTTTATAGTTAATTAAATTTGTGATTTCATAAATGTCGCGGTAGTTATAATGCCAAACATTTGTCTTCAACATTATTAATACACTATTCATTATCGAAACTGTCAATTTTTAATGAAAAAAATGCATGATCCAATACTTTCACAATCAACCACGAAACTTTCTCAAAGCTCCTCAAACTTTAACTAGATGCACAGGTGTAAATTAAAGAGAAACTTCCCTGCAAGGCACCTTTTTATTATTTCCTATTCATAATATTCTTCTAAATGTAAAAATATTTTACTTCTTTATTTATAATATTATTAATTTGAAAAGATTGCATCATAAAATAATATACTGATCTATGCAATAAAAATGTAATGTATTATTGTTAAAATAATTTTTAAAATAATTGTTAATTTTTTAATTTTTTTACAGATGAGATCACAGCCAGTTTTCGCCGGTTTGGGCCTTTAGTCGTTGATTGGCCCCACAAAGCTGAAAGCAAATCCTATTTTCCACCAAAGGGCTACGCTTTCCTGCTGTTCCAGGTACAAACTATAATTAGCATTATTTTATTTACATTTATTTACGGAATTATATTTCTGGCATGAAGGTCATAATGTTAATCTAAATTAAACTGCAATTTGCATTGAGTTCGATTTGAGATTCACTGGAATAGATTAGATTGCAATTTGAAATTGCACAATTTTAAATGCTAATTTAGGAGTGTTTGATTCCAGACTTCACACTCGTTCCCGTCTTTTCTCCTGTGTCAAAGAATTCCTCTTTTTCCCCCTTTTTAGTTTTTTTTCTCGCTTAAATGCAAACTGAATTAATAGAATCCAATAAGAAAAACCAAGTATTTTTCTTTGAAATTTAATTCTTTTTAATTCACAAGTCTACTATTATGTTTTCGGTTTGACAATTCCTATTTTTGTTTCCAAATTTTATAATTTGGTAGTAAATTTTATTATTTTGTTGAAAATTCGTCTTTTGGGTTAAAAAGTCAACTATTTTGGTAAAAAAATTATTTGGTTGGACATTCATCTTTTTGGTCTGCTGGTACAAAATTCATCTCTTTCGGTTAAAAATGCAATTTTTTGTTTGAAAGTTAATCTGTTTTTGTTGGGGATTCAACTAATTTGTTTAACATTCGTCTTTTTTGGTTGAAATATTAACTATTACATTTTTCTTTGAGAATCCATTTTTTTGTTCGAAAATTCAACTGTTTTTGTTGAATACTCGACTTTTCGGATAGCAAATTCTTCCTTTTAGATTGAAACTTCATCTTTGGTAAAAAAAATTTTTACTATTTTATTGCAAAATTAGCCTTTTTGATGAATATTCATGTTTTCGGGTTTAAGATTAAACTGTTTTGTAGAAAATTTGCCTTTTTAGCTCGAAAATTCCACAATTTATTTGAAAATTTTTTTCTTCGTTGAATTTATCTGTTTTGGATGAAGATTCAAGTATCCTGTTAAAAATGAGTATTTTTTAGTAGAATTCAACTGTTTTTTTTTTAAATTTAAAACTGAAATCTTTTTTGATGAAAGTATCAACTATTACATTTTTTTAATAATTCATCTTTATTGTTGAGAATTCATATTTATTAATAGAAATTTTTTTTTTTTTGTCGTAAATTAATTTTTCAAACTGATAATTTAACTATTCCATTTTTGGTTAACGTATGATTGATGGTTAAAGTATATTTGGTGGAAAATTCAAGTATTTTGATGAAAAATCGTCTTTTTTGTTAGAAAACGAATTTTTTTAGTCGGAAATTCATCTTTTTGGCTTGAAATTTCAGCAGTTTGGTTCATTCAATTGTTCGGTTGAAAATTCAGCTGTTTGGTTAAAAATTCGATTTTTTTTCCAAATTTGTCTCTTTTGTATGGGAGTTGAACTATTTACTTATGAATACAACTTTTGGTTGAAAATTCAACTATTTTGTTGAAAATCGATCCTATTATCTATAAGTTTGAAATATCCTAGTTCTAAAGGCCTCAAATTAATAAAAAAAACGTTCATTTTTGAAGGCTTGAATTGGAAAGTTTGACCTTGTTCCTTATTTTTAAATAAAATGATTTTTTGATTCCAGGACGAGAGTTCGGTGCAGCAGTTGATTGACGCGTGCATTCAGGACGACGACAAGCTTTATCTTTGCGTGAGTTCTCCCACAATCAAGGACAAACCTGTACAGATCCGACCTTGGCGTTTGAGCGATGCAGACTTTGTTCTTGATGCATCAATGCCCCTTGACCCACGAAAAACAGTCTTCGTTGGCGGCGTACCACGACCTCTGAAAGCTGTTGAACTCGCCATGATCATGGATCGATTGTACGGAGGTGTATGTTATGCCGGTATCGATACCGATCCAGAACTAAAGTATCCCAAGGGTGCAGGCAGGGTGGCTTTCAGCAATCAGCAAAGTTACATTGCAGCCATCTCCGCACGATTCGTGCAATTGCAGCACGGTGATATCGACAAGAGGGTGAGTATTTGCCCCTTTCCTCTTTCGCCATCACCTTATTTCTTATTAGAAATGAGGATAAGTCTCATCAGCGCCACCTGGCACGCGAACTGTTGGGTATCTCCAAGTTATTAGAGCCATGTCGTGAAAAAGAGCAGTGAATATTAATTAATTTCAATCAAAAATAATATAATATGTAGTGGTGTAGTCACAAAAATGTAGATGACCCAGCACCCCCATTCTCCAGAATTGCAAAGAGGTATAATCATCAGTGATGCTAACGGACCGCGACTTTTGCAACTGCGCAATGTACCGAAAAGCGCGGGTCTATTTGAAATCAATAAATACTATCAGTAATGCTACAGATAAATATTAAAAAAAAATTGTTTACTCTAAAAAATTAATCAGATTGAATCTAAGAAATAGCTTATTTCTTTAAATAATTTATCATTAACGTAATATTACAAGTGCATACTTTATATTTTTAAATAGACCCGCGCTTTTCAGTACATGCGCAGTTGAAAAAGTCGCGGTTTGTTGGCATCGCTGCATACGGTATGTATAAGCAAGAAAGTTGATACGACTTTTATGATTTGATTGAAACTTGGTTTATAGCCTACAGGGTGCCCAATATTTTTAAAATTTTCATCTCCCGACTTTCTCCCGGTAAATATTTGTGATTTCTACCGGTTTAGAGAAAATATACTTTCTTTGCGAAACCCACATTTTTTTATGTATATGATCAATTACGGAAGTCGATAAGCATCAGCAAACCTTTTTGCAAGAAATCTATTAACTTTGAGTCATATAATAAGTAGGATAAGAAATATTTTTGTCTGATAAAGGAAAATACAGACACATTTTATTATAACGTATACTAGCAGTAAATACTGCAGAACGATTTTTCATAATTTAATTAGAAAAAAGAGTTGAATTGTATAATTTCTAATTAGAAGCGCTAAAAACGAAACAATTTTATTTTTAATTGCAGAATCACGAAATTAAATGATTTCAGGTTAAAATTTCGAAAATAGGACAATTTCTAAACGTTAAGAATTGAATATTTTAAGATTCGAAGTTTGGAAATTGTATCATTTAAAATTCAAAGAAATCAAAGCTAAGCAATTATTAATCAAAACCTTTCAAAAGTAAATAATTGAAATCTTTTAAATTTGAATGATTTTAAAGTCAAGTCGATAATTATTTGACAATTTGAAATTGAAAACTAAATTGATTATTTCAAAATCAAAGGTTCGGAAATTTTTAGTTGTTGTTATATAAAAAATTATTATTTAATATTAAAGCTGATTAGACAAATTTGTCTACAATTAAAAAATGAATTGAATTATTTGAAAAAAAAACTTTCTTAATAAATATTAATTTAAAATGGGAATCATTAACAATGAAAAAATGTCTACTACAGGAACGTTAAACCTGAACGAACGCAAACTTAATTTAAAACTGAAAAAATTTTAGTGACCAAAAGTTGTGACATTAAAACTTTTTTACACTTAAGCCCTTTAAAATTTTAATTATTTAAAGTAATTTTAAATCACTTAAAAATTATTAATTTTTAAACTGTTAATTATACATTCCAAAATTCAACCAATTCATTTTTAATTGCAAAATTCAAACTTTTTCATCTTAAATTTATATTACTGATAAAAAATGATTAGATTTAAAAGAATATTTTTTTTGCAATAGCAGGTTATTTTAATATATTTCTTCAGAACTTTCTATTTTTTATAAAAACTGCAACGGTTTGATTGTCTATATATTTTTCAAAAAAATATATAATCATTCTGAAGTCAAGACATCAATTTTCATCAACTATCCAAAATATTGTCCCTTTTTTTCATTATTTTAAATAATAGATACTATGAATTACAACAATTTGGTATTAATATTAATTTTATTTTTTAATTAAAATACTTCGCGAGACAAAAAATAATCGCGCGCGTATTTTTTCTAGTTTACTACAAGACTTCTGGTTCATATTGAATTTAAATTCACATTTCTTCCCAATAGTTCGAAATTGGTGGCGCTGTCGTAGCTACCCAACAGGCGTGTTGCAAATGAAGCCGTAATTTCAGGCAACTTTCACTTACCTTCAAAAGCCATTTGTGTCGTGTTTTTTTTTTCGGAAACTTTAAAGTCAATCTTGCATAAAAGCTTGGACATTAATTAACATAAACAAGACGATGAAACCAGAAAAATGGGTGCTTTACGCTTTCCTCAGATATTATCTTTATGAGAGGATTCGTAATATTTTTACCACCACACTGTTGTACTATTCTCGTCAAGGAAAGTTGTCTAATCTTCAATCTTCATAGGTCGAAGTCAAGCCGTACGTCCTGGACGATCAGATGTGCGACGAATGTCAAGGTCAACGCTGCGGCGGAAAATTCGCTCCCTTCTTCTGCGCCAATGTCACCTGCCTTCAGGTATAATCAATACATTTTTTTGCTCTTTGAGAATACCATACCTTTTGCAAGAAAATCTTTTCCTCAATAATATTCTTTGTAAATATTTCAAAGCATGATTTTTTAAATGAAAGATGATAAAAAATTATCAGCAATATCATTGCGTTATGAGTAAAACGACATGTTCTCGAGAATCATTATAATGCTTAAAATCACAACATTTTATTGACGTTATTTAGCTACTTTTTAATTGATTTTTAACGAGTAATTCAAGGCTGCTGATTTATCTTGAGATAAGTTTAATTGTTGATTACGTAAATAAGAAACGTCTAGTCGTTTATCTGTAGCCCTCCAGCAGTCTTTGCTTTGTTTTACAAAATCGGCCTTGCATACTATTTCACACCAATTGAATAACAATGTTCTATATTTTTCTCCAGGTCGTATTTTTTTTATAGGAGTTTGATACAGTGCGTTACAGGAACATATTGTTCACCCAAGTTTATTAAATGCAGGAGATGAAATTTTGATCTCACCGAACGGTCTACTTATTCGTGTTTCCTCGACCTTCGAGGGTCGCCCTTCGGAGATTAGCATATTAATGTTATTCGTTTTGTTTTCAGTACTACTGTGAGCACTGTTGGGCAACGATCCACTCCCGGCCAGGACGGGAGTTCCACAAGCCTCTGGTGAAGGAGGGTGCGGATCGGCCACGCGCCGTGCCTTTTCGCTGGTGTTAACCCCAACTGCGTCGCCCCTAATTATCTCGCGGCCCTAGCTAATTAACTACCACTTCTACAATGCCCGAACCCATTATACCTTACCCACCTTACCCAACCACAAATACTACTACTCGATCGTCACTACTCCACTCTTCTACTACTACTACTACTACTCTACTACTACTACTACTACCACTAATATGCTACTACGAAACTATTACTACTATTACTCCATTACTACCCCATACTACCACCGATTTTACTCGCAAGAAAAAAAAACCCGTCAAGCAAGGAACCCAGGATCTTCCTCTGCTCCCTCCAATCTTGTCCAGGCTATCATGCAATCAGTGGCCAACCGTTTCAAATCCGGTTCAAGCGACAAGTTCAGGAAGTTGGATCATCGAGTCGCCAGACGTCGATCATGAAAACGTCAGGTGGATAGAACCCGTATAACGTTAATTGAATTCTTGTACCTCGCCGGACAACTCGTCCAGATCAAGATCGCGTCCAATGATTCATGTTCAAGAATTCGTTATTGCGAACTAATACTCTTGAGTAGAAGAAAAATCTCAGAAAGCAGAGAGCGGTAGTTGTAAGTTCTCGATCTCTCGACTCGATTGATAGATTTCATTAATTGATTGATTGATCGAGCCGAAAATCGAGTGAGGAAGAGGAAAATAATGAAAGTAAGGGAGGGGAGAGAGGAGAGAAAGAGTAAAGAAAGTAAGGAGAGAAAGAGGGAGAGAACTAAAGCAAATAATAATATATGGAAATAACGAAACGCGCCCTCGCGCGACTGAGTGTTATTAATCGATAAATGGAAAATCCACGCTTTATCGCTGTGTATTAGAAGAATTCTCGGTATCACAGTCTCTAGCAACTAAGAATCTTTATTAACTGCGTTGAATAGGTACGTTAATTATAATACGTGTTTAGCCGGAAAGAGAGGATTTTTTTACCGATCTTGTTCTCGACACTTAGCGAGATACGCGTGAAGAGGGAGGTCAGTAATTTGATAGTTAAATTCTTTCGCGAGGGGCGAACTTTTTAGGGGACAAATTCATCGATAATTATTTTTTTCACCAGCCCCCTGGTTTTGGAGGTTTCAGGTGCCGCCTGAAGCAAAGAGACCCTTTTGCCAACGCTTCTTCGGAAGCAAAATATCACTCGGTAACCAGCAATCGATGAAGGAAAAGTGAATGATGTGAACGCGATAATTGTCCTTCAATTATTGCCTTCAGATTATAGTTTCGAATCGTTTCCTGATTGCAGCGAGAAATCTTCGGATTAATCTCCCATTGGTACAGGTAGAGGTGATCCGTAGAGTAGAGAAACGTAGGAATTCGGTAAATCGTCCTTGACTTTAACGACGCAAAAAAAAACAATCTATTTTCATTTAGGATAGAGGACTTTTGCTACTATCTCGTAGTTTTCGACGTTTGCCGAAGGCAAATGCATACTTTCCAATGACGAATAGATTTTTTTTAGATCTTTCTGCAAGCCTGACAAGGCGAGTCACGAGATCGAGCATCCTCGATGCTCACCGAATACGACATCCACACAGGCTCGAACCTGTGACGCGCCCACCAAAAGTTGGCATTATCGTTGCTTCGTATCCTACTTTTATAAAAGTTTTGTCCAACTTTTGCTATGGTAGACCGTGTTTTAACTCTTAAACTAGCAGTGTAAGAGCGGCTTTTGTGGGCGCGTCCAGGTCTGACGACTGAAGGAAAGGTTTGACTTATTAGAATCGCAGAGGTTTATTTGAACGTTACTCTAATATCTCTCAAGTATTAGACTCACTTTCGAATTTTTCAGAACTTTTCTCCGGAATTGGCTGAATGATGTCGCTCGGATCGATGATTTATTTTTGTATTTTTTTCTACCTAAATCCGAGGCTCGGGAGAGGGATCGAGGATAAGGGTGTCCAGAGTTAACGGAAACGCCGACAATAACGAATTCATCGTTTTCGGTTCCGAGTCAAAAATCGCGTTTCTCTTGGACGTTGAATGTGTTGTAAATGAAGGTAATAATTTTTAGAAAACGATCTCGGTACACGTCTCAGAGCTAGAAACGACAAAAAAACACCCTTGAGCTCGCTCGTAAACGCTCTCAATAGTGGGGCTTCTTTTGTACATAAATGTGTAAAACCTTCTATTGCTACCTGCCCGCTCCGGCAGCGTTCGAGTGCGCACTCTTAACCACGATTTCTTCTCTCAGTGTATATAATCAAACGAATGCAATCGCGTAGTTCAAATTGAAAAAAAAAAACCACTGTCCCGACTGAGTGGGACAATTATTCTAATTAATTAGAAGCAGAGTCGAGAACGTGTTGTGTCGTGTTTCTTCCCGCGGTGATGCTGGGCAAGTAAACGCTTCTGAAGCATGATTATTATAACTGATGCGATAAACACAACTTCAACACTTACATCTACACAAACATTCAATTACAAAAAAAAAAACTTGAATGTACATATAGACACATTCTCGCAGACAGGCACGAACAACAACACGGAAAGAAATCCGCAATATGGACCCGTAAGGATTAAGAGAAAGACAGAGTAATCTCCACATCTATATATAATATATATATATATATAAACATATATATTTATTTTTTTGGTCTCCTTTTTGTATATAACTCTGGCCACCTTAGACATAGGTGGCGTTTAGATACCGGAGGCGAAGGAAAGAATTAGAAGAGTCTCGCCTGAACTTAGCTTCTCCCTTCGATTCACGGTATTCACTGCTCGAAAAAAAAGACGCTACGCTCTCAACAAAGAATAATAGGAATAAATGGCGAATATCGACGCTGTAAATTAAACGCGAAGTCGCGATTGGGTTTCGCGAACGAAAATCGTGCAATATTAGCAATGAAGATCCGACATCAAAACCGGATGATTTGTGAATATATTTTTATTTGAAATTGTTAGAATAAAAATTTTAATCTTTAATTGAAGCTTTATGCTGTATCAGTTGATTAATACAGCAACGATTTATATTTTTTCATAAATAAACAAATCTCGACAAATTGTGTTTTGTCATTAATTTTGATCAAGTTACTCCTATTGTTTTTAATTTTTTACAAATCACATTAGTTTTAAGGAAAATTCGATAGGTAGCCAATTCGAGGTTTTTGGCCTCAAATAATTTGCGATTCCCAATCGTGATATGTTAGATTTTCTAAACCAAAATTCTTTACGATAAAAATCGTTGTACAATGAGAAGGATACGAGGCGTGCAAAACAGAGCATTAGTTAGTGCAATTTTAACGCGAGTGACGACCTTTCACGTGACACGCGAAAAACAGGATAAGAAGCCTTGAATGCGGAACACAAGTGGAAAAGAGGAGATATTTTAAAATTTTAATTCAACGCTAACATTTCAAAAAATATCACCTTTTGGGTTCACTTGTCTCCGCTTTCCTTGCCTATCCGCCTTAAATAAATAATTCATGATTGGAGTTTATCAACAGTTCCAAACAAAATAATGAAAAATTTGCCGCGCTCTCGCGGTTGAATTTATAAATATATATTGTACGTAATATACATATAATGCAATTCGTATAAATGGCGTGAACTCGCATTAAGGGACGACACGCGATTTGTTCGTGTACGTTTCATACATCACAATTCGATATCTCGATATAAGGGCTAAAAACGTGAAAGGACACACCTACACGAACACGTACACGTACACATGAAAACACAAGCGCGACACACGCCAATCGGTATAATTGTAGCGAAACTTACCTAGGTACCAATTCACCTAAATCAATTGATAATTAAAAAAATATATATTGATATACATATTATAAATAATATATATTATATAGAGAATAGCATTATATTCAATATACCTGACTGCCGACGACTTCGACGTGGACAGGGGACCGATTTTTCTAGTGAAATTTGTCTAATTTTTATGACGTACACCGGGTTTTCTCCGAACCCGTTCCAATCTCGTACACACTTTTCTACTAAAACCACCAGCCGTTTCACACTTTCGCATATTTTATTTAATGTTAATTAATACTTTAGTTAATTCCTTATCCCAAAGATATTTTGTAAATCCAATGTGATTGTAAGAGTGATTACTGTCGAAAATAAAACATTTTTTTATCTGAAAATTCTTGCAATTTTTTTTTTATCTAGATATTTAGCGAAATTGTAGAAAAAGTACGACCCTGAGATTCGCGTCGTTGAAATTTTCAAGTGAGAACGGCTGTTTTTTTAGTAGTTGAACACGATTCAGTGACACGAACACAAAACACGCAAGCACACTACGTGCGCGTTCTTATATTCGAAATTACGATCGTACCTTTTTAACATGAATATAAATATGTAGTTATAAAAAAAAATCTCAGTTGTGTTATCGTGCTTTTTATAAAGTCTGGTTTGGAACAAAAAAGCGGTACTGTTTTCGTACGTGAATCAAACTGTTCTAGACATCGTGTAAAAAAACCGATGTGTGAAACGCTGTTTTCGTAGTAGTGGTTAAAAAAAATCGAAGTGTCCTGTTGTTTACTGTATCCTTGCTCATGCTCTATGGTCTAAACGATGGTTATAATACGCATAAAATAAACATCAATCCCGTGCGTCTTCACGCGTTATGCGTCTTCAAAAAAATACCGTGGCATCTCCCTGCACAAGAATTTCAACTCTTGCAAATAATTCTTATCACAAATCCACCGCAGGAGACAACGACTCTCTACTTCTCTTAATTGTCAGAATCGAAATTCCACGTCACGTGACAACCACATATCAAACGATTTTCGCACAAAAAAAAAAGAAAAACAACCGGATGCGAATCTGGGTGCGTGAATTGGGAGCTGCAGAGGCGCGTTGTTTGGAAAAAAGTTCTCGTGAAACGTCACACAAAATACACAGTACACATACGCACGCAAAACACAGATGAAACACACTCATAATATCGAGTGATCGGTATGACAAAAACAAACAATAACAATATGTTAGGTGTGATTCTTCACCTCCTTTGTAATGTGTGTGATAAAGCATAGTATATATATAATATAATGACTATTATATATATAATTATAAATATTATATGTAAAGTACTAATATATAATTGATAATAATGATTAAAATATCTAATATATTCTGACAGACCGTAAAGGGGATGTAACTGAATTACTCTCGGGGACAAAAGTCAAATCTGGCTCCTAACTCTTGAGCTAGCTCTTGAGCAGGTCTTCTTGAGAAAAATTAAATCCATTAAAAGTTGTTCGATTTTTGAGGGTTTATTTTTTACTGTGCAGTAGAATCTTTATCGACTTTTGCGCCCGGCAGTAGGAACTAATTGCACGACACGACAGTGAAACAGTAACAACAGAAATTGCAGACAAGATCTAGTGCATCAGGAAACAAAAAGAGATCCAAAAATAACTAAGAACAGCCACTCACGCGAACACATCTAACGGCATATAACAATGATAATAAAAGTAATCCTTAATGGCAGCAATTATAAACGCATCTCGACCGAACTCTGTTGTTCGATTTACTGAATGAGTAATTAAGGGCAAAACGAAGGGGAAAAAAAATTAAGTACGCGATGATAAAACGAGAGGGGGAAAAGAGTAACAATGGTAGTCATTTACGATAGATTTGTATTTTTCAGTGTTGAAAAGTTTTTTATACCGCTGTTATATTCTTGTCTAAATATCTTAGTTCAGTGCATGAGAGAGGGAGAGAAAGGGTGAGAATGAGAGCGAGAGAAAACGTGTGGGAGAGAATGTCAAGAGGGGAGGGGGGAATGAATATTTGGCGTTGTCCAAAATAAAAAAAAAAATAAATAAAAGAGAATTGGTGAAATTTTTGTATCCGTAAGCTAAGAAAGTAACAATACAATTCGGGACAATTTTGCGAGAGAGCGATCGAGTCGAGTAAAAGGGACGAAAAATTGAAAACGCACTTTTAGGGGCTGAAATGAACTTGTCAAGTGCACCCCTCCGAGAAATCCAAAGGATCGGCTAATGGCGCGAAAATTGGGGCGATAAACACGAAGTCAAATTCGAAGTGATACGTGCGTGATCGTGCGTACTTCCTACAAACCCGTACCTATTATTTAATGATAACGATAGTAATATAAATGACCCCTGCTCACCCTCCGATATACCGTTTTCCGAGGAAGATTCAAATGATTTTTATTTTTTTATATAAAAGTTATTATTATATTATTATTCTAGCTGTAGATAAATCCGTAGCGTTTATAATAGCCCAAAAATTGTTTTTCCCTTTCCCATTTTTTAGCTTTGGTTAATGAATTTATTACCGCTAATATTATTCTATGTGGTAGAGCACTATTGTCGCTGTAACTATTGCGTTTTTCTCTAATCGCTATTACCATTTACTACGCTGTTATTATCATTGATCGTTATCGCTATGATTTCTGTCACTATTATAGAGATCTCCACGTACCAAAGAGACACGGAAACAACACACACGCCAAATTTTCACACATCACACGTAAATGCATAATCAACCACACATACGCTAAAAAAACAACACTGACAAACGTGCATAGTTGAACAGAAAGGAAAATCCCAAGTAGCTTAAGAATTCTGTGGAGACGTTTTATGAATATCCGAGTATCAAAGCAAGCGTTGGTTTCTGAGTCAGGTCGAAAATCGACGACTAAGTAAACCTTCGAGGTCCTCTGTGGAGAGTAAGATTAAATCTAAAGTTAAGCCCTGGTGATCGACAAGTCGCGCACTTGCTGAAGAAATTCAAGTCACGAATTGTTTAGGACCTTAGACGTATAAAGTAATGCTAAGACTTTTTAAGACACAAGCAGCTGGGAGTAGTGCAATGTTAAGAGACAACAAAATGGACGTGGCGGGGTGATGATGAGGTTGAAATGAAAGAAAAACACCCAATAGAAAGAAACCGTAATAAACGAGTCAAGGGACGTCTATCTTTCAAGAGCGGGAAACCAATTCGCGAGTTCTCAAGGCTCAAGTTGCGAATCCAAGTAGGAAATTGTCGAGCAAAAAGGGCAAAATGAGAAATAAATTGAAAGTGAATCGCGTTTTAATTGAGAGAAGAGCAAACGGAAGATCGACGAAAGTACCGGCACGAGAAAAACCAAAATCAAAAAGTCGAATGCATTTGGAACAGAAACTCTTGGTTGAATTATTTACTTAGTTGCTACCTTTTCGGTATCGAATCTACCCAAATCAATTGTACACGGCTTGATTTTAATTTAAATCGTTCACAATTAAATATTGCATTCTAAAAGAAGCATTGTTTTGCGCAGTGTAGAGTTTGGGCGATGCCCATTTTGACCTCACTATCCAACTTCTCCTGATGCAGCTGAACTCGTCTTCACGCGTCATGCTCCTTCACGCGTCATGCGTCTTCACGCGTCATGCGTCTTCAAAGTAATAGAAAAGGGGAAAGTTGAGTAGTGGGGGTAGAGCAAACAGATCAGCGACGTTCAAATGGGCCTCGCCCGTCAAATGGGCATCGTCCGTAGAGTTTGTTTAGAATAAATTGAAGAATTCTGATTCAAGTGCATTTTCTTCGCGATTGAAAAGAAGGATTCATCGAAATAGTTGTGACAATGACACACGTAGATGCAAAATATCACTTGTAAGACATTATAGTACCCGTAATGCTCTTTCATATTAGAAAACCCTCCCCGCCCGCGGTTCCTATAAGTTTGTTGATAGAAATTCGTGAAGTAAATGAAAGAGTTTTTTGTGGAAGCAAAACAAAAAAAAAAGAGATGATAGGAAAGTGAGAGAATGTGTAAAAACCAACGTTTGATATGTACATTTTAGCCTAAATATTATATTACGTGTGTTTTCTAGTGACGAGGCATGTTTCGATGACTGTCTAATGTTGTAAATCTGTAAGTTCGTCTTTTTTATGTGGCGCACGCATTCGCATATATGCAAAAGTTACACTCGCGTTTCATTGAGACACATACATTCAAAACATACACTTACAATTACACGAGTTAACTTTTTAATTGAGTAATAAATAATAAATTTTACTTTATTTTTTGTCTTTTTTTTCGTAATGTGTACATTTTGTAGGAGAGGAGTGAGAAGCAGTGAGAATAATAGAAGAGCTATTAGAGGCGGATAATGAAATTTTGTAATTATACTTGTAAAACGCTGTTTCGTGCGAAACGAGAGGTTAAACCTGATTTCTTAATTATTCTTAGTGGTAGTTCGTATTGATATATTGAATATATTTAGGATATAAATAATCGACGAGCCGATCAAGATCGCTCGCTAGCCAATTTGCTCCTACAGTCTTTTGTACCGTTCTTTTTTCTAAATAATCACTATTAGCATTAACGTGTATTTCTATATACGCTTAGACGACGTTTTTCTACACCCGATACACATACACGCGCGCGTTAACGCCACACTGTTAGTGACTTTTTGATGGAACGCAGGTTCTTGATCGTCGATCGGGTCACGCGATTTTCAAACAAAAAAAAAAGAAAAAAAACGTGGAGGACGCGATTCGGTTTCTGAAACGAGGTGCTCGAAGTAGGGAGTCGTTTGGTAAATTATTAGAATTTTTTATACGTGCGAGTTTCTTCTCTAGGGAGAAAAAGTCGAGTACCGTTTTCGAGCAACTTGACGAAAAACCGTCGGGAGGGGAAGGCTCTCGAGTGAAAAGGCGCAGAACGAAGGAAAGTGAGGGTGAAAAGACCAGATACCTGTTTTTTCATACGTTAGGTGTTTTTCGCATGTACCTAGTTAGGCGTTAAAAGAAAATACGAGGTAACCTTTTAAAGCTATAAATGTTAAGCCTTTTTCACGTAGCAGGACATGAATGCGGGAGGAGTGAAACAGGGAGAAAACTGAGAGAAAACGAGAAAGAGAGATGGAATGAATGCTCAAGAGAAAAACGGAAGCGTGAGTGGCATGTGAAGCTAGTTACGGAGTAAGAGATAGAGACTGCGAGCGCAAGTGAAGCAACATTGGCAAAAAAAACGTTCGGCGGGAGATTTTTTACCTTTTTCTAAAAAAAAAATTACAACGGTTGACCTAAGATGTTTGTAGTTGAATGTACTTGGCACTTTTGAGACTTTCGCGTAGATCGATTACACGGAGGAAGACGAAAAATTAGTATTTCGATTAGCTTTTTTGTATATTCACGTAACGTGATTGCGTATATAGACTTAGGGGCGCTGAGCTTCCGCTTACTTTCGCGTCTTTTGACTTTCGGAATCGAGCACCAGTATTTAGGTATTTTTCCCACTTTTACAGACCCTTTTTGCTTACGTCGGTCTTGTACATCGCGTGTTTAACCACCTTTTCGAGGAACTTTTCCTCGAAGTCAAATTTTGTGCATATCAGTACAACGTTAAAGCTGCTTTTATCCATTTCGATTTTTTAATCTCCTCGCTCCTTTCCATGAGTGTACTAGTCATTATAGAGTACTTTAATATAAAAGAAAATTGTTGGATCGTCACTCGGTCAATGAATTTGAATTTCGAGCCGATGGTATTTTTTCATCGAACATTATTTAATGCCAGGTGTTCTTTTTTTGTTTGTTTATAAATTAATTTAAAGTATTTTTTTACTATTTACGTTATTATCTACATGGCGATGAAACGTATTAGACGAATATTATTGATTACATTATAAGAGGAGTGCAATTCACTTTTAAGAGAGGTTTAATTTCGGTATAGATACGCGACTCACTCGAATAAACGAATAGACTAAAAATCGTGCGCAATGCAATCGACCGTTTCGAGCTTTAGACAAATCTTAGATAATGGTTAGCTGAACAGTAACAGTATTACTCGAGTACTGGAGGTATCAGCGTATGCTTCTTTTCTCATTGTTAACACGTCGTAACATGCACGCGTTTGATACGATTTATATTATTAATTCTCGTTGTTGAACTACTTAGACGATTGCGATTGCAACCGATCCCATATCTATATTTAAAGGAAAACACTAAATTCTACACGGACACATGCCTAATACACAAGACTTACATACATATTCTTTGATACTTTTACGCTTAAGCCACTCTTTTCACTCCTATACCTTACGAGCAGAGCAAATCTCAAAAAACCAACTGCCAAAAAAAATATGCATGAAACTAATCACTAGAGTTCAACTATGTAAGAAAAAAGTTCGATTTTCAACTATTTAAATGTCAATTTCATTCACAATCTAATTCCGTTGGTTATTCGAATTTACTCTGCTTCGAGCTGCTCCATCAATATTTAGATCACCGCAACAAATAACACAACTTGATTGTGATATTTTTCTTCAGGGTATATAAATATTGAATATGGGCCAGCAGAAGAGCAATGTATGTATTCGCTTGTTCTGATCTCCCGAGTATATATAATAATACCTTGTATTCCAAGCTTCATGATATAGTTATAATTGAAATAGAGCTTCGTCTCGAGATGAGCGAATCGCGTATCGTTTGTTGCTGTAAAATCGAGCGCTCGCTTCGTCGCCAGCATGTTTCTTGAAAGCGATCGCTCAATTCGACCGACAATTCACTGTGATTGGCTGTATCGATAGCCACGCTACATCAGACTAAAAAATGATGCATCGGATTTTTAAATCTCGAAGGACCGTCCTAGAAAAACTGAGGGACGGTCTTTCGAGGACAAGTGTGCAAACTATCCTACGAAGCCACCGCACCAAGCCAACCATTTTTCTAGTGTCGATTCTTGTAATAACCGTAGCATCTCATCGATGAATACCTTGTAGCTTAATTATTAACAGATAATACATAGAATTTATTTTTTTGCTCGCAGTATATTGTTATAAGTATATTAGAGGGAAAGGAGTCGAATCGTTGTGCTGATAGAGTAAACGAGCACAGCAAAGTTTAAGAATGAAAAAACAAAAAGCGGAACGTGTTGGGGGACAGTGAGAGCATCTTCTATTGAGTTTGTAATGGAAAATCTAGCGTACTCTGTGTAAAAAGGAATAAATAGTTATGTAAAATTACGGTGGTGCATCAGGGTCTCATTGTTGTTAAACTTTAGCCCAGTTACCATTGTCTTGCACCGCTCTTATTTAAACTCGGTGAACCAGAGTCGATCAGATGAATGACCAAGTCAGATGAATGATCCAGTCAGATGAATTAAGACTTGGGTGATCATCTAGGGACTTGGGTTTGCCGAGGATGGATATGACCAAGAACTCTGTGAACCTTGGTATCGTGCGGTGGCTGTACTGTGGCATTAATTAAATTAAGGCACGCTGACGAAACCGAGAGATGTTGCGATAATTGGCTGTGCCGCTGCTGTCGTTCACCGTTTGACGTCTTTGATCAACCCGTTAGTTTCTCAGGACACAACCCACCTGAGAACGCATTCAGGCTGTGAAACACTCGGGATTTCTACGACACATTACATTCTGAGGACCTTTTTAGAAAGCCTTTTGTATTTGTAGTCGTTAGGGTTCCGAAGCCCGTGACTTTCCCGCGTAAGCATCCAGAGACTTGATTTTTGTTTGGGCATCACAGCCGAACTAGGCATCACAACCCTGATATACCAAACAAGTCTTCAATTTTTTTGTGTGGATGCAAGATCAAAGACGTCGATCCGGAGACGGAATGCAACAGAGAGACAACACTCTTCTTGACTGGGACTCGAAATTGATTGAGCAATAGTCATGAGTATTGTTGTGTCCATGTTGGAAGGACTCAGATATCACCTTGCGCAGACTATACAATATATATGTATACGTGTGTATGTATAAATATGTATACATATAAATTTAAGAGGGAGAGGCGGAAAAAAGCGAAGATAAAGAAAATCGTTAAATGATGGCATATTTGTATGCACATGCATGTAATAGTGTATAATTAGCGCACGAGGAATCCGCGACGGGACTTACGCAATGCAAAACTGGTGGCGCTGCATTCTCCGACACGTGTCCCGCATGACGTTATAAATATATACAATACACACAAGATATATATATTTATGTACTAGGATCGTACTTTCGTGCTCGTTTTCTCAGATCACAGACGCATCACATACATACACACACGTTTACACACGTCACATGAACACATTATTATAATTACCTAACAGAAGTAATTTGTACTATGTAACTATTACTATTTTTATGAATTTTTGTACATTTTTCTAATTATTTTGTATAATAATCCTTAGCGGAAAGAATGGCAAAAAAGTCTGGAATTCCCGATATATCCTTGTCCTTTCTCCCTGACCCAATCCCCCCTCGTCCCAAAATCCTGCGCACCCCTCCCCCAAGTGTTCAAACGGCGAATTTGACGGTGGCGAAAGAGAAGTGCGATGTAAAATTTATATGCGTGAGAGTGTGAGTTGAGTGTTTGTGAGTGTGGTGTGTGTGTGTGTTGAAAAAAATTGTGAGAGGAAAGAAAGAAAGAAAAAATTGTGTGGAAAAGGTCGCGGACGTCGATGACTTGGTCCATTGTATGTTTGTCTGTCTGTCTGTCTGTCCGTTTGTCCGTGCTGTGTTTAATCGAGGGGGAGATTTTTTCCTAAATCCTACCACGTAGAGTTACTTTTTCGCTGATAAGGGTACTATGTATCGACGATGATTTTTATGTTTTGTATTAAAAAAAGTGAAAATTCTTAGGAACAAGCTGCAAAAAAATAAATAAACGCTGGGAATGGGGAAAAAAAGATGAAGGAACGAGTCACGAGGAACGAGAGCGATGATGAATAGAGAATTGTAGATGGGAGTCGATGAATGTATTGACGAATAGCAATATTGAAACAGATGGTGTTGTTGCGAGCGTTGAATGTGTGAACCTCCTTCGTAATTTGAAACGTGTTTGTTATTAATTATAAGAGTCACTTTTTTCCTTTTTCTTGAAATGAAATGCTATAAAATAGATCGATTCTTTCATGGAGAGTCCTTGAATTTTGTCTGAACCTTGCCGAGCGAACGATTTGCGTGTAAGACACGAAAGTCGTCTGCTTTTTCGCCTAAAACCTCATCTTCCTGTTAGTTCTGCAAAATCCATCCGAGAGACTCCCGTCTAAGAGCAAAACGAAGTAGTTTTCGAGTTTTTGCTATGCATATAGACGATTTTAAAGAAAGAGGAAAAACCTCCACGAGTATTTCGTCAAACGAAAAAAGTCGCGCTCCCACGTGTACTCATTTCGTACTACTATTCTACTTGGTATGTGTAATTTACGATTTTTGTTAATTTCAAACCCTTTTAGTACTTTAATAAATGAGTTTGTTAAAAATAATTTGGCACTTTATTTACGCTCAGAAAAGCTAGAGTGATTATTTTCCAAAATTCCTTTCGATATTTATCCTTGTTTTTGGCTTTGTCGTTCACTTAGTTTAGCAGGGTGGCCGCAGCTCAGGGAAAAGTCAAGGAATTTTATTGATCAGAGAAAAACTTAGGGATGCAAAAAAAATCTTGCAAAAGTCAGGGAGTTTCTATAAGAGACACTGTAAATAACTGAAAATTCGAATTTTTTTAATTTAGTGTGGAATTGTTTTTTTAATGTCAGGGAAAATGAAAAATTGGTCAGCGGAAAATTAAGGAACTTTGAAAATGAAGTTTTGCGGCAATTTATTTGCCTTATTCGTCCTTTTTTTGGGTAATTTCAACTGTTTTTGATTAAAAATTAAAATATGTTTAGTTGAAATGTCAACTCTTATTTTTCATTGTGAATTAATCTTTTTGGGTTGAAAATTCAACTAAGTAGTTGAAAGTCGAACTGCGTTGTTAAAAATTATATTTTTAGTTAAAAATTTATTATTTGCTTGAAAATTCGTCTTTTTTTTGGTTAATTTTAACTGTTTTTGATTAAAAATTGAAATACTTTTAGTTGAAATGTCAACTATCATTTTTAAATTCAAAATTAATTTCAAAATCTTTTTTGGTTGAAAATTCAACTAAGTAATTGAAAGTCGAACTACGTTGTTAAAAATTAATTTTTTTGGTTGATATTTCTTTTTGCAATGACTTCCTCCTGACGATTATATTTTTGGTTAAAAATTTTATTATTTGGTTGAAATTTCGTCTTTTTGGTTAATTTCAACTGTTTTTCATTAAAAATTAAAATATTTTTATTAGAAATGTCAACTATCATTTTTCATTGTGAATTTTGGTTGAAACATAATTCATCATTGTAGTTGGAAAACCTTTTGTTAAATTAAACTATTCTTTTTTTGTTGTTGAAAATTAATTTCTTCAATTGAAAATTTAACTATCACTCACATCTTCTTTATTGAAAATTCATCTTTTTGGTCGAAAATTGAAGCATTTCGTTCCAAATTTGTTTTTTTGGTTGAAGGTTCATCATTTTAGTAGACAATTTAGCATTTTGCATGTCAATTTATTTCTTTGGTTGAAAATTTAACTATTTTGTCGAAAATTCTTTTTTTATTGGAAATTAAATTTTTTACCCGTCAATTTAACTTTTCAATTTTTTTATTGAAAATTAATAGTTTTTTAGTTGAAAATTTCATTATTGAGCTGCAAATTCATTTTTTTTTGTAGAAATTTAATCTTTTTGTTTAACAATTCATTTCTTTGGATGAAACTTTAATCTTTCATAAATATTCATTTTATTTGGTTGAACATTAATTTTTTCAACTGAAAATTTAACTATTCTATTATAAGTTGAAAATTGATCTTTTTTAAGTTTTAAACTAAATTATTTGGTTGAAAATTCAAGTCTCTTATTCAAAACTCATGTTTTTTGGTAGAAACTTAATGTTCTTTGTAGCAAATTTATTTTTTCCGTTTAAAAATTCATTTCTTTGGTTGAAAATCCAACAATTTTGTTTAAAATGAATATATTTTGGGTGAATTCAACCTTTTTTTTTAACTGCCTGGTTGAAAGTTTAATCACTTTTAAAAAAATAATTTTTCTCTAGAAGATTCATCATTTTAGTGTAAAATTCATCTCTTTGGTTATAAAAGTCGGCTCTTAGGTACAAAATTCGTTTTTCATTGTTAAAAATTAATTTTTCAACTGTTAACTATTACACTAGTTTTTTTTTGGTTTAAAATTAATTTTTTTAACTTAAAATGTTTCTGGGTAAAAATTGATTTTTTAATTGAAAATTCAACTGCTTGTTTGAAAATGTATGTACTTTGTTGAAAATTCGTCATTTTTGGTAGGAAATTTATGTTTTTTTATTGAAAATGTATTTTTTTATTGAAAATTTAACTATTTCGTTGAAAATTCATTTTTCGTTGTTGTGAAACAATAATTGTTTAAATTGAAAATGCAAGTAATCCATTTTTGGTGAATGAAATGCAACTATTTGTCTGAAAATGTATCTTTTACAGTCGAAAGATTTCTTGCGTGGTAGAAAATTCATGTAATTTATGGTATTTCTTGGTTGAAAATTTATCTGCTCTGTTGAAAATTCATCTGTTTTGCTGAAAATTAAATCTTTTGGTTGAAGATTCACTTTTTTTTTTGGTAAAAATTAATTTTTTAAATTGTAAATGTAACAATTTCATTACTGCTTGAAAATTTATATTTTTTATTCGATTGTGATGTGATTTTTTAGAAAATTCGTCTTTTTCGGTAGAAAATAATAATCTTCTGAGTTAAAACTTTATTTTTGGGTTGAAAACTCAACTATTTGATTGGATATTATTCTACTTTGTTGAAAATTAAACAATTTGGTTAAAGAGAATCCTTTTTGGTTGGTTTTGTTGAAACTTCCTCTTTTCTGTTGAGGATTGAACCACTTTGTCGAAAATTCATCTTCTTTGGTCAAATTAAACTGTTTTTGATTTAAAATTAAAATATTTTTATTTGAAATATGTAACTATTTAATTTTTGTTTGAAAATATATCTTTTTTTATTCAAAGTTCATACCTCTTCTAGAACAGTCGCCTTTTTCGGCAGAAAATTAATCTTCACGGTTGAAAATTAATCTTTTTTAGTCGCATTAAACTGTTTTTCATTTAAAATTAAACTTTCATTCAAAATATGACTTATCACATTTTTCGTTGAAAATTTATCTCTCTTGGTTAAAAATTAATTTCTTTGTAGAAAATTCAGCAATTTTTTCAAGAAGTTAAAAATTTATCTGTTTACTTCGTTAGGGGAGTTAAATATTCTTAAAACCTTTAATAAAATCTCATGGAAACCCTGGAAATTTTTGCAATCATTTGAAATTCCATGAATAAATTCTTTTGAAAATTTGTTTAATCATGTGAAAATTCCTTGAAATCCTTTGAATTTCATGGATGTTGTAGATAATCTCTCAAAATCACTTTCAAGCCATTGACACCCCTAGAAATCCCTCGAAATCCTTTAAAAAATATGGAAATTCCTTATAATTATTTAAGATTCCATGAAATCTTTTGAAATTCTTGATAACGCTCGACATCTTTAAAATCCCATAAAGATTCCTCATAATCCTTTAAAACCCCTTTAAATTTATTGAAATCTTTAAGGATCCATGGTAATCTCTTGAAATTCCTTAACATTTTTCGAAAGCCATTGAAATTACTCGAAATACCTTAAAATCTTTTATATTATTCGACAATCCTTTGAAATTCCTTTAAATCTTTTAACATCTTACCAAATGCTCTAAAATCCGTGTATATACTTTACAATTTTTAGAAATTTCTTTAAATCCTTATTGGCATCCCATGAAATCATCGAAATCATTTCAAATTTCCTAAAATATGTTAAAATTCCATCAAATCCTTTGAAACATTTGCAAATCGTTTAAATTCCCGTGATACCTTATGAAATCCCGTAAAGTCTTTGACATCCCATTAAAATCCCCTGATATCCTTTAAAATTCGTTTCAATAGTTTAGTATCACTTGAAATCCTTTCAAAATCCCGTGACTTCTTTTAAAATATCTTAAAATCTCTTAAAATTCCTTAAAATCCTTTGTATTCCACGGAAATCGTTCTCAATTCCTTAAAACTTTTGATACCTTTTAAAATCATTGGAAATCTGTGAATCCTCTTGCAATCCTTTGGTATCATTTGAAATAACATCAAATTTCTATAATGCCTTGAAATCTTCTGTAATTCCCTAAAATATCTAAAAAAATTTAAATCTTGTTAAATTCCGTAAAAATTTTCTAATTCTTTGACATACTTTGTAGTCTTTTGAAATGCTTATTAAAATCCCTTGAAACTTGTTTATATTACTGGAAAACTTTCCAATTTTGTTTAATCCCTTAAAATTGGTTTAAATCTCGTTTATACTGAAAATAATGTGTATATTGTTAATATCTTGAGTGAAAAATATATAATCTTATGTAAGAACCTATGGGGGGGGGGAGTCAATGAAATCTTACGAATCCTTACAATAGGGGGAGAGGGGGTCTAACATTTCAGAAATCATACTTACGTAATTAATGGACGTCGTTCTCAAATTATGTAAGACTATTTGGGGGAGGGGGGTACGGTATTATCTTACAGTTTATTATGAGGTGGTAGTGGATGAATGTGCATATTGAATTATCTTCCTTAAGAAAAATGTTTGCTAAAAGAAATAATAAATCCAAAGATATTATAATTTGAAGGAAAGTACACTCAACTCCCGATATAAGAACCCTCTGTTTACAAAAGGGAGGCGGTGCTCAGTCAAGCGTGACAAACAGCATGAGGAGAGAAATGATTTATGCGACCCTGCCTGTTTACGTTTGGATTCCTCCGATTCAGGATCAAGGCCACTGCAAGCCATGCCTGAAACAGTTCTTATATCAGGAGTTGAGTGTATAGAAGAAATTCTATCTGTCATGCCAAAAGTGAATTTTTTCTTGAAGAAAATGCGTAATTTATACTGCGTTGTAAGTTATTATTATTAACACATTTTATTTTATAAATCTAATTTCATTAAGGTTCCATTTTTCTTCAAATAACATCATTTTAATTTATAATCTATAAAAAAATTTTAAAAACCTAATAAGATGGGGAGGGGGCGAATAAATCGAACGGTATATTAAATGGGGGGATGGTGTCAGAAAAACACTTTACGTAATTTGAGCGACCTAATTTGGGCTACACCTAAATTTTAAACAACATTACTTCCGGTAATTATTAACCATTTTATTATATACTATTCAAATTAAAGAAATTTGACGATAAAACTGCTTCCTGTTTTAAAATGACGGATTATGCAACTGAAGAATAAAATATTAATATCAGCTTGTAATTTAAACAAATTATTTTCCTAGTTCATTAGGAAATACCGCAAAAAATGCAAAATAGTAGTTTTATGTCAAATTCATGCCAAATACGATATTTTGAACATTTTTTCAACATCAATTATTGTTAATTATTGAGGGAGAAGTTTCAAAGTACTTTTTAACTATTAGTTATTATTTTTCAGGATACATTATACAGTTCTTACACGTATTTTTGTCAATTATTTGAAAAGTATTAAAAATGAACTTCAATGTTTATTTTAACTATTATTCTTTTAGTTTAACGAGAAAATTCAACTGTTTTGTAGAACATTCGTGCTTTTGATTACAAAATTCAGTATTTTGGTAGAAAATTCAACTATTTGATCAAAGGTTAAACTACTTTATTAATTTATTTTTTTAATAGAAAATTTATCATTTTAGTTAAAAAATCATTTCTTTGGGTGAAAATTCGTTTTTTTTTCTTGGTAAAAATTAATTTTTTCAATTACCAATTTAACTATTTTTCTTTTTGTAGAAAATTTATCTTTTTTAGGTAAAAATTCTAATATTTGGTTTAAAATTCATGTAGGTATTTTTTTCCTAATCATATTTTTTGGCAGAAAATTAATCCTGTTGATTGAAGATTGTTAAAATATAAATCGAAGTTAAAATCGACCTCGATCAACGACCTGAAAAAGGGCCATTTTCCTTCAAAACTTTTGGCTTTAAAAACAAATTGTTCTCATTTTTAAAATGTTTTGAATGATTGAAAATGTATGTACTTTGTTGAAAATTCGTTTTTTAATTGGGGCTAAAAATACAACTTTATGGTTGAAAACTAATCCGTTTTAGTTAAGGATTCAACTATTCTGTTGAAAATTCCCCTTTTTTATTGAATTCAACTGTTGTAGATTTGAAATTAAAATCTTTTTTGGTTGAAACAGTAACTACTAATGATCAAATACTTTTCGTAAAAAATGCATATTTTTGGTTCAGAATTCAACTACTTTGTTGAAAATTCGTTTCGTATAGTGAAAATTGTTTTTTTTTCAACGAAAATATAATTATTACATTGTTGGTTAACAACTAATATTTTTTAGTTTAAAAATTCAACTATTTGGTCGAAAATTAATTTAATTAATTGAAAATTAATCTTTTTGGTAGAAAATTTAACTTTTTGTTTAAAAATGTATCGATTTTGTTGGAAAATGGTCTTTTTTGGTAAAAAACTAATCTTATTTGTCGAAAATTCGACGAAGAAGACAAATTTTCAACAAGTTACATTAATTTTCAACTACGCAATTACATTTTCAAATATAACAGATAAATTTTCAGCCAAATAGTTAAATTTTCAACTAACAAAGATAAATTTTAAACGAAATCTGAAATAATTATATTTTGAATTTAAAACGTTGAGTTTTACTGAACAACTAATAATTTTCAACACAATATCCAAATTTTCAACCAAGGAGATGAATATTCAAGTAAAGTGAAAGACCGATCTTGAACAAAAGACAATAATTTTCAACCTCATAGTTGAATTTTCTACTAAAAAAGATGAATTTACAATGAAAAAAATTTATTTTCAACAGAATGGTTAAATTTTCTAGAAAGTAGATTAATGTTTCACCAAATTGTTAAATTTTCAACGAAGAAAATTAATTATCTACCGAAAAATAAGAATTTTAATATAAAAAAGATAAACTTTTAACAAAAAATGGAATAGTTAAATTTTCAGTTGAGAAAATGATTCTAAAAAAAATGCTCAACAAAATGGTTTGTTTTACCTGAATTGGTTCGTATTCTCTTGATTAAGAATGGATTACCTCGGATGACGAGTGGATCACTTCTTATTATATCTGGATTACTCCAGCTCAGAACTGGATAACGGCGGATTATACGTGGATTACACAAGAAGCGACCGGGTCATTGGATCAAGTGTGCTATAGAAAATTAAATAATTTGTTAATAATTTCCAGCTTTGCAAAGCATGATAAACAAACTAAGAGTTTAATCAAAAAATCGAAAACACGTCTGGATTATTTTTCGAAATATATAAATAGGGCCACGCAAATGTACTCTTATATTGAATCACGTAGAAAAATTGTTAACAACATTGTTTAAAAAAAGCCCATTTATATATTTCCGAATCCAAAGCTGTTTTCTGTTTTTCGACCAGACGTTTTGTTTGTTTATAACAATTGCAGAACGTTGAGCAATAATGTAATTGTTTAAAAAATGGTTAAAAAAAGGCACACCTAAATTTTTCGGAGATGAATCCAAAGGTATTTTATTTTATTTGATCGGACACTTAGTTTGTTTTTAATTACACTCAACTCCCAATATAAGACCGGTTCGGTCAAGGCTTACCTCGGCCCTAAATAGGAGGAATACTAACGTAAACAGGCAGGGCTGCATGAATCATTGCTGAGAGTGTGGCCCTCAAGCTGCTTATCACGATTGAGTGAGCATATCCTTCCTTTCGGCCAGGTGGCCCTCTTATCACGAAACTGCAGAGGCCATCAGTCCTAGGATCGGCGTAAACCTGAGAGTCTTATATTAAGAGTTGAGTGTAATTACAAAACTTGCGAATCCATATATAGGGCTACGCAAATGCACGCTCATGTCGAATGATGTCGAAAAATCGTTAACAACATTGTTTTTAAAGAAACCGACTTAGATGTTTCCAAAAAGAATCGAAAGGTGTTTTCGTTGTTTTCATTAGACGCTTAATTTGTTTATCATGCTTTCCAAAGTTTTAAAATATCAACAAATCCCCTAATTGTTTAAAAAATTATTTAAAAAAGGATATCATAGATAATTTGAAGCCGAATCCAAAGGTGATTTTTGTTTTCTAATCAGTCGCTTGGTTTGTCTAAAATTAATTACAAAAGTTGCGAATCCATATATAGGGCTACGCAAATGCACGCTCATGTCGAATGACATCGAAAAATTGTTAACAACATTGATTTGGAAGAAAAAACACTTAGATATTTTCAAAAAGAATCGAAAGGTGTTTTCGGTGTTTTCATTAGACACTTAGTTTGTTTATCATGCTTTGCAAAGTTTGACATTAACAAACGGTTTAATTGTTTAAAAAATAGTTAAAAAGAGGATCTCCTAGATATTTTGAAGCCAAGTCCAAAGGTTATTTTTGTTTTCTCATCAGAAGCTTGGTTTCTTTATAATAACTTACAAAACTTGCGAATCCATATATAGGGCTATGCAAATGCACGCTCATGTCGAATGATGTCGAAAAATTGTTAACAGCCTTTTTAGAAAAAACACACTCAGATATTTCCAAAAAGAATCGAAAGGTGCTTTCGGTGTTTTGATTGAACGCTTCGTTTGTTTATCATGTTTTGCAAAGTTTGAAATTACCAAATGGTTTAATTGTTTAAAAAATGGTTCAAAAAAGGCTCTTCTAGATATTTTGAAGCCGAATCTAAAGGTTATTTTTGTTTTCTCATCAGAAGCTTGGTTTCTTTATAATAACTCACAAAACTTGCGAATCCATATATAGGGCTACGCAAATGCACGCTCATGTTGAATGATGTCGAAAAATTGTTAACAAAATTGTAAAAAAAAAACCCACATAGATATTTCCAAAAATAATCGAAAGGTGTCTTCGGTGTTTTGATTAGACGCTTAGTTTGTTTATCATGTTTTGCAAAGTTTGAAATTAACAAATAGTTTAATTGTTTAAAAAATGGTTAAAAAAGGCTCTTCTAGATATTTTGAAGCCGAATCCAAAGGTTATTTTGGTTTTCTCATCAGAGGCTTGGTTTCTTTATAATAACTTACAAAACTTGCGAATCCATATATAGGGCTACGCGAATGCACGCTCATGTCGAATGATGTCGAAAAATTGTTAACGAAATTGTTTAAAAGAAACCCCATATAGATTTTTCCAAAAATAAGCGGAAGGTGCTTTCGGTGTTTTGATTAGACGCTTAGTTTGTTTATCATGTTTTGCAAAGTTTGAAATTAACAAATGGTTTAATTGTTCAAAAAATGGTTCAAAAAAGGCTCTTCTAGATATTTTTAGGCCAAATCCAAAGGTGATTTTTGTTTTCTAATCAGTCGCTTGGTTTGTCTAAAATTAATTACAAAAATTGCGAACCCATATATAGGGCTACGCAAATGCACGCTCATGTCAAATGATGTCGAAAAATCGTTAACAAAATTGCTTAAAAGAAACCCCATATCGATTTTTCCAAGAAGAATCGAAAGGTGTTTTCGTTGTTTTGATTAGATGCTTAGTTTGTTTATCATGCTTTGCAAAGTTTGAAATTAACAAATGGTTTAATTGTTTAAAAAATGGTTCAAAAAAGGATCTCCTAGATATTTTGAAGCCGAATACAAAGATTATGTTTGTTTTCTCATCAGACGCTTGGTTTGTTTATAATTAATTACAAAAGTTTTAAATCCATAATAGGGCCACGCAAATCCAAATTGAAAATATTAACAAATGGTTTAATTGTTTAAAAAATGGTTTGAAACAGAAGCTCTCATAAGTATTTTGAAGCTGAATCCAAAACTATTTTTGTTTCTTCTGATCGAACGCTTAGTTTGTTTATAATTAATTACAAAAGTTTGAAATCCATAGCTATAGAAAACTTCAGGGTCGTGATATTCAGCATTTCTTTCCTCACTTAATTGAGTTTATAAGTGGAAGGTTCTCTGTGGTGTGTTCACTGTTCACCTTCATTACCATTACGTTTCTTGATAAATGTCAAAGAAGCTGTTCGAGATTATTGTCGCTTGTTATACCACTTCGCGGAAAGCGGGCCTTTCCGCCGATTATCCATGTTGCAATTTGCTGCTAACATTGCTGAGCTGCCTGAGAACAGAAACGCATTGCTATTTTATCTCTTACTCAATCGTTCGACTTTTGACTCCTTGAAGAGAAGGCGTAAAAGTAAAACGAACTTGGGAAGATCGACGATTAGTTAATGGCATTCTCGTATTCAAAGATTTATATTTTTACTGATTGTGAGTCCTTTGGATGATGACACTTAAATGGTGAGACTTCCTTCGGGGTTCGCGATTAGATTAGAATCGAGATTCATGGTTTGGATTAAGTATGGTAAATAAGATTTAATTTATTAGGAATCAGGATTCTTTTCAGATTCTTTTTTTTTGGGGGACTTTTTTCCAGAATTATTTTAAGAGGTTTCTACGGATTTCACCATTTTTAGGGTGTTCGTTCGTCGTACTATTTTCCCAAGGAGGAAAAGTGAGAGAAAATGAGGGAAAAGAGGGGATGGGTCGTTAGGGAAGTTTGGGGAAATTAGGGAAGTGGAAGTAGGGGAAGTAAGATGAAATGATTGATGGGGTAGTACGGGAGGTAGGGCGAACTTAAGTAAGGAAAATAGGCGGAATCAGGGAAGGGAAAGTAATGAAAGTGACGGAAATTATGGGAGGGGAAGTAGGGGAAATGAGGGAAAATGGGAGAAATAGGGATGATGAGGGGAGTCGAAGGAGGGGTGAGGAAGTATGAAAAGTGAGGGAAAATGAGGGGAGGGGAAGTATGGGAAGTGAGTAGGTAGGGGAAGTGAGGGGAAATATGGGGTGGGGAAACAGTAAAAATGGAGTGTTGGTTGGGAAGGTGAGGAGAGAGGGAAGTAGATGAGTGAGAAGTTTGGGGAAGGGAGAATAAAGGGAGGGGGAAGCGATGATTGATGTGTGGGGTGGGGAAGTAGGCAAACGTATGGGAACGTAGGGGGCGTAGGAGAGGGAAATTCATGGAAAGTGGAGGTTTGAACGAATTAATTAACGTCTAAATAGCCTACGAAACCCTTTTTAAGTAGGCGCACGGCGCCTGCTTTTACTAATTTTTAAGGGATACGAAGAAACTTTAAAAATTTCAAAGGAATTTAAAGATTTCAAGTTTTTTTGAAAGATTTCAAGAAATTTTAAGAGATTTAAAAAATTTCAAGAAATGTCAGAGAACTTTCCAGAATTTCAAAAGATTTTAAGCTTAATTTTGAGGGATTTCTAGAAAACTTTTGGAAATAAATATAATGAAATAACATTTCAACGAATTGCTAATTTGAGCTGTTTTTTAGAGAACTTTAATGAAGGAGATAAATTAATTTTTATTTAAGGGATTCCCAAAGATTTCAAGGGATTTCAGATTTTTTTCAGAATTTCCGAAAACCTTTATGGATTTCTAGAGAAATTTGGAAAATAAATTTAATGAAATTGAATTTTAAGGGATGTTACGGCATTTGAAAGATTTTGACAGGAATTAAACAAATGTATTGAATTTCCAAACCCTCCAAAGGTTTCAAAAGACTTCAAAGAATTCTAGGAAATTGAACAGTTTTTTTTTTAATTTTCTAATAAATAAGATTAATTTAATTTATATTGAAGGCATTTCCATTGATTTCTACTAACTTTAATATATTTTTAAGATTTCCTAAGATTTCAATTGATATAATGGGATTTATAAAAATTTCTAGAGAACTTTAGGAAATAAAATAAATTTTATTTCTACGGATTTCTACGGATTTTAACGATTTCAAGGTATATGAAGATATTATAAAATTTTAATTGATTGTCAATATTTTAAATTATTTTAAAAGATTCCAAATAAATTCAAAAACTTTCACAACTTTCAAGAGATTGCAAAGAATTGTGTAGGATTTCCAAAAACGTTTAGGGATTTTTAGAGAACTTTGTAAAATAAATTAAATGAAATATAGTTTTAGGGGATTTTAGGGTACTTCAAGGAATTTGACAAGATTTAAAAGATTTCATTTTATCTACAAACTTGCCAAAGATATAAAAAATTTCAAAAGATTTCAAACATTTCTAGGGATTTGAACATATATTTAGAATATTTTAATGAATAAGAATAATTAATAAAATTGAAATAAGAAATTAATAAGAATAATTTAATTTACATTCAAGGAATTTCAAATTATTTCCACTTATTTTAATGGACTTTTCAGATTTCCTGAGATTTCAATGCATTTCAAGGGATTTTAAAAAATTTCTAGAAAACGTTGAAAAATAAATTAAATGAATTGGAATTTCAAGGAACTTTAGAATATTTCAAGGATTTTCTCAAGATTTAAAAGATTTGATTGAATCTCTCAAACTCTCTGAAGATATAAGAAATTTCAAAAGATTTCAAAGATTTCTAGGCATTACAATTTTTTTCAGAGTACTTTAATTAATAGGATTAATGTAATTTACATTCAAGGGATTTTAAATTATGTTAAGAAATTTCTACAGAAGTTTGGAAAATAAATGAGAAAAATGAAATTTCAAGGAATTCCTAGTGATTCTAAACATTTTAAACAATTTGAAGCTATTTAAAGTAATTTCACAAGATAAAAAGGATTTTATTGAATCTGCAAGGATTTAAAAGATTTTGACGGAATAATTTTTTTAGAGAACTTTAATGAATAAGTTTAATTTGGTTTATATTCAAGGGATTTCCAAAGATTTAAAGGCATTACAAAGAATTTTATAGGATTTTCAAAAAGCAAAAACTTTTAGGGGTTTCTGAAGAAATTTGGAAAATAAATGAAATGAAATATAATTTCAAGGAATTTCAGGGTATTTCAATGAATTTCAAAAGATTTAAAAGAGTTGATTGAATCTCTCAAACTCTCCGAAGATATAAAAAATTTCAAAAGATTTTAAAGATTTCAAGGAATTTCAAAATATTTAAAAGATTTGATTTTATCTCCAAACTCTGCAAAGATTAAAAAAATCTCACAGAATTTCGAACATTTCTAGGGACTGGAAGAGTCTTTTTACAGTACTTTAATGAATTAGATTAAGTTATTTATATTAAAGTGATTTTTAATGATTCCTACTCATTCTAATGGATATTTAAGATTACCCAACATTCAAATTTATTTTAACGGGTTTTAACAAATTTCTAGGGAACTTTAGGGAATAAAATAAATTTTATTATAAAGGATCTCTATAAATTTCAACGATTTCAAGAGGTATTAAGGAATTTAAAAAATTTCGAAGGATTTGGAAGATTTTCAGTTATTTTATGAGATTCGAAATAGTTTCAAAAAATGTCAAGGGATGTCAAACAATTTTGTAGGGTTTCCGAAAATGGCAAGGAATTTAAAAGAATTTTGCAACATTTAAAGGATATTATAGGATCTCCAAGTATTTAAAAGATTTTAGGGAATTTTACAAATTCCAAGGGATTTATACAGAACTTTCGGGAATACATTAAATTTATTTCATTTTCCGGACGACTGAAAAATCCCAAAGAATAAAATTCCCCACACTGTGAAATTCCCGAATAATAAAATTCTCCGACAGAAAATTGCCGAATTATAAAATATTCGAACTGGAAAATTCGCGAATCATAAAATTCCCGTATTTAACCCATTACATTTTTTTTGAAATAAATTTTATTCATTTATTAAAAATACAATAATTAAATATTTGTCTACTTAAATTATTTTTAATTTTTAAAGTGTCTAAAATTAGTGTGTGAATTTAAAATAACAATATTTGAAAAATATGTTCTTTTCTGGGTGCATTTTTTTTTCAATTATAGTTATTTCAAATTCAAACAATAATTTTAGATACTTTAAATATTGAAAATAATTTTTTTTATAAAAATATATGATTATTGTTTTTTTAATAAATAAATAATATTTATTGAGAACATTTTAATTGTTCAAATTCAGGAATTTTCTTGTTCGGATATTTTATAATTCGGCAATTTTCTTTCGGAAATTTTATTATTCGGGAATTTTCCAATTCGGTAATATAATAAACTGTTCGGGAAATTTATTATTCGGGAATTTTCCAATTGAGGAATTTTGTTGTTCGGGAATTTTATTATTCAGGATCTTTCCAATTCGGGGATTTTACAGTGTAGGGAATTTTATTTTTCGGGATTTTTCAGTCGTCCCTCATTTTCGAGGAATTTTTAATTATTTCTACAAATTTATAACTATTTCTTACCATTTCAAAAATTTCAACAAAATTCAAATGGGGTTCAAAGATTTCAAGAGATTTATAATGTTTTTAACAGATTTCAAAGATGTCAAGCATTGTGACGTCAGAGGGAGTAAAAGTGTATTTTTCGCTCCCTAGGAAATACAAAATGACGTCATAGGTGAATAATGAAAATTATACATTTAGGAGCTCACATTTTGTGATAAAAAAGTGATCGTCGAGCAATTAGTTCATCATATTAAAAAATTGGACTAAATCGAAGCAATAAGTAAATTTACAAAATGTTCAAAATTTATTAAATATAAAAAGTTTCAAAATTTCTTAAATTCATAATAAAATCAAAATAAAGTTTCCAAAATTCCTCCATATGAGCAGAAATCACGCCTGTGTATCGAAAAATTTCCACTTCTCCATCTTAGTGCATAATGTAATATTGATCGATTATAGAAATAATTTTGGATTTGTATTTGGAAAAAGGTAGCAATAAAAAATGTATCTTCTTCTACAAAAGGGGAAAGAATTGCCAAAAATATGTTGGGGAGACCGCCCTACAGTAGATAATCATAATTTTAAATACAAATGTACGTAAAATAATTATTTCATGTATAATGTTTAATGTAATATAATATATGTTAATATATTGAAATTAGAATTACTAATTATTTTACTTATATTTGTGCTTATAATTAATGATTATCTACTCTAGGATCATTATCTATTGAAGGGCGGTCTCCCCTAGACTATTTGAAAAATATAATTATTATATAATATTGTAAGTAATATCTATCAAGTATCTCATCTCTATGTACCATCAGGGTGGTCAAAAATTCGACTTTCGATATTTGGTGATCGATCCTCCCCAATTTGTGCATTTTCCGGAAAAAAGAAAACCGTCTTTTTTTTTTCAACGTTAATCCGTGCCCCTGGGCTCTTGAAATTAACATGGGCGTCTAAATGGGAGAAGCTCGGTTTTTGAAAAATTGGAAAATATAAGTACTTGTCTTAAACATCTTCTGAATTATAGTCACCTCTTAAGAGATGTTTAAATAATAATTTCCACCCAATAACTTTCAATTTTGACTTTTTTCCAATAGCCTTCTATTTTATTTCAAAATAATTTGAATTATTTAAACAAATATTATTTGTTTAAACAAATTTTCCAACTGTAAGTCTTGAAATGTTTCAAATTTCAGGATAAATGATATAAAAGTGATGAATTTTAAGAGTAGGTACTTCTTGTTCAACATATTTGGTAATTATTTAAACAATTTTCATTTGTTCAAACATTTTTTCCCCTCGGAATTGTAAAAAGTTATTCTTTTCTCGAATTGATGACACAATGAATGAATGTTGATAGTAATATATTTTTTCAAGAAATTTGGTATTTAAACAATTTTCATTTGTTTGAACAATTTTTTTCCCCTGTAAAGCGTAAAAAGTTATTATTTTCTGGAATTAATGACACAATTAACGGATGTCATGAGTAATATTTTTTTGTTTGAGATTTTTCACAATTATTTAAACAATGTCGCTTATTATTCAGTATTTCCTTATCTCAGAAAGTATACTCTATATTGTTTAAAGAATTAAATTCAATTGCTCTAAGAAAAATATAGTCCTTTTTTTATTAAAATTACTTCTCTGTTCTGTTTTATTTATATACTCTAGGAAAGATCCACGTGCAAATTATTTTCAATTCACACATTGCATTAATCTGTGGGGGTGATTTTAGGAAAAAAAGTACTATATGTATTTTACTTGGAGCAATTGAATTTTATTGCTTAAATAAATTACTATTGTTTAAATAATATATGGTATACGTTCTGAGATAAGGAAATACTAAATAATAAGCCACAAAGTGTAAGAGATTGAAAGAATAGACTAAATATCTTGAAAAAAAAAGTACTCTTAAAATTCGTTAATTGTGTCAATAATTAGAGAAAAGAATAACTTTTTACGATTACCAGGAGAAAAAATTGTTTAGACAAATGAAAATAGTTTGAAAACTTGCTATTCTTATGAAAAAAATATTAATTTCAAAATCTGTTAGTTGTGTCATTAATTCCAAAAATAACAACTTTTTATGGTTTTGAGTAAAATAAATTGTTTAGAAAAATTAAATTTTTATAAATAATTACCAGATATGTTGAACAAGACCATTTACATTCATGAACTTTATATAATTTATCCCGAAAGATAATAACTTTATCACGAATTAAAGGGGCAACAATGGTTTAAACAAATAATAATTATTCAAACAACTCAAAATTATTTTAGAAATACTTGGAAGCCCTTCACTTATCGATTATAAATTATTCATGTTAAAAAAATTCCAAAAAATACCGTCTTAAGCATGAATTTGACAGAAAATTGCTATTTTGCAAATCGGGGGGGATCGATCACCGAAAATCGAAAATCGATTTTAGACAGGTATACAATTTGGACCGCCCTAATGTACTATCTGTGGACGACGACTCCCATCCGATTATAACCAAAGCAAGCGCTGCTTAACTTCGGTGATCGAATGAGAAGCCTTACACAATTCCATGTGTTCAACCGGACACACATGTCTCCTAAGTTTTATGATGAAAATGTGTTTCAAACTCTTAAATTTCAAGATATACTGCACATTATAAGAATGAGAGAAACTTCTGGAATAAAAGTTGAACAATTTGTAATTAATTGTCTGACATATTTTTTAATAGATAGTGGTCCAAATCAGGAATTCACTGTTAAAAATCGGCAAGAGCTTACAAAATTTTTAACCGTTTATAATGTATTTTCTTAAAAATTAGTAGCATTAAATAAAAAATAACGTCTGTACATTTTTTTTTTATTCATCTTTATGTCATTTATTGTATCAACAAAAATATACTGAAAAAATGAGACATGTTGAGAATATTATTTTTTATTGAAGAAGAAAAGATTTAAATAAAGAATATGTGCATGATAATTAAAGCAGGTGCACTTGAGGGTATAAATAATTAGCTGAGGATTAAAGTTAATTGTTATAAACCAATTATATTAACAAATGCTTGAATGAGAAGTTTAATTATTATAGTTATAATCATTTGATTAAACAAATAGTATACTTTTTTAGCATATTTTTCGTATGCACATATTTGTTTTTCTCATCAAATTACTTCCAAGTATGTTTCAAGTTAATTAATAATTAATAATCGCTAACTCTCAATTGTTATTGTTATTAACAAATTATTGAATACATATTTATTTTGAAAATTTTTACATATTTGACATTGTTTTTCTCTTCAAACCGATTAAGAATGTGTTATAAAGTGATAAATAATCACAGAATATTTTAAACATTAAACCCATTTTATTTTTAATACAAGAAATTTTGAACAAATTCTAAAATTATCATTAGCATATAAAGTGTTTTTATCATTTAATTGTTCATATTACTAAGCAGTAAATAAATATTGTTTTGCAACTGTTTTTCACAGAAACAACCTGTTTTTCCCCTAATACGAATTTAAGATTTATTATAGAGTGAATTAAACAATAAATTATTTCAAATAGAACAAATATTTTTAACAAGCAGTAATTTATAAAATAATATTAAAAGTGAGTTTTTGAATTTGTTTATATTTCATATTAATAACAATAAGCAGGATTTAAAGCTAATAATGTTGTTTCGCTATTAATCACATTAAAACATATTTGTAATTGGTTTTCTGAGAAAAACAATGTTTACCTATTCAAGAAACGAAAAACGGAATATTTATAAGACATCAGTTAAAGAAATTCTTAAAATTTTAATGGAAGTATCAATATTTCTAAAATATTCATGTAGCGATGAAGAGAATACCGAGAATTCATTTTTAAAAAGTAGAATAGAATCCAAGTAACAAAAGAGGAAGAACCTGGTGTTTTTCATGCCTGAAAAATACCAGCAGTGTAGCGGAAAGGCACAGTGCGCGGGTACTCATTCGCGTTTCTTGCGCAATACTTTGTATTTCAAATTGGAAACGGTTCAGACGGCCCTGACTGTTTACGTTTGGATTCCCCCGATTTAGTATCAAGGCTATTTGCAGGCACTTCGACATTCTGGTCTTGTCCAGGTTTGGCGCAGATCAGTTAAATACACTTATAGTGGAAAATGATCCTTTTTTTCCAAGTCAGACCAGTTTCCAGGCGAGACCAACTGGTCAGCGTCAAGACTGGAAACTAGACAGTCTGGTCTGGGCTGGGCCAGGGCCAGAAAATTTTGCCTCACGGGATTTGAAAAATATCTCAATTTTGAAGTGGACTGTTAGTAGTGAACATCCTTAAGATTATGAATCCTTTTATTCTGTTCCTTCTGTCATCTTTTCTTATTTTGATCTTTTTTCATGCTAAAAATGAACATATAAAACGAACACCCTAACGTTGGCAAACTTTATAAATACATTTATTTTAAAGATTAAAAAAAATGAGAATAATTAAAATCGAATGAATGTAAATAAGGAAGGAGCTTTGGAGGTCGTCTTCTTTTTAGTTATTCTTTCTTCATTTGTAATTTTTCATTTTGAATGGAAGGTCTGACGCCGAGGATGATTATGTACATTCGATGGGTAGGGTCGAATGCCTGCCTTTAAACTCGGCTATCGAAACACCGGCTGAACTCGGGAGGTGGTTTTTTGCAGTTTTCCTCTCCCCTGACCAAACTTCCAGGAAAATGCGACTACTTCAAATCTTCTTCTTTATTCTTTTTTTATTTGCATTTTTTTATTTTGAATGGAGGTATTTACATGTGTGCTCGTCTAAATTTTGTTGTTTTCTTTTCTCTAATTTTATTTTTAAGTACAGGATTACGGTGAAAACATATCTAATTGTTATCAAATTTTTTCAAATTTCATTTTCCATTATAGAAGAATAAATATATAGTATTTTTCTACAGTTGTGGTGATTACCGGTTGAAAGTGGAAATTATTATCAGATCTTTTGAAAAATCATTGTAGCAGAGACGATCATTATTGTTGAAAAATGAGGGCAATTACGAGGCGTATTCAATTTTATTCAATGGTATGCGAGATTTTATAGCTTTTCTCTCGTTTCTGCAACACTTCTTCATTTCGTAAGGAAAAAATCGTTAACGACTACATAGCTTTTTAAAGTCCACTGATCATAAATGTAAGATTGCTGAATGTCTCTGAAATTTACAACTAATTTTCTCAGTTTACTGGCTGATCTTACCTTTAATATTTGTATAGAACGAAAATTTAGATCCTTTTTCTATTAAAAGGCTTCTGGGAAAATTTCAAATGATTGAAGTTTTATTTTTAAATATTAATTATAACCTTTGAAGATTACAATATTTGTTAAAAGGAATTCGAAAGATTTAAAGACAATTTTTTAAAATGTTTGCAGGAAAAAAGATTGTATAAAAACTTTGAATAATGTATTTTGTATTAAATCTTATTTTCCCCTTCAAATTATAATATGCCTTAATTTTTCTTCTTGACTGACAATCGATTTCCTTTTAAATTTTGCAGAATTTTTAAAAAATTGTAGGAAAAAATTCCAATCATTTGAGAAGATATTAGGCATTTTTGATTTTGAAATATTGAATAAATTTAAAAAATCACAAATGCTTTTCAAAATTGTCAAAAACCTCTCCGGAAGATTTTAGGATAATTAGTTATAACTCGAGTTAGTTCAAAAGATATTTAGGAATTTTATAAGTAATTTTTATAAAAATTAAAAATGTTTTTAAACTTACAGTGACTTCCGAAAATTCATTAAAAAAATTTTTATTTGTTCCAAGCGTGAAAAATTCCCAAATATCTTTTAATAAAATTCAAATTTTTCATGAAATTTTTTAAAACTCTGTAAAATAAAAAAAAGTCTCAGAAATTTTCTAGCTACTTTTTCGATATACCTCAAATCTTCATAAAAATCTTATTGAATTTTATCGGTGAACCTACGAAAATTATATTTATATAACCTTAAAGCAAATAAACAAACTTAAAAATAAATAATTATTAAAATTTTTTATTTTGTATTGAAAATGATTTTTCCTTTCGAATTAAAATTTGCCTAAACATTTTTGCATTCTTGATTGAAAAATAATTTTTGGTTGAAGATTCAACAATTTTGTTACGAATTTCATCTTCTTTTTTAATCGAAATTGCAACTGTTCTGTTTAAAATTGAAATGTTATTTAGTCAACTATTATATTTTTCCTTGAGAAATCATGCTCTTTGATAGAAAATCATATTTTCGGGTTTAAAAATTAAACTATTTTGCAGAAAATTCGTCTCTCTTGGAAAATACTTAATTTTTATTTTGCTTAAAAATACAACTGGTTAAAAATGTATCTTTTTGGTTCAAAATTCAGCAATTTTGTTCAAAATTCGTCTTTTTGGTTTGAAAATTCATCCCTTTTGGTACAAATTTCTCCTTTTTTAAAAATTAACGTTGCAACTTTTTGGTTTGAAATTAAAATATTTTTTAGTTCGAATATCAACTATTATATTTTTCCTTGAGTATTCATGTTTCTTGGTTGAAAAATCATATTTACGAGTTAGAAAATTCACCTCTTTTGGAAAATACTTATCTTTTTGGTTTACAAATACAAACTGGTATATTACCGGTTAATCTTTTTTGGTTGAGAATTGAACTATTTTGTTGAAAATTTGTTATTTTTGGATGGATTCAATTGTTTTTTGACTTGAAATAAGAATCTTTTTGGATCTAAATAAACAAGTAAGTTTTACGAATATACTATCAAAAAAGTGGTGCAACTATATGTCTCGAAAATTACAGTTTTTCGTATTCAACGTACGCTGGCAGATAAACCTAAAAAATATGAAAATACAAAATTTATAAACAATTCTAACGCAGAATTCTAATTGCATAGCGTGACCATTCCGTTCACTTGGTCCGCTATTAATATTAATTTTAAGAATTGCGTGAGACAAAAAAAATCATGTTTCTTTTCTAGTAGTATCAACAATTAAGTACAGTGCTATAAGTTAAACCATGAATCACATGAATAATAATAATATATAATAATAATCGATAACAATAATAAAAATTAATAATTTTATGGGATCAGATTAACTTTGATAAAATAGAGGCAAATAACAATACAGGCTGTTCTTTATTCTTCTTCAATTTTTACACATACCATACACGTAAAAATATCTGAACAGGATAATTTAACTGCAAACTGTTAATAGCTTCAACAAGAACAATATCAGTTATGATTAAAATATTCAGAATTTACAACTTTCTTACCAGTACTTTACAACATTAAAATATAGTACATTTTCTATAATAATAATATTAGAACAAAAATATTAAATAAACTGGCCGCGTATCTAAAATGCGTATACTTTGATGTATGCAATGTTCAAAATTTGCATGTCTATAAATAACAATATTTGCTGTCTTTCAAAAACTCTCACGTAATATCAATTTATCTCTTCTATATTGTTCCCGGATAAGTTAATAACTTAATTTTTTAGTAAATAAGAATACATGAAAAATACTATCATTTCGTTTTAAATTGTGGAAAACACTAAAGCTGCATGTCTATTATGGACACATTATGCTGTTAAATGTAGGACGGTAATTACATTTCGGACCCTCTTAAACATTATGGAGAGTCATACAAAAAAAACCAATAAAACCATGCTAATGGCTTATTTTTCAAGCACGAGGTGAGTATCGTTATAACTTTTTTTGCGAGGAAGAAATTTCGCGAGAAAGAGCGATTTTCATAGGCAATTACATTTTCAGCAAAGTGGCTCATTATCGTAATTATATTTTAATTCAGAACACGACCGGAATTCTGTTTTTTTTTTGTATTCGCTCTTTTCACCTTTCGAAAGTGTACACATAAATTGTTAAAAATTAACGGTTCTCACACCTCATTCCAAATTTAAAGGTCTCTCTATACAAATTCCTTAAATATCAAATTAATTCCTTCTATTTTATATTTCTTGATATATATATGAAACTAAGGGGCCGTACTTAAATTACGTAACGGATTATAGGCCCTCTTCAAGGGCCTATACAAATATATTTACTCCCCCCAACCGCTCTCTTAATTTACGTAATTTATGGTTCCCAGAAAAAATAAGATGTACTTTGCTACCATAAAAGATTACTTTTCAACAAAATGATTTGATTTTAAACTTAAAAAGATAAATTCTCAACAAAAAATTTAATAGTTGATATTTCAACCAAAAAAATATGAAATTTCATTTTAAGAAAATTAATTTTTGAACCAAAAAGACGAATTTTCAACCAGAAAATATGAAAAACAAATTTCTAACAAAAATATTTTGTTAAGTTTGACTTTTCAACATCAAAATATGAGTTTTAAACAAAAAGTAAATTTTCTACGAATTTTCAACAAAACAGTTGAATTTTAAACTAAAAAAGATGATTTATTGAAAAAATTCTCAAATTTTTTAATCAAATAATTGCATTTTTATCCAAGAAAGATGATATTTACTAAAACAGATGAATTTTTAAATAAAAAAGACAAATTTAAAAAAAAAATAGTTGAATTTTCATCCAAAAAAGATTTCAGTTGACTTATCAACACCAAAATATGAATTTTGAACAAAAAGTAAATTTTCTATGAAATAGTGAAATTTTCAGCAAAACATTTAAATTTTCAACAAAAAAGGAAGACTTCTTAACAAAATTGTTGAACTTTCAACCAAGCAATTACATTTTCCATCCATGAAAAATGCAATTTCTACTAAAATAGTTGAATTTTAAAATTAAAAAGACAAATTTTCAAAAAAAGTTTCATTTTCATCCAAAAAAGGTTTCAGTTTGACTTTTCAACATCAAAATAATACGAGTTTCAAATAAGAAGTAAATTATCTACGAAGAAACTTGAATTTTCAACCCAAAAAGACGAATTTCCAATAGAACAGTTACATTTTTAACCAAAAAGTTGAATTTTTATCCAAGAAAGATGCAATTTCCAATAAAATAGATACATTTTTTAATTATAAAGACAAAATTTCAAAAAAATAGTTGAATTTTCATCATAGAAAAAGATTTCAGGTGACTTTTCAGCACAAAAATGTGAATTTTAATCAAAAAGTACATTTTCTACGAATGTAGTCAAATTTTCAACCCAAAAATATCTCTTATAAACGGAATAAAAGAATTTCAAATTGAAATTAAATTTTCTTTGATTCATTCTGCTTGACAGTTATTTCAAGTTATAAAAATTCCCTGACTTTCGCAAGATTTTTCCCAAATCCCTGACTTTTCCCTGGCCAATAACATTTCCTGACATTTTTTCAAAATTGTTTTTGGCTAGGTTTGTTTTTCGCTCAACAGGTTTCTTTGACGCGTAAAATTATACTCGTATTAACTTTCTGTATAATTACTGGAAGTTATTTGTTTCATTTGCGAATTTTCACAAAAGGAATTACCACCACGTAATTTAAGTACGGTCCCTAATGCAAAAAGAAGAAAAATTACACATGCCTAATTTAATTTAAAAATGATTTAACCCTCAGAATATAAATAGAGATTTCATAAAGGCAATTTTTATATGAAAGGCAAAAAGTGATGGAAATCGCCTTTCTGTAGAATTTTATGCTACAAAATGTAGATTATACGATTTCTTCGGAATTCTAAAATGAGTCCGATTGCAGCAATGTACAGTATTGGTGACAAGGCCGAAGGCCTATGATATTATGTAAACTTATACATTAATATTATATCTAACTACAGCTTTTGATTAGTCAGAATTTAGTTATTCCGATCTGATTCTTCTCCATTCATCAGAGCGGATATGAAGGAAATATGATTTTATTAGTTTTACTAATGAATAATTGTATTTTTCGAATCAAGTCAATTGACCTGATATTGTTGGCACTTTGACCTGCGATAAGGCAACCTAACAAGGAGAACCTACACCCACTTAATTTTGTTTGGAACTTGTAATATACTAAAGTAATAAGATTTGCTTTTCATCCATTCTCGAGAAAAACGGCTTTAAATAATCCAGATCTTACTTTAAATAAATTCAATAGACAATTGAAATGCAGAAATTGAATGAAAATAAATTGGAAAAAAATATCGGCAGCAGGAATCGAACCCGTACTTTTCGCTTACAGACTCGAAGCGCTAGCGCCTGATCTAACAGAGAGATAAAAGACTCCTGAATCGCGGTCCATGTAACGTGAAATTGTTTAGAATTCTTTTTTCTCGAAAATTGTTGAAAAACAAATCTTATTACTTTAGCATATTATGAGTTAGGTAATGACTTATTACTGGAAGGGCTATGAATTCTGAAAAAAATTCCAAATGGTGTGGGTTCTCCTTGCGAGTCAATGAAAAATTCTAAATCTTTAATTTGATGATTTTGGCTCCTGCCAGTAGGTCAGGTTGAGGTCTTCGATCTTGTATATCGAACAGTCAGTCATTTCGTTTCTGAAATGAAATTGTTTTTATTGGTCAGATTTTCAATTAATTTCCTAAGATTATCAAATTAGTTTTGTTTTTCAAAAGATAAATAAATAAATTAATTAAGTATTTTTACTTACAGAAATGGATCTTTCAAAATAAAAGCTCTCGGCTGGACCCGTTTTAATCTATCGCCATTGTCACATAATATCCTAGCCATTGTGGTTTTCTTGATTTCCTCCAATTGGTCAGGAAGAAATGATCCTGGAGTATGTTCATTTTCATACCAATATCTGTCTCCTAAATAGTGCAAGCAAAATATTTGTATATGAATGGACTCAATAAAAAATACCGCTATAGGAGTATTTATTTTTTATTTTGTTTAGAAATTTGAAAACGATATTGGAAGGTAATAATAGGTTGTGAAAGGTTCTTCAATTGGACAATCAATGCGTCTCTGAGACGCGAACATATATATCATAGGTCATTCGACGAGTCTCGAAGACGCGAACAAACATTATCTAACATGTTTGTTTTTCTCAACAAAAAAAAAACAGAACACAAATTTTTTTAAACTACATGAATCGGTACTGGTGGGTCATAAAAGTTTCAACAGTAGGACAATCGATGCATCTCGAAGATTCGAACAAATAAACTATATATCCTATTGTTGTATTTTGAATCTCAAACAAGTTTTTCTCATATAAACGGAACAAACCATTTTTTCTAAACTTCATAAATCGGCACTGATGAGTCATAAAAGGTTCAACAATAGGTCGATTGATGCGTCTCCAAGACGCGAACAAATTCACTGATGTATTGGTGTATTTTGAATATCAAAAAAGCTTTTCTCATATAAACAAAGTAGAACTTCTAAATTTCATGATCATATATCTTTTAGTTTTCGAGATATGGTGAACAGAAAAAAGTTATACACACAAACAAAAGTCGATTTGAAAATTTAGATCGTGACAAACTTCCCTCTATAAGAAAGCAATAATAAAAAATATTGAAGATATATTTTAAACAATTTTTTTTACCTAGGCGAGCATTTCTAAAGGTTTTTCCTAGCAAGCAGAGGAAAGTAGGACCAAGAACTGAACCTTCCACAGGTAGTTCCGAAAGTGCACCAGTTACCAAATCGATCTCTTCGACCTTGCTGAAAAAATCGACAAATAAATTAAATATAAAGAAAGTCTAAAATGATAGACACCTAAGTAAACTCATGTATAGTTGTCTAAACTTAGTTGAAATACATAAAAACCATGTGAAATCCCTTTAAATCCTTTTATAGGTCATGAAATCTCAAAAGATTCTTGGAAATCCCTTGAAATATTTTTAAGTTACTTGCAATTCTTTTGGAAGTATTGCAAAATATTTTTCAATATTTCGAAAATCTCTAAAATCTTTTAAAATACTGTGCAATTCCTAAAAATTCTTTAAAACCCATTTAAACCTTTGAACGTTATCCTGAAATATTTTGAAACCCAATGAAAACACGCTTTAAATCTTTTTTAAACTATCAAAATTCCTCAAAATCTTCTTAAATTGGTTAAAATTCATACTCTGTGGATGTCTTTGCAACATTTACAATCTCTAGAAATTATTTTAAATATTTTTAAATTCTTTAAAAGCCCATAATATACTTTGTAATCTCTTAAAGTGGTCTAAAATCCCTTCAGATATTATCCTTATAATTTAATTATCATAATTAGGAAAACCTCGGAAAAGTTGACATTTTTAAAAACTTTTCGAAGCCAAAAGATATCTACTAAAACCTTTTGAAATTCTATAAAATCTTTAGCAATTTTTGAAATCTTAATATCTGGGGCACACTCAAAATTTAAATGTTCAACTCCTTAGAATCTGTATTTGCAAGAACAATTAAATATAGCACAATTATAATGATCACAAATTAAATTAAGAGTTATAAACAAATTGAAAGTTAGGAGTGGCTTTCATTTTTGAATATCAAATGTAATATATAGAGCAATTTCTAGTCATTCGCAAGCCAATCAGGTTTTCGAAAACAATGAACGAGAGATTTTGGATACATTTCATTATACTACTTTTTTTAGATAGATTAAAAGATAAGTCATGTGTACCGAAAATGCCATGAACATTTTTAGAAAAGCTTTACAAACTAGCGTAAAATCAAAAAAGGAAGATAGTGATCCTCCGCGACATATCAATACTATTTTTAAAATCTAGGCAGAATATTTCAAAGTATAAAAAAAACAATATAACGTTTATACAAAGAAATGAGTATTTTTGCAACAATAGTCTTAAGGAGACTCCAAATTTTTTTACTCTAAATTTGAAAGAGATCTTATCATCTAGGTGCAGGTAGTTAGAAGTTATCTAAAAATCTGGGCAGAATTTGAGTTCAATATTTTGAAGAAAAAGAACCAATATAGCGTTTATTTCAAAAAATGAGTATTTTTTGCAAGCATAGTCTTGAGGAGAGTGTAAATCTTTTTTCTAAATTTAAGTGAGATCTTATCATCTAGGTGTAGGTAGTTAGAAGTTGTCTAAAAATCTGGACAGAATTTGAGTTCAATATTTTGAAGAAAAAGAACCAATATAACGTTTATTTTGAGAAATGAGTATTTTTTGCAATCATAGTCTTAAGGAGAGTTTAAATCTTTTTTCTAAATTTGAGGGAGATCTTATCATTTAGGTACAGGTAGTTGAAAGTTGTCTAAAAATCTGGTCAGAATTTGAGTTCAGTATTTTAAAGAAAAAATACCAATATAGCGTTTATTTAAAAAAATGAGTGTTTTGTAATCATAGTCTTAAGGAGAGTGTAAATCTTTTTCTTTTGAAAGAGATCTCATGATCTAGGCGCAGGTAATTAGAAGTTGTCTAAAAATCTGGTCAGACTTTGAGTTCAGTATTTTAAAGAAAAAATGCCAATATAGAGTTTATTAAAAAAAATGAGTATTTTTTGCAAGAATAGTCTTAAGGAGACTCTAGATTTTCTTTCTCTTAATTTGAAATAGATCTTATCATCTAGTTGCAGGTAGTTAGAAGTTGTCTAAAAATATGGGCAGAATTTGAGTCGAATATCTTAAAGAAAAAGAAACAATATAGCGCTTATTTAAGAAAATGAGTATTTTTTGCAATCATAGTCTTAAGGAGTGTAAATCATTTTTCTAAATTTGAAACAGATCCTATCATCTAGGTGCAGTGATCTAAAAATCTGGGCAGAATCTGAATTCAATATTTTAAAGAGAGAAAAAAACCAATATAGCGTTTGTTTCGAAAAATGAGTTTTTTTGCAATCATAGTCTTAAGAAGAGTGTAAATTTTTTTTCTAAATTTGAGAGAGATCTTATCATCTAGGTGTAGGTTGTCTAAAAATCTGGGCAGAATTTGAGTTGAATATTTTGAAGAAAAAGAACCATTATACCGTTTATTTTTAAAAATTAGTATTTTCTGCAATGAGAGTCTTAAGGAGAGTGTAAATCTTTTTTCTAAATTTGAAAGAGATCACATCATCTAGGTGCAGGTAGTTCAAAGTTGTGTAAAAATCTGGGCAGAATCTGAATTCAACATTTTAAAGAAAAAGAACTAATATAACGTTTATTTCAAAAAATGAGTGTTTTTTGCAATCATAGTCTTAAGGAGAGTGTAAATATTTTTTCTAAATTTGAAAGAGATCTCATCATTTAGGTTCAGGTAGTTAGAAGTTGTCTAAAAATCTGGGCAGAATTTGAGTTGAATATTTTAAAGAAAAAGAACCAATATAGCGTTTATTGCAAAAAATGAGTATTTTTTGCAAGCGTAGTCTCAAAGAGAGTCTAAATCTTTTTTTTCTTCATTAGAAGTGGATCTTATCATCTAGGTGCAGGTGTTTAGAAGTTGTAGATAAAAGGTAAAATATTTGATTCGCACCTATAAACTCGCTGTAATCTATCAATAGTTTCTGATAACATAGTTTCTTGAAGGTCATGGAACTCATTAACATTGGGTAAATCGCAGTAAGATCTCCATTTGATATATGGAGGCAATCCATGATCTCTGCCTTGTTGAATCATCTGAGCTGCATAGTCAACGGCGACATCGTTGGTCTTGCCATCGTGAAAGTATCGATCCAGGAGGATTTCATTTAATCCTGGCGGAAATGGCTTTCTCGAATGCCCGGCTGTCATGGAAATTACAAATCGTGATTCAAGGTGTACCGCCATCATAGAATTTTTAATTTTGTGAAAGTTTATATAAAAAGTTGAAGGTCAGTTCAGCAATCAATAAAAAAACAACAATTGTTCCGTGTTCCTTTTTTCCGAGGATCATCTGGATTATCTAGGATTGCAAATAATTTGCCTAGGATTACAAGTGGATTACCTAAAATTATAAGTTTATTACAAGTGATTTACCGCGCATATAATTTTCGATTGTCTAAAGTTACAAGTGGATTACACAGGATCACAAGTGTATTGTCTAGGATTACTACGATTATACCAGATTACAAGTGGATTACTGTGGATTACACTTGGATTACCGCGGATTCTAAGATGATTACCTCGAATTACAAGTGGATTACCTAGGGTTACCACGGATTACATAAGATTACGAGTTGTTTATCTAGGATTACAATTGAATTACCAATGTTTGCAAGTAGTTTAACTAGGATTACAAGTGTGATTAATTTGAATAACAGAGGATTATAAAAGGATGACGGTGGATTAGAAGTGGATTAACTAGAGTTACAAGGGGATCACAAAATATTATTAGTGGATTGCCTAGGACTACGACGATTATGCAGGATTGCAAGTGGATTACTTTCGATTGCAATTTGATTGCTTTGGATCACGCGTGGATTATTGTGGATTCCAGAAGGATTTTCTCGAATTACAAGTGCACTACATAGGATAACAACTATATTATCTAGGATAACAAGTGGCTTGACTTGCATTACAAATGGATTAGATCTGACTTCAGATTGAATAAGTAGATTACGGCGGATGACAAGTAGATTACCTAGGGTTACAAGTGGATTACATAGAATTACAAAATATCTTACTTAGGATTACAACTGGATTATCTAGGATCACAAGTGAATTGGCTAGGACTACGAGTAGGTTACCCAAGATTATAAGTGGATAACAAGAGGATTACAAGAAAATTAGCTAGGGTTACAAGTGGATTACGCTGGATTACTGTGGATTACCAAGAATTACAAATAGATTACTTGGGTTGACTATTATGTAATATTCCTATTAAACCGAATTTAAGGTCGATGGGGGGTTGTTCAAAATTTACGTCACACTTCCAGGGGGGGTACCATGTTTTATGACGATTTGTGGCATAGAGAAGGAGTTAACGCAGAATGTGAACATATAAGTTTAATAAACAACTTTTCGAAAGGCTTGAAAGAAATAAAATTCGAGATTTCATTTTACATGTATGATTAACAATAAAAATTAATAAAACGCAATAAAAAATTGAACGTTTTTAGTTCAGAATTAAACTATTACATTTTTTTTATCGAGAATTCATCTTTTTTGGAACATTTTACTATTTACTTGAAAGTTGAACTATTTTGTAATACATTAATTTTATTTGTTGCAAATTTAACTATTTTGTTAAAATTCGTTTTTCCTGTTTGCTTGAAAATAAAATATTTTAACTGAAAATTTAACAATTCCATTGTTGGTCGAAAGTTGATCGTTTAAGTTAAAAATTCATTTTTTTACTTGAAAATTTAACTATTTCATTTCTGGTTGAAAACTGATCGCCTGTAGTTGAAAATCCAACTATTAAATTTTTCATTGAGAATTTATCTTTTTTAGTTGAGAATTAAAGTACTTGGTTGAAAGTTGAACTACTTTTTTAAACATTCATTTTATGGGCTGGAGATTCAACTATTCGGTTGAAAATTTATGTATGTATTTCGTTGTAAATTCGTAATTTTTGTAGAAAATTAATCAATTAATTAATAATTGATTAAATAATAATCGAAATAATTAATTGAGTATTGGCAGAGGATTCAATTAACTATTTGGTTGAAAGTGAGTCTTCCTAGGTAAATTCAACGGTTTTTATTCAAAATAAAAAAAAAATTGGTTGAAATATCAAATATTACATTTTTTGCTGGAAATTGATTCCTCTGCTTTGCTTAAAAGTTGAACTATCGTAAATGCAACTATTTGGACTAAAATTAATTTCTTTTCATTTTGTTGAAAATTCAACGATTTGGTTGAAAAATTATCTTTCCTGGATGAAAATTTATCTTTTGGGGTTTAAACATCAGCTGTTTTCAAAAAAATTATACTTTTTAGTTTTTAGCTTGAAAACTCAACTTTTTCGTTAAAAATTCCCCGATTTCCCCTATATTGAGAGCATTTTGGAAGTAGGTTCAAATATTTTTCTGTAAATTTTGTGTTTTATTATAGGCATTTATCAAATAATGTTGATTACAACTGCTGCAACACTATGAGAGGTGCAACAGTTAAGTTAAAATACAATAAGATTATGTCAGTAAAGAGTAAATTAAGATGTCAGTATTTTAATGGGTAATAATATTTATACCCAGTAGGCAATCTATTATTTCCTTTTATATTTTCTTATACCTATGGTGTAATGTTCAAGAACTCTTGAATACCGATTTTCCAATCCAAATGCATTCAAGAAAAATTATTTGGACTGGTGGAATTTAAAAGTTAATGTCGAACATTTTGTAAATCTTGAAACAATCAAAAAATGTTTAAAATTTTAATATTCATAATTGATATTCCTAAAAAAATATACAAAAATTATTCCAAATATATTGAAAACAAGATTTTAAAACATATTTATAACTAAATATTAATATTTGCTAATACATTTCAGTGATGGGAAGTATCTTTTTCAAGTAAGGAAGTTACTTTCGTAAACAAGTAAAGAATTATAAAAATGGTTACTTTTTTAGTTACTTTCGAGATGTAGTTCACAAGATTTTTTCATGACAATAAATTAATTTTATTCCTCTTTTGCAATTATATTTTCACGTTCATTATTCAAATTTTTTTTATTAGTTGAATGTTTATAGTCACATCAACTGCCAGGGTCATTAGCGACTGTACTGCAGGGTAAATTATAAACTGTAGAGAGTAGAGTATATGTGGGGTATTATACCAAGGGACAGTAGCGAAGCTTTCAGAAAGCACATCTCCAGCCTCGCTTCCTGCTTTGGGAATTGAACACGCGCCAGCGTGACTGCCAAGGCTGCAGTATTGGAACACAGAACAATCACTATACCATCTGAGCCACGATGACTCCCCGAATTATTCAAATTGTGGCGGCCAGTTTTCGAAAGATTATTTAATACGGTTGATGGGCGAATTGACATAACTAAAAAATATTTTTTATCCATTTATTTAAGTAGAATTGAGTGATTTTAAAAGAATTCAAGTGAATTCAAAAGAGTTCGAGATTTAAACAATCAATTTTTTTAAAGAATTCAGGATAAATTAATAAGAATCCAGCAGGCTGAATTCCAAATGAATTCAAATTTGGAAGATTTCAAGGAATTTTAAAAGACTTTAATCAAACTTATAACAATTTGAATTAATATAAATGAATAAAACTTTAAAACTCAATAACTGACCATGAAATTTAGTAAAATGGCAGTGAACAGAATTTAGGGCAAACTAAGTAAAGTTGAAGTGAATAACAAATTATTAAAAATGGAATTAATATAAATTCATGGGAATTCAATAGAATTTAATGAAATGCCTACAAATTTAAGATAAGTTTAAAAGACTTCACGGTGAATTAAAAAAAAAATCAATGAACTGACTAGAATTGAGTGAATTTCGAAGAATTCAAGTGAATTCAAAAGTCTTCAGGTTGAATTAAAAAAACTGAAAATCCAAACAAGACCCATTGAATTCAGGGGATTGCAAGTGAATTTAAAAGAATGCAGGATAAATTCAAAAGAATGCAAAGGAATTAAAACAAATCATTATAATGTAGAAATCCTAGGATTCTTTTTTTTTTTTTTAAGTGACTGAAGTGATATTTTATTTTAAAAAGCGATTTGAGAAAGAAAAGTGACTCTGGCAACCCTATGAATACAGATCGAGATAAGCGATAATTATTTTCCTTATTATATGTAGATTTCTAAAATAAAAAAGTATCTAAAAATGCAACGATAGTTCCTTTTAAAAAGTAACTTACCCTTCACTGATCTTAAGTGAGCAGTTCATCTACAAAAGTTCAATTTAAATCCAATATAGGTCCAACGTAAGTACGACGTAATCTACTTAAATTTCAATTCAGTTTTTATTTCACATTTTCGAAGCCAAAGAAAAGACTTATTTCTGTAAGAAGAATTTAATTATAAACGAAGCAGAGTTTAGAATTTCCTCTTTATAATTTGAAATTGAAATACCAATGGGCTTGAATACAATTAGAATAAAGCAGGTTATCTTCTCAGAAAGCAGAAGTGAAGATAATTCAGTGTATAAGAAACTTTTAATGAAACACTGCATTCCATTTTAGATAGCACTTTCGAAGTAATATAAGTATCGTATCTATTTTTTTTATTGGACATTTTCGCAACTTTTTAGAAAAACTTTATACATAAATAAACATAATAATTTTAATAAGGGGTGAAAGCTTTAAGGCAAAAGTTGATACATAACAGACAGAATTTATTATTGATGTCGTGTCCTAGTTAGTCACACATGTTGATGAGTCCTTGAGCTTTTTTTACATTTGGATTTAAATGTCAAGCAAGAACAAAAGGACCTCCTCTTGAAAATGATTCAGGAGATGATTAAAACAGTCAAGTTGTGCTAACCTAGTTTGAGATGTAGATAGTATCTACATTCTACTATCTGGATTCTAGAATCTAGCCGGTGGCAATAACAACGAAGCGAGAGTGATGAAACTAAGAAAAAGAGAAGACAGTTAACAATTTCTTCTTTAACATTATTCTCCGCGAGAAATAAATGTACTCAATAAAAAGCTGATTGGGTTAAACTGACAAATAATTGCCTCTCCAGACTCAATCGGCTGATAAAGTCGATAACTTTTACATTAAGAGAACAGAAGAAACTTTTTCCCCAATTTAAAAGAACACTTTACTCTAAACTCATAAACGGTTCGTGTTTCTTCCGTAGTTATGAAAACAACATCTTCTATTTGTTTTTTTGATTTGGAAGGGGGGTAATCATATTGAGGCTGAATTCATTTCAAATTCGGCAGGCAGTCCATGCTCAAGTCACATAATCATTTGCCACTCCAGTATCTTGTTTCTCAAAGGAAATAAGACGACATGTATCTTGCTGATTTGACCAAACATTTTTTTCATAAAGTTATGAGTATTTTAATTTTAAAAATTGAAAACGCGGAATATCAAAAAAGTGGTCTACCTTCTTTTTAAGTTTGATATTTGTTAACCTAAATGGGTATTTATTTTTTTTCTTTCTGATTCTGATAGAATTTCTCGTCAATTTACTCAAAAGCCCCGCTGTTTCTTCTCTAGATTTTTTTTCTAGAATTTGAGTCCGCGCCTTGAACTGAGTAACCTTTTAATTACATTAAGTGAAATTAGCTTTGATCTAAAAAAAAACAGATTTTAAAATACTTCAGTTATTAAGTTGAGAGAAAAGTGTGCTAGAAAAAAATTGAAAGCTATTATTTTTAATTATTAAAAGGAACTTTAAATAGATTGAAAAATATATTTTGATAATTTTCTAATTAATTGATGGAAAATTAGAATTTAATTTTAAAGGGAAACATCAACGAGGTTGTAATTAAACTTTCGATCTATATTAATTTAATCTTCCGAGTAAAACAGACCTTACTGTTGCTGTTTGTCAGCACAATCTATAATTCCTACTGTAGTCTCTAGTACACAACAATTCCAATATAAGGCCAGTTTCGGGGGTTGCTTCGCAGTGGCCTTGGCACTAAATTCGTCGTTGGACGAATGGTGCGTGGTGGCCACGCATTGTTGACACTGCTTGCGCGCTGAGAAATTGCGTGGGCCAGCAGTTCTAGGAAGAACTAAATCAGTCGGCCTTATATTGGAGTTCTTATATACATTAAATGTCAACATTTATTATATTACTTTATTAATACTTGTAAGGCATTACTTTTAGTTTGGGACCAAATCCTTTTAATAATAAATGTGCTTTCTATGAAAAAAATCGGCGTGTGTATGTATATCTAAATAAGTAGTAAATATACGAAGAAAATTTAGTCGGAAAAAATTTAAAAGATAGGGGGGGGGGGGTAAAAATTACGGATCTCAAAAAAGGGGTGCAGGTGTCTCAAGATTTCAGAAAAATCCTTTTGGTAAAATGTGAAAATAGTTCATTCCAAGACTAAATAGACTAAATAAGTAATTGCTAGATAATTTAACCGTAATATCTTAAATCGCCTTCCCTAATCTTTTGAGTGAAGCATTAAAAAAAAACCTTTCGCTTTTAAAGTCTGAATTCACATTAACAAGATTGCATCGTTGAAAAGCGACATTAATAATGCCCTCCATTTTGAAAAATTAGCTTCATCTCTATCTCGAAAGTAACTAACATAAGATTTCCGACATGGAAATCGAAACCAGTTTGAACGGAACAGAATCCGAGTCTAACAACCTGTAACTCAGACTGAAGAGCAAGAGAAGCTCAGAATGCTTCGATGGTAGTCGCAAGGTCCTTGACCAACAGCGAAGTCGAGACAGACGTCCGAGACGGGTAAAGTAAAATAAAGTAAAGCGGACACAAATAGAAACAGGGATAGGACTGAAATACGAGCCTCGTGACTCACCTGTCGCCCTTTGGTAGTAGTTGCACTCAGCGCACACGTTCTCAAGTCGGTGTTCTGACTCCTTCCCCAGCTCGTTTTCCACGCACAAGTCCTTGTAACCCTCCGGTGGGCTCAATGTCTCCCGCTGCTGGTGTTGACTTCGCTGGGGAGCCACGTTTCTTTGTTCCTCCAACGTAACTTCCCCGATCACCACCGGCTCTTCCTCATCATCCTCATCATTCTCCTCATCCTCTTCCTCCTCCTCCTCTTCCTCCCCAAGAGACTCCTCACTTCCAAACACTTGTTCCCTTTGAACCTGCACATCATCCTCACAGCCGTCTCCAAATCTCCCGTCACCACCAAAATGGAGATTCAACTCAGCTCTACACTCTTTGCAATTTCCAAGCCTGATCATCTCATGCTCCTGACAGCAGCAATCGCACTCCTCTTCATAATCAGTACAGCATTCCTCCTTGATCAGGATGATATAATCCGCGGCGAAAAACTCATTCAGCTTCTCGTTGATCACCACTCGGTTCTTGTGGCCTTTACCTTTCGTCTGGCCTGGCTTCTTCAGCAGAGACTTCAGCGCCCGGGCGGGCACCTCCGTCGAGGAGTTTTCGTTCCCGTGATCCTTCATGGTGACGAATTTCGGATCTTAAATCCTCTTCATCGTTCTACGTCCACAGAAAGCGGAGCGATCGGGGTTGTTGATCGCTAATGGCTCTCGACTCTGGGGTCGCTATCGGGCGTTGCTAGGTCACCGTGCCGTACGAGAACATCCTGCTGGATGTATAGAACCTGGGGGGCAATAGAGCAGAAGATTATGATTATAGGGTGATCAAATAGGTATCGATTTTCTTAATGGTTATTGTACGTCCCAGCTCTCTCACTCTTTCTCTCTATCTCTCTCTCCCTCTCTTTCACACTCGCTCGTCACACAATCTACCCTTCCACTAATTACACATGTGTGGGTAACTTTGCCATCCTTTAAAAGAACAAAAAATGCTAATGAACAAACGAGGCTACCCCTCGGTCACACATTCGTGCTCTTCATTTTAAAACAGAAAGGTTCTCAGGCACTGGTTCCCATGAGGGAGTTGTGTTATCCTTGAAAGGACATGTGAGGAAGAGAAATAAAGGAGGCGAAATTTTGGAATTTAGAGTTTGAGGATTTAAGGGCTGACACTTCCTGAGGTACTGACAGCAAGAGAACCAATTTGGATAAAATCTCGAAGTCTCATGCTTGACTTCCTGAAAGTGACCGAAGGATTTACTGTATATACAATCTGGGGCCGTTCAAAAAATACGTAACGCTTTTTACTGATATTTTTGATTCCCCCCCCCCCTGCTACGTGACGTTTTTTCTATAGTGAGTGTGTGTAAGTTTAACATGGGCTTAACGCTCGAAGTGACCCCCCTCCCTCACCCTGAAGGCATTACGTATTTTTTGGAAGACCCCTCTAAATTAATCAAACCTTTTTAATAATTGATAAAATCGACGAAAATATACCCATTATTGATAACAACGAATTTTGAAACTAAGGTACTTTAGAAGAAAATATTTCAGGTTAATCTATTTATTTAACAAAAATATTTAGATTTGTTTATTTTACATATCTTCCGTTGTATAAGTAAAAGCTGCAATTCTTATGCAATATTTGGTTGGTTTTTATTTGAAAGATTTATTTAGGAATATTACAGGTATTAGTTCTGTAAAACATTTTTTACCTAAATAATTTTAATATCAATAAAAACCAATGAAATAAAGTTGTAAGGAATCTGTCAAGGAATAAAATCAGCCCTTAATCATTTGGATTCAGCAGAGAGGTGCAGAGTTATGGATTCATGCAGAAGTCAAGCTTAGGGTTTCAAAATAATTTGCTATTTGGATATATCATTCTGGAGTGAAAATAAAAGATCACGTATTTCATCGATTGCCCAAATTTGTGTTGTTGATTTTTTACAAGCATTTGAAGATTACCTGAAAGTTCTCAAAAAATGACACGATATTTTTTAAACTGCAGTATTTTCCAACTGAATATAGGTACTTGGGATTTTCTTTTATTCCACGTGGGAATTAAGTCAGGTTTTTTTAATTGATCCGCAAGAAAAATGACAAAATGGCGGCAGTTTTTCTGAAGTTCATGTCATTTTTTCAATATGATGTAGTGATTTGCCAGAAACGTAACTCGGGTAATATGTAGTACATATTATTATTTATCTTTCTAAGAAAAGGATATTAAAAAATGCGGTTTTTGAGAAAATCCATTTTGAATAATTTGATAAAAACTGCCACCACATTGGCATTTTCCAAACAAAAATTATTTTTCTCTGTGACTAAAAAAATAAAAATCTCAAATAACTATACTTGTACAGAAAATACTAGATTTTCAACAAAATCCAGTCATTTTTTGAGAATTCTTTAATAATCTTCAAATGATTGGAATTGGTCTATTGTTGAATAAAAAATTTTAAATAGAACTATTTTTTTCTGAATGTAGCTTCAGTATTTATTTCAAAATTAGTTGAAATTAAAGATCAGTTTATTTTCCTCGATTTTATACATTATTTTTTAAATTTCATAATTTTTAAATGGAGTATATACATATACATCATACAAATAAAAACATAAATACATATAAATCATAAATGCAAAGGCTTTCGAATTTGGGACCTTTGCGAACATATTACAAGTTAACCTTGAAGCAAAGGATTTCTTTGAAGAAAGGAGAGTCTATTGGGCTGTGTTTAAAAGCTGTGTTTAAAAATATTTATTTTCTTATAAAAAATATTCCTTAAATTAAAAAACTTTCTAGACGTTTATAAAAATGTGCTAGTTTATAACTTTAAGAGATTTTATATTTAAGTATTAAACAATAAAGTTACAACACTTTTATAGAATAAAATAAATCAAAATTGCAACTGGAGTCATCATTAACCTGGATTTAAAATTACAGGAGAGAGATCACGCACTTCATAAATAATGCCATATTAAATTGTCCTCTTTCTCAAATTTTAAATTCACCAATAAAGGCCCACACGAAAAAAACATGTGGGTGCGATTTAAAATATTTTACTTATGAGTTGTTACATCGACAATAAGAGTCATGAAAGGAGCGAAACGCTGTCAATCCTGTATTATTATGATTCAAGGTTTCCCACATCGATTTTAGATTCAGGTTCTTACAGGTTCCCATTTCTATGTATTCCTATTACGAGTACTGGATGGGAAAATGTTCGTTTTTTCAAGTGATTCCAGTCTCCAGCCACTTTCTGCGTTTGGAGTATATAAACGTAAAGAGAGCAAAGAAAAACACTTTAAGTGGGTCTACCAATTACAATTTTCCTTCGGCGTAGAAGAATTCATTCGATTCCGTAATAAAAACTATTTACCTAACGAGTTTACGTAAAAGCAAACATAACACATCTTACTGGAAATTTGGATTCTCATTAGTTTTTTTTTTCAATAATAAGATATTCTGAGTGAGTCGAGTAAGTCAATATTTTCACGACCCCTTTTATTATAGAGAATTTTTCGGATATTTCTTTCAAGCAATATGACAAACTGATTCTACTTTCTATGATATCATCAACTACAATCCCATTTTCTAATTAAATCTGTCATAAAACTTGGCTATTGGTGAATTTCATCGCTAGAATGATAAAATTTACGAAGAATAACGCAGACGACATGTATATAAAAAGTAATTTTTAAGTTGGGGAAAAAAATTCATTTATCTTCACTCCAGATCATTTACAGCTTCTCATTAAACTATTTAAAGTTCATTGTAAGCAGAAATTATTAAACTAAACGTATACTGAAAAGAAAATCTGCAAAATCATCAGAATTAAGCCACATAATATTTACTATTAACGACAATTTTCTGATAGCATATTTAAGATTATATGCAGGGCTGCCACAGACTAAAGTACTTTAAAAAAGTGGAGCAAGTAACTAGTTTAGGCTAAAAATTTACTAAAAATTACTTCTGTTCGCACGAAAAGACGCATGCAATGTCAATTCACTTATCTACTAGAAATTTCGATTCCATTAAAAAAAAACAAGGTCACCATTGTTAGAATAAATTTTACAAGTAATATGTCGACAAATTGTAATTCATTATATTACAAGCTAAATAAACCTTTGACACATAACTGCCATGTTTATATTTCGATGCTTTACAGTAGGAACTAGAAACCCAGAAAATTAGAAATTAAATTTTAACATTGCAAATTGCACAGCCTAAAATGCTGTCAAAGCCGGGCAAATAGGGTTAGAGTTACGGAAAATTCCGTAACCATGTAGACAGAGAGTTCTTTTAAATAAAAATAACGTATGTACCATATTGAATTCAATATTAAACGCTTTAAAGTCCTAACATTGCAAGTAAACTTATTGCAATTTCAGCAATAAAAAATTAATTTTTAACCAAAAAGGTGAATTTTCAAACAAGAAGATTAATTTTCTACTATAAAAACCACGAATTTACGACAAAATACATGAATTCAGCCCAGTTGAATTTTCTACTAAAAAATATACATTTTCAACTGAAAATGGAACAGTTACATTTTCAGTTAAAACTATTAATCGTCAAATGAAAAAAAGAAGATTTTTCAAAAAAGGAGATAAATTTTAAACTAAAATGATGAATCTTCAACCAAAAAAAAAGTAGTTTTTAACAAAGTAGTTTAACTTTCAATCAAGTAGATTAATTTTCAACCGAAAAGACGAATATTCAATCATATAGTTGAATCCTCAACCAAAACAGATTATCAATTTTGAACTAAATAGTTGCATTTTTAAGCAAAAAAAAGATTGAAGTTCTACCTTTTTATTTTTTATTTTGAGTGATTTTCTAACGAAAAAGATACATTTTTTCCCAAAGTAAATAAATTTTCATCATAAGAGTTGAGTTTTTAATTTAAAAACTCGAATATTAAAAACTCGAATGTTTTCGAAAAAAATCGACTTTTAATCCCGAAAAGATGAATTATCAACAAAAAGGTCATTTTCAACCAAGAAAGGTGACTTTTCTACAAAAAAAAGATTAATTTTCTATCCAAAAAGACGAATGTTTAACAAAACAGTTGAATTTTTACCAAAAAATATAACTTCGCAACAAAATACTTGAAGGTTCAATAAAATAATTAAATATAGTTTGCTTTTCTTATTGAGTTTGCATTTAAGCTACAAATACAAGAAAAAGCGGAAGTTTCTTCAAAATACGGAAACCCCAGGAATCCGAACGAAATTAAGAAGCATTTTCTGATATTTGCCAATTATTAATGTAACTTTAATACAATTTACCTGAAAACTATGCTTAGTACGAACAATTACTAAAAAAATAATTCAGCTACGGAAGCACAATGTCAAAATTGTGTTTCTTCAAAGTTTTATGTCGAAAGAAACAAAAAATAACCTAAAGAAAGTTTCGTTACGTTTCTTTTCGTTCTTTTTTTATATAAAATATAATTACCACATAATTTTGACATTATGTCTTCGTAGCCTCATTATCTTTTGATACTTTTTGAGACTGAGCTTAGTTTTTAGCCAAATTATTTTAAATTTATCGAGTGACTGTGTGGCAACCCTGATTATATGTCAAGAACTTTCTTGTAAGAGAGAAGTTAAATATTTGTATTTTCATTCAATATATTCTCAGGTGAAAATTAGAAAGGTCGACTACTAAAGGATGGCCCACTATTGGTGCCATTCCCCTAATATATAAAATGAAATATTGTACCATAGATGTAACTCAGTAGATTTGTAGAGTATTATATAAACACAGAATCTTTATTTAACATGTACTTTCTGTTATTTAAGAGTTTTTTACGAACTGATCAAAGATTGTTTCTTAACCAATGAAGAGAACTAGTTTTTCCAATATTAAAATTATAGGCATGTTGCGAGATTCAGGTACTTAAAAGCAAAACCCTTTAGAAGTATGCACTATGCACCACTTATGATAGTGAAGTGTTTAAGACTTAAGATTATGTAACCAAAGACCGCAGTTTCCACTGAAAAGGCTCATTTTCCACTTAGTTACATGGAAGAAAGATCGGAGATACCGTGACTTGGGAAATCTGAAGTCGATGGGGCCATACACGAAATTCGCAGTATTACTTTCCCTCTATTTTCCAACTATGGATAAACTTCAAAGTTCACGGCAAACTTTGTTCGTTCTCGACACTAACGACTTTTGCAAGATTACGGGAAGTCTTTTCAAAGACAGGAGTTCGTTTAATTATATCATAATTAAAGACTTCAATGGCTAAGGTATGCTACGAACAAACGATTTATGTACTACCCACATTTTAAAAAGAAATTCAATACCTTTTTTGTATTACGACTTACAAGCGAATTTTATTTATTAGACAAATTGATCATTCAATTCACACAGATAATTACATAATCTTAGTATTTAAAAAACTTTATAGTTCATATAAGTAAATTATTATATTAAAAAAATTATACATTTTTTCTATCTTACTTGTTTAAAGTAGGGTCGATAGAGGTAAGTGTGATACGAAGATACAAAGTTATACTTTGATTAATGATATTTCAATTATTTAAGAAGATTCTTGATTCAAATTTTGCAGAAAGTATCTTCAGCCTTTCTACTTATATAATCATCCCCTTCTTTAATCAACAAAAACTTACGCGAAGAAATATTTTTAGTTTTCTTTGGTACTATGTCAACGATTTCAGATTTTCCGTTATCATGGGTAAAATATGATACGTGTAAAATAAAAACATTAAAATCCAAATTGTACAAGATTTTGATTTCGTTCCTGTTAATAAAACATCCACTTATTCATCAAATATATGTTAAACTTAAATTCTTTATCATTTATAAAAATATTAATGAAAATGAGAAAAAAATAAAAATTTTGATTTTAGATGAAGACAAGTGATATTTAAAAAGTTACCTGTATCAAATTACATTATTCCTAAATTAATTAAATAATTATTTGCCTGTGCAAATGTACTTAAAAAATTTTATTTAACAATTATTATTATGTATTTATATTTTCATTGCGAAAATGAGGTTCATTAACTTCTTTAACTAACTTTGAACTGTTGACAGACATTCGTTATTTCACAATGAAAAAGATAAACAAAAACCAGATATCACACTTAACCTGAGTCTGATTTTTAATTATCTTGTCATAATTTATAATTATAAATATTGAATTTTGTTCGAAAGAACAACGGATTTTTAAGGAAAATATATCTTCCTCCATTCCTAAAAAAAAATCAACAAAAGGTGCTTTATGTTGAAAAAATGCAAATAAAAAGACCAGATGACACAATTAAGAACTGAAGTTTTCTAAAAGCGACTTGACATTTAAAAAAATAATCGATTAAAGCAATAACTAATAAAAGCCACCTTTTTTCTACAAATCATAAGAGATATATAATCATTATGTTGTAACAAAAAAAGCTAATAACTAATTTGTTTTCCATCCAAATTTTCTCTTTATCACACTAACTCCGTTATGGTCCGTTATCAGACTTAACCCTATCGACCCTACATTTTTTATTCGTAGTGTATACAGATACGATATTTTTTGCCGTATTTTAATTGTGTAGTACAACATTTTTTGCCATATTTTTATTTTGTAGTCCGGCATATCTTGCCGGATTTAAATTTTCTAGTACGGCATTTTTTGCCGGACTTGCATTTTCTAGTACGGAAAATTTTGTCTCCCTTTAAAAAATCCGCTTGTTAGTGACTGATCACAGAAAAGTGATCTGTCACATCTCGAACCCTTTTCTAAGACTCCCTTTAAAAAATACACGTGCTAGTGACTGGTCACAGAAGAGTGATCTGTCACATCTCGAACCGGCATTTTTTGCCGTATTTTAATTTTGTAGTAGAGCATTTTTGTTTTTTTTTTGCCGTATTTTAATATTGTGGTCCAGCATTTCTTGCCGGGTTTAAATTTTCTAGTACGGCAAATTTTGACATCAACGAAATTTCTTTGCGCATTTCAACTTTCTGGCAGTAAGCATTGCTTTAAAAAATATTAAAAACTTTATTGGTTAGAGTCTCGTAATCTATCATATCTCGAAACCTTTTCTAGCTCTCCCTTAAAAAAAAATACTTGTCAGTGACTGGTCACAGAAGAGTGACTTGTCACATTTCGAACCCTTTTTCCAAGTCTCCCTTCAAAAAATACGCGTGTTAGTGACTATTTAGAGAAGAGCGATCTGTCACATCTCCAACCCCTTTTCCAAGTCTCCCTTTAAAAAATACGGGTGTTAGTGACTGGTCACAAAAGATTGATGTCACATCTCGAACCCCTTTTCCAAGTCTCATTTAAAAAATACGCGTGTTAGTTACTGGTCACAGAAGAGCGATCTGTCACATCTCGAACCCCTTTTCCAAGTCCCCCTTTAAAAAAATACGAGTGTTAGTATCTGCTCACAGAAGAGTGACCTGTCACATCTCGAACACCTTTTCTAAGTCTCCCTTTAAAAAATACGCGTGTTAGTGACTGGTCATGAAAGAGTGATGTCACATCTCGAACCCCTTTTCCAAGTCTCATTTAAAAAATACGCGTGTTAGTTACTGGTCACAGAAGAGCGATTCAAACTGAAAACGTGCAAAAAATTTCAGCATTCATTGATGATGCAGAAAGTAACGAGATGTGGGATATTGGTTTCCGAATTCACTTCAATGTTTGAAATCTTACAATTCAGTGCTACACCGTGTCGTGGCCTTAGCCTCTCGTGCTCCAAAAATATATTGTCAATGTGCACTGTTGATATGACGAAATTGACCCTATATGATGAGCGATTCGACCCTCTATAATGATTAATTCCACCCTTTGTGATGATCGGTTCGACTCTCTATGACGCTTAAGTCGACCGTTCGATATGACCAAGTCGACACTCTGAGATGATAGATTTGAACCCCTTGTTCCCGACTCAATCGTCTTCTGGTGTTGTGGAGAGTGACTTCTGGAGCCTACGTCTGACCTAGAGGTGGGTTGGAACTTGGATCATGGTTGAATTGTATTAAGTCAGATTATTATTATACCATTAAGCTATTTCCATTTAATCAGTAGAATCTCCACTATCCCCTTTAAATCGTCTTTAATTCGTCACCATTTTTTGAATAACAGTCTTGAGTTATTGTTTCATGAATTTATACATAATGTCCTTCGATCATTTATCTGAGAGGCCTAAAATTGGAATATTCACCTCGTACCGAAACAGTGCAATCTAAATAAAAACGCAATATGTTCAAGGAGTATAAAATATAGGATAAATGGCTAATATCATTCACTAGATGGCATTGCTATCTTTAAAATGAATGCTCCAGCTTTAGTATATAATATTTTCCCAACTTGTTCATCAGCTCATCAGTTATCAATATTATGACTTCAAAAGTTGTTCTATTCACCTCGTACTGACTTCCCCTATTCATAATTATATGCCACAACACATACGCGTGTACTGAATCGAGAGTACGATTATGTTTCAGAGTTACAGTTCGTGCGGGCATAAATTTGTAATAGGTAACCCAATTTCAAGTAATTCTACTCAAGCCTCTGCTGCCTTAAGCAGCACATTGTATTTGAATCGTAAGCTTTTCTTCCACAAGGGCGAACTCGACTCGTATCAAAGGGGTTATTTTAGGAAAATAAAACTACGTGGCCGCCTTTAATTCTTTCTGTTAGTTCCTTTTTGCCCGCCTTTTCCTGAATTGGCCGACAACGCTATAAAGCTCGAGATACTTGGATCCAAGGACCACAACTTTCCAGACATTCAAATACTTGAAAAAAAGCGGGCTTTATTTTTTCATAACCGTTTTATTTATTTTTTAATCATCACAGGGCTCGGATCGTACGTCTTTTTTTAAATGCGGCTTTCTGCGCCTTCTTGAAGAAAAATGCGACTACTTAGTCGACGTCCTTCCATTTTTCTCAGAAGATCGCTGTACTTAGTTTAAATTTTAATCCCAATGAAACTTTTACAGTTGAAGTGGAAATCAAGAAAAAAATTATAATATTTTAATTTAGTTCATTAGCAATTGAATAAGTTCTCATTAATGCTTCATACTTAGAAAATGTAAAATTATTAATTTTGAAAATTGTACCATTTCTAATTTCATGAATCCGTATTCAAAGTTTTAATTTTTTCAAATTACAAGCCTTGATAGTTTGACATTTTTAAGTCGAAAATGTTTTAATCGATCAATTACAAATGCAATTAAATCTTCACACTCTTTCTCCTATTTCCCTGTTTCCCCCTATTTTTAAAGAATTATTTTTTCCTTGTTTCCAAACAAACGCCCTTTTGTCGTTTCTTGCTTAAATGCGAACAGAATTAATAGAATCCAATACAGAATTCAACTATTTTTGGTTGAAAGTTCGTTCTTTTTGGTTAGAAAAATCGATTATTTGGTTGAAATTTAAATACTTTGTTGAAAATTCAAGTATTTTGTTAAAAAGTCATCTTTTTTGGTCGAAAATTTAACTGTTATGTTGAATATTCGCCTTTATAGATAGAAAATTCATGCGTTCGGATTGGAAAATCCTCTTTTATTTAAAATAAAATCTTTTTTTTTGGTTAAAAATTAACTTTTTTGTTGTAATTTAACTGTCTTCTCAAAAATGTTAATTTTTCTCATGAAAATTCAACTATTTGGTTAAATATTAATCTATTTTGTTGAAAATTCATCTCTTTTGATTGAAAGTTCAACTATTTGATTGTAAAAAGCAACTGCTTGGTTAAAAATTAATTGGTTTTTAATTCAAATATTTGGTTAAAAAATTATCTTTCTTCGTTGAAAACATGCTATTCGTTCAAACTCTACTTTTCAGTCTGATAACTCAACTGATTTCTAAACAATTCGATTTTTTTGGCTTGAAAATTGAGGTATTTTGTTTTAAATGATACTGTTTTCGGATGAGTTTTAATCTCTTTTATTTGAAAATGCGACTATTTTGTTGAAAATTCAATTATTTCGTTCAAAAGTAATCTTTTTTGGTCAAAAATTCAACTATTTGGTTAAAATTTCCACTATTTTGATGAAAATTCGTTTTTCCCCCCGTTGAAAATGATCTTTTATGTTGAAAACTCAACTTTTCAGGCTTATAATTCAACTGTCTCCTAAAATATTCGTCTTTTTGGCTTGAAAGTTCAAGTATTTGGTTGAGAATGGTACTGTTTTTCTTAAAGGTTTAATATTTTTTATTTGAAAATTCGAGCTTTTGGTTGAAAATTCAATTAGTCTGTTCAAACGTCCTGTTTCTTTGTAAAAAATTTAACTATTTTTTTTTATATTTGTCTTTTTATATAGAAAAATCATCCTTATGTATTTAAAAGTCACTATGTGTGGTGTAAAAGTCATTTTTTGGGTTGAAAATTCATCTTTCGGGATTGAAAATCAATTTTTTTGTTGAAAATTCAACTATTTCGTTGTTACATTACCGAATTTACAATTGCTTAAATTAAACTTCTTTTTATTATTTCCACCAATTTCAGGAAAATATATTTTAATGAAAATATTATATGTTAAATTGAATTTTAAGTACCTATGAAAATGTAGAACAAATTTTTTCTTTAATTATTTGATAGTGATAATATGATTATATTATTTTTTTATTTTATCATTATTATCATCCTGTAATCCTGAAATTTCTAAAAGCTTGTTTTATTAAGAACTTTCGTTAAGTTAGTTAGTTAATTTTAAGATTATAGGATATACTCAACTTAAACTAAACATCTTACGAATGCAAGTTTATAATTCTGTCTTGAATATTAAAAAATAATGTAATATTGTACTAAATACTAAGGTGTAAATTTATTTTGTGTTACAGGTACGTGTGTCTTATACAGTGGATTATTTTCTATTTAAAAATAGACTTTAATGATCGTATTGGTATGTAAAAGATAGCATTGGACAGTTTCAAGCCCATCAAATCAATATTTTTTAATGTGGACTGATTTTTTTCAATTGAATTTTTAAATAAGAAATCCAGGCTTTTGCTCACTTAGAAAATCTGGAATTTTCAAGTTTTATATACCTGGAAAATCCTGGAAATTTCAGGGAATTGTTCACTTTAAGTCCCAGGCATTTTCCACTTTTCCTTTGAAAAATTATACATAAAAAAGGACGCAAAGTGATTTCTCACGCAACTGTCCCAAACTGTAAATTTAAAATGAAAAATTGCTAAATAATATTAACACCAATTTTAAATTTTAAAATTCACGGATATCGCTTATGTTGAGTTTAAAAGGAAAAACAAACAAGGTTAGAGTTCAATATTGTAGAGTTATGGATTTTAAAAATCACTTCAAAGTCTGTCGCACAGTTTTTTGTCTGTTCACGCTGCATTTCTATTTTAGTTTAAAACTAGAGAATAAATATTCAAACTATTCATAAGACGGGTTAAAATTGTTAATTTTATACTAACGAAGATTTCCATGTAGTAGCTAAGCATACTATCAAATGAGAGGATGTCTTGAAACGCTAAAGCCAAAATCAAATAAATCATTGGGTCACTCATGAGTAAAAACAATATTTTAGGTGATTTGGAAATTTGTTTGTTTTGAAAAGTCTTGTTGTCTAAAATGGTCAACTTTTTGGCAATCTCCCAAAAATGGTTTTCCATTCTAAATAGTAACTTTATAGGACTGGCATTATACTTATTTATAGCAAAGTTGTTATCAACATTTTTACTAATCTTAGGAAAATATCTTTTATTCAAATATGGCGAATGTCGTAAATATGAATTTGAATGAAAAAATATTATTATGTTAAATATGCATTGAATTTTAAGTATGGAAATAAAATGAAAATTTGTTCAAAGTATTATTTGAATTCATAGACTTCAGGATAAAATTTCCGAAACCAGTACCATTACGAAATTACTTGTCCTTGTACAACATCACTTGCCCTTATTTATAAAGTTACGTTCACAAATGAAAAAACAGTTATTTAATTTTACATATGAATAGTACTCTTTTTAAATATTTAGATATTACTTACAAGGACTTTACAAGTATTGTGCAATAATTTATCATTTGTAGGTTCATTATTGGTTTTATTATTATTCTGTTAGAATAATTGTTTTCACAGAAATAATTAATTAATTGTTAACTGGCACGACGCGGCTGCTTCGAATACCCCATCCAAATCTTCTGCGCAAGTTTTCAGCTTCTTTTCTGCGCTGGTTTTCAGCAGCTTCTCTGCGCTCGTTTTCAGTAGGTTGTCTGGCCCGGTTTTGAACAGCTTCTGCGCGCTCGTTTTCAGCCTCGTGTCTCGCCTCCTCTTCAGCAGATGGTGCCTCCCTCTGTTGACTGCGTTGAATTGCGGCTGCTACTTGTTGCAAAGTGCCCGGGATGCCTAATTCCTGGGCACCGCCTGGGCCTATCACTATTGGACCTTCATTGCTGGAAATTTCATGCATGACAATTTTATGATGAATATTGAATAACGGGAAAACAAAAGTGCCGACCACTCTTCCAATGTAAACTCTTCCACATAACAATAGAGGCGTATATCGCGGAAGTGGATGCAGTACGCGATTTGCATCTTCGTAGTAAAGATCTCCTGGCATGTACTCAGGTTCATAAGTTGGTAACCCAGCTCTTCTTGGAATTATACATTCTGTAAGATAAAATAGAAATGATTGAGTTTTACGCTTAAATATACACCCGACTCTCGGTTTATCCACAGTGTCGGAGGTTGCCTGCAAGTAGCCTTGTTGCTAAATCGCGAGTATCGAAATATAAACAGTCAGGGCCGTCTGAACCGTTTCCAATTGGAATGCGTGATATTGCGCAATCTCCGTATGTGAGTACCCGCGCACTGCGCCTTTACACTATGCCGCTGGTGTTTCTCAGGCAAGAGTCGCAACCGTCTCTCGCCCCGCGCGCTGAAAAACTGCGAGGGCCAGTAATTCTAAGAATTACTAAACCGCGAGCGGCTAAACCGAGAGTTGGGTGTATGATGATGGGTGAGGAGATGATTCCGGTAATGTTTGGTGGAGTGAATTTTTCACTTAAGCACTTCATTTGCGAGTGCATGATAAGGGGTCAAGTTTTGTGACAAGGATTTGTTTTGAGTTGCAACAAAAATGAGACACCGGAGAATGAGAATGCAGCTGTGTTTATGTTACAGTTTCACACGTGAAGTATTCTTATTTTGAGAAAAAAAATCTTATTTCAAGAACATAACAAATGAGCTGCAACAAAAATAATCCCACTGTTTTTCTGAGAGTGGATTGTTGCTTTCCTGTCTATACAAGAGTTAAGATCTTACCAAAATTGAAATAGGTCAAATTTTGAACAAAAAAATTTGTGCAAAACTTAAAAAAAAAGTTTTCTGTCACCAATAGGCCGGGCGTTAAAAAAAAAGTTTTCTGTCACCGATAGTCCGGGAGCTACGGTCAGTATATGAGTGAAGCTGATCTTAATCCAAGTTTCCTGTTACCGATATGTTACCATCATCGAGATTATTCTACAGCTCAAGTGTTTCTTGTCCACGATAATTTTCTAGCATATTCTCGAACGTTACCGATGACTTTATTAAATGATATTACGCAATTGTGAGTAACAAATTTCGCGTAAACAACTTCAAGGTTATTTATTATCTCAATTTATATAGTTATGAGAAAAACAAGGATGATTCAGTTTTTCCCTATAGATAATAAGGAATCAATAAATCATCCTTATAGACATTACGGCCTTTCAGAAAATACTGTTTTATTTCAATTTTTTTCCAAAAATCACATACTTTTTGGTTTCTTTGTAGGTAGGATCCTCATCATCATATCTGAAGGTGACCCTTTTCGAGCTATATTTGCAGGTAAATGTCAAGTGTTCAGTTTTTTCGAAATAGCTTATTTCGGGGATGTCACAGAAGATAATTGTTATAGCCATATAAGTTTCAGCTTTTTGTTCTAGCAGAATTTAATCCCTTTCATTTATCTTATAAGGCTTTTCTTCTGTGACATCCTTGAAAACAGCTGCTTCCAAAACCTGAACACTTGACGTTTATCTGCGAAAAAGGTCACCGGCAGGTGCTAACTCGCGACCTATTAAAGTTAAGATAATGTTTTTTTTAATTACAGGTAATTAGTTCTTCTTTAATTCATCTGTTGACCATTTTCAGACATGGCAATCAGGATTCAAACTGCAAAATAACATGTGTTTTCCGCGGCAACAAAATCGAAAAAAGGCGTTTTTTTAAAAGATCGTAACTCATAGACTTATGGTATTTTGCGCCTTTTTTAAACAAATTTTCTGAGTTTTAAGAGCAGAAAATGTACTCCTTCAAACATTTTGGGATTACCAAAAAAGTGTATTTAAGAAACAGTTAAAATTGGAACATGCTCAGCTGCGGATCGCAATAAAAAAGTGTAATTTTCAGTTTAATCAAAAATAAAAATTGACTCCTGAGATATTGAGTTGATAAATTTAAAGAAAATGAGTTTGATCAGAAAAAGTGAACCAACTCCCAGTAAATCATTCAAAAATTTGTAGGTCAAAATTGTATCGATTTTGAAAATATTCTTCGGATAGCGATTAAAAATCTAATTTTCAGTTTGGAAAAGAAACATGCAATATTTTACAATCCCATGTAATCCTCCCTTAAAAATAGATTATAGGACATTCCGTATTTGTTTATAATGATTTTCCTATAATAAATTTCTTACCATTTTTTCGCGGTTCAAGAAAAATCATGATGGATAATCAATATGAGAAAATCAGTATAGAAATAAATAATGCCAAAATATTGAAAATATTTGTGCAAAAAAAATGGAGAAACTACAAACGAATGATTTGTTTGTTTATGTAACGCAAGATTTCAAATTATTTTAAGGGATTTCACAGGATTTCCCAGATTTTAAGGAATTTTATCGGATTTCAAAAGATTTAAAATGTGTCAATAGATTTCAACGAATTCTAAGGAATTTCAAGGAATTCGCAAGAATTTTTAAGGATTTTGAGCGATTTCGTCAGATTTTTCAAAATAATTTCACGGAATTTCAAATAATTTCTAGGAACTGCCACGGATTTTAAGGCTTTTAAAGTGATATTATGGGATTTCCAAACATTTGAACTAATTTTGAAGGATTTCATCGGTTTTCCAGAGATTTAAATATATTCTTACGGATTTCGAGAAATTTCATAAGATTTCGAAACATTTCAAGGGAAACATTTCAGCAACATTGCTGAGGATTTCAAGGGATTCCAAAGGATTTCCAAAGATTTTAAGGGATTTCTAGAGAACTTTGGAAAATAAATAAAATAAAATAAAATTTAAAGGATTCTTAACGATTACAAAGATTTCACGGGATTTCACCAAATTTAAAGGATTTAATTCGAATCTCTAAGGATTTCAAAAGATTTCAAGTTTTCTGAATGGGGTTTTTTTTAAAGAACTTTAATGATTAAGTTTAATTTAATTTACATTCAAGGGATTTCAAATGATTACAAAGAATTTATAGAAAACTTAAGGGAATTAATTAAATTTTATTTCAAGAGATTTCTACGGATTTCGAAAATTTCAATGTATATCAAGAAATTTTTACAACTTGAAGGGTTTCAAAGATGTTTGATTTTCTTTTTAAACTTATTTCAAAAGGCTCTAGAGAATTTTCTAGAGAGTTTGAAAATTTTCAAGGGAGGTCAAATTATTTTGTAGGATTTTCAAATATTTTAAGGAATTTCAAATAATTTAACACGGTTGAAGGAGGTTTATAGGGCTTCCAAGTATTTCAAAGATTCTAAGGATTTTGAAAGATTTCAAATACGACAAGGGATTTCAAACAATTTTGTAGGATATCCAAAAATTTCAAGGGATTTCTAGAGAACTTTTTAAAATAAATGAAATAAAATATAAAGGCATTATTACCGATTCCAAGGATTACAAGGGATTTTCAAGTATTTAAAAGGGTTTGAAAGATTTCTAGCGTTTTGACCGAGTTTTTCTTGAGAGAACTTTAATGATTAAGTTTAACTAAATTTATATTCAAGGGATTTTAAATGATTTCCACCTACTTTAATGGATTTCTAGAGAACTTGGAATTTATTAAATTTCAGTTTAAGAGATTTCTACGGATTTTTAAAATTGCGAGGGATATGAAGGAATTAAAAATTTGTTTAATATTTTGAAGTTTAACATTTTTTTTTTTATTTCAAAAGGATCCAAAGAATTTCAAGAGATTTAAAAAATGTTAGGGGTTGTAAAATCATTCTGTAGGATTTCCAAAGATTACAAGGAATTTCATAAAGGGATTTTATAGGACCTCCGAATATTTCAAACATTTTAGATTATTTCACAAATTTCAAGAGATTTCTACAAAACTTTTAGGAATAAATTTAATTTATTTTAATTTCAAGGGATTTTAAATGATTTATATAGATTTATAAGTGTTTTAACGGATTTCAAAGATTTAAATGGATTTATAATAATTTTCAAAGGTAACAAGGGAATCCATAGATTTTCATATCATTTATTCCGATGCTGATTATCCTATAATCGTTTTCTATATAATAATTTTCTAAAATAAATTTCCTGAATTCGCGAAAAAATTATAGGAAAATCATTATAGATTTATACTTATTTTTCTTTGGATTTTCCTATAATATTTTTTTCCTCAGGGTCATACAGTCTATAAAATGTCGAACTACCTCTATAAAATATTTTATTATTTTATTTTAATGAGAAGTAATGAGTCTTATTAACTTATATGATCAAGGAGAACCTCAATTTCATCACGTTCCGATTTAAGACAATCAAACACTGAACAAATAAAAAAGATAAACGATTTACTAGGTCTTTTTTCATTCATTTCGATAATTAAACATAATAAATAACCTAAACGCGATAAGTACGGTATATACAAAATCGAGTTGCAAGTTCCCGAGGTTAGGTAATTAAAAAAAAAATAAGAATACGGAAAAAAAGTACGAATAGTCAGTTGTCTTTTTTTAATTGCCAGTCTTTTTATTACTTTTTTATTATCTTTTATTATGTAAAGGTTTTTAAGAAATTATTTTAATACAACGTGTATTTGAATTCTTAAAGAATCTTCAATACAAAAAAAGGCAAAAATGTTGCTCATCTAGTTCTTTCCTGCAACTCTTCAATTTAAATTTAAAAATAATTTTTGTACCAATGAGTACAGTATGATTGAATTGCTTAGATATGTTTGTACGGCTTTTTGAAAATTTCCTTACACTGCCGCTTTTTTATTGAATAAATAAGGTAAATAGATAAGGTGTTTAAATTGTTCTTATTTTTCCATTATGTAGCATTAACTTGTAAATATTTCATGTTAGTGGAGGTGACGTAGTTCACAAGTTTCGCAAAATGGTCTTCATATTGTTTCAATAAAATAAATATATTACTCAATCTCGTTCTTTTAATAAATAAAGTAAGGTGAAATAGATTAGGTGTGTAAATAACTGTTATTTTTTCACTTTGAAGTAACTTGTAAATATTTTATGTTAGTAGATCGGACGCAGCTTACTTACGATTTTCAAAATATGATCGTAGTATGTTGTTTCAATTAAATAATAACCTGATACATTTATTCATGTTGATGATTCTCGCCTACTTGAATTTGTAATAATTTGCAATTTGTAAAAGCATATTCTGAATGATAAAAAATAATACTTTAATTCAAAAGACTACATAATTCCACTAAAAGTGACCCAAATTTTGTTAAAATTTACGAGTTTCTTTGCTTTAACCATCCTTAGAAATCCATGAAAATAGTATTGAAAATTTGAAGAAATAACATGTTTTTTTTACAAAATAGTATTTTTAAAATGAGATAAACCCGCTAAAAAAAAGCTTTATTTGTCACTGAGTTATAATTGAAAATATCTACACATGTTTTTCATAAAAACGAAGGATTTAATAGCTTTTTTCACTTTGTTTTCTGTTTGTTACTTTTTGGCTAACTTTCTGCAATAAAATTGAGTACTATGCAATAGTAGGCCTATATCTAAATTAATTAAAATATGTTGATATATAGTGAATGAATATATTTTGCTGATATTTTGCATTTTGCCGAAAATTGTGTAATTTTATCAGATTGAATTACATTCTTCTTTATTATTCAGAATATTTTGGTAATAATATAGACTTACAATTCTATTAGACGAGATGTAATTAAAATTCATAAATATATCAAAGTATAATCAGGTAGATTTTTGAAATTCAAAAAATTTCTTTTTCGGCCCATCCTACAGCGGGATAATTATTAATTTTTCGCAATTATTCTGTTTGGAGAGGGCCTTTCTGTGTGATATTTTTATTTCCTAATAGTTTAAAATAGGGTTTATTCAAAACTTATTTATTGATTATTTTCTAAAAGTTATCCGGGAATTACTAATCCGATCAGTAATTTTTTACTCACAGGAAGTTTTTATAACTTCAGAAATTGAACCATTCATTTATTTATTTAATGGGTGAGGAATACACTAAAAAATCGGCATTACACCAAGAAAATATCAGTACTAATATGAACTGTAAATTTTTTTATGATCCAAGAAAATTTATCTTGACTCAAGAAAATGTACTCAAGTGAAGAAAATCATGTTTCTTCAATCTTGCACACATTCTTGAGACAAGAAATATTTTCTTAGATCACAAAAATATTGTTTATAGTTTATAGAATTAAAAATGAAGGAAAAGCAACCTTCCCAATGCAGGATTTCTTTTAAAATAAAAAAATTACTTTTTTGTAGTCGTCTAGATAAATTTTTTTAGTAAATTCGCTACAGAAATCTCCAGCAATATGTTATAATTTGGACACGTTTAAATAGCGATGTATTAAAAAAGGTTTATTCTTAGAAGCCTTTTTTCATACGAGAGGCATACAATTATGTTAAAAATAATAGATGTGATATTATATTATTATTCGGAAAAATAATTAATATTTAATCAAGAAAATATCGTTACGAATACGGACGATACAATATTTTCTCGATCTAAGAAAATACCTCTTGTCTCAAGAAAATGCACTAGATTGAAGAAACTTGATTTATTTCAGTACATTTTCCTGAGACAAGACAAATTTTCTTGGATCATGAAAATATTGTATCGCCCGTATTTGTACCGATATTTTCTTGCTTCAATGCTATAGAATATGGTTATTATATGGAGAACAAAATATATGGTGGAACCAACCAAACTTTTTAGTTGTCTTATCCAAATATTTTGGTAGATGGTATATTTGGATGATTTAACAACAATTTTGTTGGGTCAATCGAATATTTTGTTGAATGAACTCAAATTTGTTTGATTAAACCAAATTTTGATGTATATCCAAGAAAACTGTTTTTTTGGTTCAAGAAATTTTTTTCTGAGTGTACTTACCAACAGAATTGAGGAAAGCCACCAATGCGATGTATAAAGTTCCAACAAGGATCTTCATTATTCAAAATACTGGGTATTCTTAAATAGCACAACGAATGAATATTCTGCACCAGTTTTTTCTACTACTTATATACTAGTCGTCATCTCTTTCATAATTCTAAATTATATCAAATATTCGTAAAATGGACTGGAGTGGGAAACTTATTTTCCTGTCATATTTATATTTCATAAATATTTTATGCCCAGAAGAAGGGGAAGAATAGTACAGATTTATGATAATATGTACCAAAGAGGGGACTTATATGACTTTTATTGTGTAATGGGAAGATTAATACAAGGTTGGTAGGCTCAAGAAAATGATACGTCATCAGTTATATTTGACACGTGTACTACGGAGTGTAAAAATTATATATAGATTATTAATTACTTTGTTCAAGCCTTTTCGGATTTTTGATATTATTTACTTCTTGAGATTTATAAGTCTGAGGTTTAGGTGTGAAGAAACAAATTTCACCAAATTACGCAAAACGCACAGAAAATGGCCTTTTGTCAACATTTCTAATTATACATTTTTAAAATAATTTTGGAACTGCAGATCAATAATTCGAAAGAAAATTATCAGGAAAGTGGACAGTTTTTACTCAATCACTTGGCAAGCTTCCAATGTTTACATGTATTTTAATAGGAAAATTCGTCTATTATTAAAATGTTAACCTTCTCAAAAACTTTTTATTAGATTCGACTAGACGCCTCATATTTTGTAGATTAGACCCACTGAAACAAAAGTTTCGTACCCATGAACTTGACAGATTCGCAACTTTGTGTATACAAGATGTTTGGGGATTGTTTTAACATCCTCCAAACAATCAAGCAAGGAATTTGACATTTCCTAAAAATTAAAACAATGAGATTTTTCCGGTTAAGCTATTGTGGTCGGAAATTATTTCGTAATGAATGTGAGAAAAATGTTGACCTAGGAAAAGTGGTTGCATTTATTTTAAGGGCTGCTTTATCATCCCTTAAACATTGAAGCAAGTAAATCGACATTTCCAACAAACCAAAACCACGGCAGATTTTTTGATTAATGTGTTGGGGTCGGAAATAATTTGAAATTAAATGTATCAGAAACATCCCCTAACGGCGAAAATTATTGAATTTATTTAAAGGATTGTTTTGACATCCCTTAAAGGTTCAAGGAAGTCAGAAATTCCTAACAACAAACCCATAGGATCGAACAGCAATTCAAAATAAATGTGCAAAACATCCTCTAGCAGGAAAAGTCGTCAAATTTATATCAAGGGTTTTTTACACATCCCTTAAGCATTCAAGCAAAGAAATCGGCATTTCCAAAAAACCAAAACCACGAGATATTTTTCGATTGAACTATTGTGGTGGAAAATAATTTTTAAATAAATGTTTGGAAAACATCCCCCAGTAGGTAAAATTGGTGACTTTATTAAAAATGTTCATTTGCCATCCTGTAAGTATACAAACAAGGAAGTCGGCAATTCCTAACAATTAAAACCACGAAAGATTTTTTTTGGTTAAATTAATAGGATCGGAAATCAATTTAGAATAAACATGGAAAACATCTCCTAGCAGAAAAAGTAGTTGAATATATTTTCAGGGTGGGTTTAACAACCCTTAAACATATAAGCAAGGCAATCGTCATTCCCAAAAAACGAAATCCACTGGAGACTTTTTTTTATGAAACCATTGGGGTCGAAAATTATTTGAAAATAAATGTAGCTAACATCCTCCAACAGGGAACATTTTCGAAATGACTTTAAAGGTTATTTCAACATCCCTTAAACATTCAAGCAAGGAAATCGACATTTCGAAAAAAAAACACGGGATATTTTTTGATTAAGCTATTGGGGTGAGAAATCTCTTTAAAATAAGTAAAGGAAGCGTCTTCTACCAGGAAAATGGTTTGAATCTATTTTCAGATTTAGGGAAACAGGATTAACCTTCAGAATGAAGAGATCCTTATGGAAAGCTGTTTAACTTTATATTACATAATTGAATAATAAAGTGTTAGGAATTATTATTACAATATTCCTATTTCGAGTTTCAGATTAATTATTACAATTACTGAATAGCAATTTTAGTAATTTTTTTAACGTGTTTTTGATCGATCTTTATTTGAATGTGTAGTCATAGTTTGGTGGACAGAGATTCTCTAATATGCCAAGTTTTTCTGATTTGGCTTGGCCGAGTTCTGTATGAGCTAGATAGTTTTACGAGATTTTCAAGCATTTAGCTTGCCAGAAGTAACATAAATCAATAATTCAACCCATGCATATCTGGGTTAAAATAAAATAAAAATGATAGGCTTTGGCATCATTTTGAATCTGAGGGTTTCATTTTGATCATATTTTCAAGGTGTAACCAGAGTGTCCATTGGATTAAGTTCGATTTCAAATTTTTTTAAATGTTAAGTTCAATTGTTAGCATTTTCAATTGTGAAGTAATTCAATTTACAATGTGTTATTCTAACATCTTTTACTTTCAGAAATGTCCATTTAATGTCTACATTATTAAGCGTACATTTTACATTAAAAGAATTTAAAAATGCAGTTTTAAATTCTTAAAAATGCAGTTGTAAATTCTTAAAAAATTAAAAGCATTAGAATTTGAACATTTTGTATACAAAAATTTGAAGTTGATCAATTGTAAGTATAATTTTAACCCATTCATTTTGAAACTTTTTAATGAAAATAAAGGAACAATTTTCAATATTTAGCAATTTTTGACTGTAAATTTTAAATGAGCAATTATATATCAAATATGCAAAACTATACAACTTAGAACTGAACTGTTTTTTGTAACTCAAAGTGTTGAATTTTGACATATAAATAACAATCTAACAATTATTAATTTGAAAACACTACAAATAAAAAGTATTCAATTTAAACATTTTTATTTATAAAAGATGTTTGAATCTCACAATTCTAATTTTAAAAGAAAGGGAAGACATTTTGGTATTTAATTTTTTTTCGGACTGGAAGAGGAATTTTTTTTTTACACTTCTGTTGAGTTGAAGGCGGGAAAATTATTTATTTTTAACATTTTCATTGAGCTCGAAACCAGGAAATTTTAGTTTTAAGTTTTTGTTGAATTGGCAGAGGGACATTTTATATTTTTGAGATTTTTATCGAGTTCAAAAAAAGAAATTTTTTGTTTTCAATATTTTATGAATTGGAAGGATATTTTTTAAATATTTTTATTGAGTTGAAAGAGAGGACATTTTGGTTCTCAATTTATTCTGAACTGGAATAGGCCTTTTATATCATTTTTATTGAGTTGGAATGAATGAAATTTGGGTAATTTTTTTCTGAATTGGAAGAGGGACACCTTTTTATTGTTTAAGATTTTTATTGTGTTGAAAGGAACGAAATTTAGTTTTTTTTTTAAATTGGAAGAGGTTTTTTTTTCCTTTTATCGTTTTATTGGGTTGAAGAGAGGAAATTTTGGTTATTGATTGTTTTTCTGGATTGGAAGAGGCCAATTTTGTCTCTTTAATGTCTTTATTGAGTGGACGGGGGTCAGATTTTGTATTTTTAACATTCAAATGAAAGAGGGAAATCTTGTTTGAGTTTTGTTCTGATTTTGAAAAGGCACAAGTTTTATTTATTACGTTTTTATAAATATGAGTTGAAAGGGGGATTAGTTTTAATTTAGAGCATTAAAAACGATAGCTTGGATTTTTATTCTTTGACCATAAGTATTTGAATTATTCAATTGATAAAAGTTAAACATTTAACATTTTGCAGTTTAATGGTCTTTAATTTAGAATTTTTCGTTTGGAGTGTGTTAAAAGCTTTCATTTCATACGTTTACATTATTAAGTGTTTGAATTAAAAATGTTTTGAGCTCAATTTTAAAAGTAGAAAATTCAAAAATGGTCCACTTTGAGTGGTTTAATTTGTAGTTTAGTTTTGATTACTTCAAATGAAATAATGTTCAGTTTTAAGAGTTCAAATTTTTTTATTTCAGTTACCGTGGAAAATTTTAATGAACCGGGAATTGACCGGTGATTTTTTTCTCGATTAAAATGGCCATCCTGGTAACATATAAACAGAAATGATGGGAAACCCGAGTAGAATTTATCTTGGTGTGATGTTGACAAATTTAGTTGCAAATATTACATTTTTTTGCACTGGATCACTGGACATTGTTTCAGTAGAGATAGAATAATTGTTTAAAGATAGAAGATAATGAGTATTTATTTTGGCATTCTTTGTGTGTTTCTCGAATTGTTCTTGTATCTGCGCACGTGACACCGTCAATGACGCACATAGTTTCTTCATCACTGGGTGGCTAATTTAATCTCGTACGTTATACCTCATAATTTCTAATTATCGAGAAGTGATGATCAAATTGAAATCGTGATAACATACTTGAATCGTTTAATAAATTTAATTTTCGAGAGCTATCTGAACTACAGTACTTGGGAAATGAGAACGGCTTCAAGCTTTAGAGTAATGAGACTCGTATAAGGGTCTTCAATAACAGTTTTCTGAGTAAGGGTTTGTCGGCGAGTAGTAAAGTGGAGAGTTGGAGATAGATAAGGGAATATCCCTCTCAAAGTACTCAATTAATTTTTCTTTACAAAAAATAAGCGGAAGATTTGATTGTTTTAATTAATATAGATTGGCATTGATACATATATCTAGAGATATTTTCCTAAATATTTTTTTAGTATACGCATCATGTTTAGGGGTAAGTCATTAAAGTGAAATATTATACAAATGATAGGCTTTTTACTTTTTCCATTTTTCCGGAAAGGAAAGAAAAATGTCGCAGATGCAAGAAGGTAAATATAATATGTATAGAGTATTAATCAAGAAAAAAAAACCTTTTCGTTTCAACTTCGTTCAGACAGTTTTATTACAACTTCGGTATGACGTTTCGGAATCGGACAGATTCCCTCATCAGGTAGCCTATTGATAAAATATATGATATTATAAACTATGTTGTATAAACAAAAAATAATTTTTGAACAGAATTGACAAAGGAAGAAAAAGGTGTAGTCGAATACGATACCTTCAACGTAACGAAGAATACAAAAAAGACCAAGAAGCTTGGTGAGAAATTCTCATGAAACATCAAGTTGACAGTTTAAGTAGATAGTCGTTATAATGGACGAGAATAATAAAAACATGGTCTTGGGTGCTTACGTGACAAGATAAAATGTGTATAAATCTGTATGTTTTTATCATTTTGGCTATTATAAAGAATATGTAAACTGCGGCATTTGATGTTTCATGATAATTTCGCACCAATCTTCTTGGTCGTTCTTTATTCTTTGTTATATTGAAGGCATAGTATTCGACTATTCCTTTTTCTTTCTTTTTCGATTCTGTTCAACAATTATTTTTTGTTTATAGAACATAGTTTAGAATATATAGAGATTTATACAAATTTTCTCTTGACCTGTGAGCACCCAAGGTCATGTTTTTATCATTTTCGTCTGCTATAATGACTATTTACGTCAATTGTTAACTTGATGTTTATGACAATTTCGCACCAAGCTTTCTTGATCTTTCTTTTATTCTTTGTTATGCTGAATGTATCGTATTCGACTACTCCTTTTTCTTTCTTTGTCAGTTCTGATCAACAATTATTTTTTATTTATACAACATAGTTCATAATATCCTATGGTTTATCAATAGACTATCTGATGAGGGAGTCGGTCCGATTACGAAACGTCATACCAAAGTTTTTATAAAATTGTCTGAACGAGGTCGAAACGAAAAGGGGTTTTCATCTTGTAATACCATTTTTGTTTTCCGGACGTAAAAATGGAAAAATATTTACCATCCCAAAATTCTATTTATGTGTGTACAAAGGTTATTTTATAAGTTTGTCCAAGGAAAGCTCTTCCTTTTTGGCAGAATCTGGAACACATCGCGATTCTACCAATTCTTATCGATTCGGTTTCGAATGACAGTCCTCCCTTTAAGGGAAAGTATTTTAGCGAAGTAAGATATAAAATTTACTATATATCCGAATTCACTTTCATTAGTCTTTTCGATAAAATTAAACTCTCCATCAAAACCATCCCTGAAAAAGTACTTCGCACTTTATGTCCATAGCAGGCTAAGGGGTGCAGGACTTATTCTATAAGTAAAATCTACAACTACACGAATAGCTTAACACCCAACTCTACATTATTATTTATACCTATTTTTAAGACAATATTTCGTCTAATAATAAATACAATTATATCAATATATTATAATATTTAACGTATTAACAAAAATAATTTGGAAACCGAATTTGCAGTTTTGAATTTACAGTTTTGAAGCAGAATAACAATTTGTTTTTTACATTTTTCAGATTGGAAATCATGAACTGTTTTATGTGCAGAAGATAACCAAATGTTACGAAAATAAAAGATTAATGTTTGAAAATAAATTTGTTTACAAAAATACTATCTATATATAAACTCCATTCGAATACTTCAAAAACATTGGTAATACTCTAACAGGGGGGGGGGGTATATAACTGTTTCACTTTCATTTCCAGTTCAACTTTTTCAAAATTCAAGTGGTTTTTTTTTAATTGTTGTGACAATTAAAATGTCAAAAAAATAAGACAACCGACGTGAATTTTGAAAAAGTAGAAGTGGAAGTAAAAGTCAAGAAGTTGCCCCCCCCCATCCCCACCCCAGGGTGACCGATGAAATGTAAAAAAACCGATTAGTAGGTAAAATAATAAAAAATTTAAACTTTCAAGGCTGAAAATGTTTTGAATTTAAACTAGCTGAAACTAAGCTTGCAAATTAATGCAATTAACGTTGAACTTTTCTGATTTTAAAACATTTTAAATTTGAATACGTTTAACTATAATGATTTCAAAATTACGTGTTATATCAAAGTGGCTTTCAACATTAATATATTAACATTAATACTTTAAATTTAAGCTATTGTAATACAAATCTTTCAAAATTATAAGATTTGCCAAATTATGATTTATATTTTTCAAATTTCAAAAAACTAAAATTGCCTTCCTACATATTTTGAAAAAATTGTAAGTGAAATAATGAAAATTTAACATTTTCCACCCTTAAACTGAATAAAAATGTTAAAAAATATAAATTATCCCCTAAAATTAAACAAATTACCCCTTCAAATTAAAAAAATTAAAAGCCAAAATTTACTCCTTTCCCGCTCAATAGAAATGTTAAAAACAACAAATTTCCCTCTTTCGATACAGAAAAAATGTTAAAATCAAAATTTCCAGCCTTCTAACTCAATAGAAATGTTAAAAACAAAAAATTTGCTCTTCTGATTCAGATGAAATTGTAAACCAAAAATCCCTACCTTCTAACTCAATAAAAATGTTCCTTTTTCAATTCAGAAAAAAGTTCATAACCTAAATTTTCTTTCTGTCCCCTTAATACAAATTGAAGAATTTTCAATAATTAATCAACAGCTAATTGTTTAACCCTTCAAAACTGCATTTAAAGTCTTTTTAATTAAAAAATTAACAATTATATATCGAGGGTTAAGTGAACAAACCATGATAAATCCATGTTTTGAAAAAATCAGTCACGCATAATTTAAAAATTGTGCAACAATTTATGAAACGGAGCTTTTTATAATTTTTCGGGTATTATTATTGAAAATTATGAAAAGTTTCATGTTTCACTTATTCTCGTAGTTTAAAATCTAACAAAATTAACCCGTGCCTCTGGGCTTCTGAAATAAACCTGGAATTTTAAATAAAATAGCTCAGTTTTCGAAAAAACGGATAAAAGAAGTACTTGTTATTAACTTTCTGTAAATTAAAGTTTAGTCACCTCTTAAGGAATGTTCAAGGAATAATTTTCACCCAATAATTTTAAATTTGAACACCCCCCCCAACCTTTGTATTGTGCCCGGAAAATGCCCCAAAAATGCAAAATAGCAGTTTTACGTGAAATTCATGCAAAGGACGGTATTTTTATAATTTATTTAACATAAATTATGTTTATTCGATAAGTGAATAGTTTCCAAGTAGTTTTTAAATAGATTTCCAATTGGTGAAACAATTTCTATCTGTATAATTTTTTTTTACTAAATCGTGAAAAGTTAGTATTTTCTGGAAATAATGAAACAATTAACGAATGTTAGAAGTCTTATTTGTTTAGGATATTCATCAATTACTTGAATCATTATTTTATTATTTAAACAATTATTAATACTCCTAATATTCACTAGATTCCTTCCAGAAAATAGTAATTTTTGAAGATTTCCTGGGAAAAACATTTTTTAAAACAAACAAAAAATTTGTCACTCACTTCATTAATTTCCGAAAAAAATAACTTCACTATTTACAGGGGAAAAAATTGTTTGAAGAAATAAAAATTGTTTGAATAAATGCCAAATATTTTAAACAAGATGTAATATACTTTACATTTATCAACTGTATCATTTATCCTGAAAAATAATAACTTCACGATTCACAGATGAAAAGATGGATTAAATAAATAATAATTGTTTAAAAAATTGACAATTAGTTTAAAAATACTTGGAAACTTGTCACTTATCGGATAAACAACATTCATGTTACAAAATGAAAAAATACCGTCTTTAGCATGAATTTTACATAAAACTGCTATTTTACATTTTTTGGGGCATTTTCCAGGCACAATACAAGGGTGTTGGGGTGGGTGTCAAAATTAAAAGTTATTGGATGGGAATTATTCCTTGAACATTCTCTGAGAAGTGACTACACGGGGAAAAAATATTTGTTTGAAATTTAAGTGACTGTTTAATTATCTATGAACCTTGGATATAGAGTCTTATATGACCAGACGAGTCTTATAAAATTTATGACACATTATTATACATTTCCAGTGATGGAAATGTATAGTGTTAATGAAATGTCACTGAAATTTTATAAGACTTTAGTCACATAAAACACTATATCCAAGATTCATAGACTTAAATTAACAAAAAGTTAATAACAAGTACTTCTTTTTGCATTTTTCCTTTTCTCACTTAAAATCTCATCGTAATTTCAGTTGGGTCGATCACCAAAAATCGAAATTCGATTTCTAGGACCACCCTAATTTAGAACTACGTCTTAGAATAGACCCTGAAGGGGTGCATAAAATATATCATAATTAATGAGGTGTGGTTGTGTAGTTGTCAAGCAAAGAAAAATCAACCCGAAGGGGAAGAAGCTCTTCTAGAGAGAAGCAATGACATACAGATAAGTTAGAATCATTGAAAGTAAAATATAGTTGGGCTACCAGGATATTGCAAAGAATCGGCGCTTTGGGTGGAGGGTTGGGGTTCACCCACTCGTCACCCCTCGCGAGGAGTGGGTGGTGGCGAGGGTGGTTTCTGGGGAAGGGGCTCGCCGAATCGAAGGGCAAGAGGGAAAAGCCGGGCGACGCACGCGCCGAACATGCGCTTCTCCCCAGCCGGTCAGTCGCGCGCGGCCTTTCACACGCGCCATATCGTGTTATCGTTCGCCTCCACAAAACTCCTACGCACCTCGCTACACCGTTAGCGATCTTAAACCTCCTCCACGACCCAACCGTCTCGACATCGGCAAGGTCGTCGGCCGGTCCGTGTCTCGGCACTTCTCCAGTGGTTGTCCAAAGGTTTTAACTATTCTCATCGCTTGTTTGCCCTTTCTTTTTTTATCTTGCATTTTTTTCTTACGTGTGTTAAGTATCGTATCACTGTGTTCGGGTCGTTGCTTTCTAAAGGCGCGATCTTGATGATTGAGATTACGTAAAGAATACAGAGAAGAGGTGATAAAATACCTGTACTGAAAATTGAGATTTTAGGTATGAGTTCTGGGATTTGTGGATGTTAAGTCTGTGATAGTTGCGGCGGTCTCCGAGCACGTGTCTGGTGAATGACAGATTGTTCTTCACGATCGTCCGCCTGGTGTATGAAGTTTACTTTACATTAGAAGGTATGCTATTTTCGGATGATACGATTTGTAATTTTACCAATTATAACGATTTCCTAATTCACGGAAAGCGTATCAGTCTTTTGTTTATTTATATGGATACAGATTTTCGTATCCATTTACTGCTGCAGAAAAATGATACCTTCAGATTTACTGTGAAGAGTAGCAAGTTCCTCTGCAAAAGTGTAATATTTGTCTCGTTCAATATCCATTTATATGGAAACCAAAAGTTTGGAAACTTGCCTGTCTGAAACTTTAAAATAAGCTACAGATTTCTAAAAATTTCGTATGAATGTTTTATTATAGGGTTCAAGATAATCCTCGAAGTAATGAAAAAAGTCCGTAAATTATTCCATGACACTCGCAATAACTTTTCACTACTTTGAAAGTCATGAAATAATCCGCGGACTTTTCATTATTTCGAGGATTGTCTTAAACCCTGTAATAATCGTTATATGAAATTTTTAAAAATTTGTCGCCTCACAGTAAATATTGGATGTTTATTTCTAATTTTATATAAGGAAATCACAAAAAAGTGGCGCCATCTATGACGGTTCCTTTTTGTTGCAGCTCGCTTGGAACCAAAAATAGGTTTGAGTGGAAACCCCAATTTTTCTGTGCAAGTCAAGTTTCGACAACTCTTTCTCCCTTATATCGTCCTGTAGAAGTGTGACTTGTTCTCTGCTTCTTTTGAGCATTCACTAAAAAAGCTGTTTTGAACTAATTATTTTGATACCATGAGAATGAGAGTTATTCTCGCTGCTTGCATTTCTATTTCATCCAAGGTTTGAAATGGCCATTCCTTAGAAAAGGAAATTAAAGAGTATACAACGACGAAAAATAGCCTGGTTCTTTTTTATTATATTCATATAACCGCAGGGTGTCTATTCTTTGAACCGCGAAATCGGGAAAAAGCGTGTGTTCGTATTCACCAGGAAATCAACACGAATTTCAATCAGAAACAGGATTTTTTTCTTCATTGCAATGATTATGAGATCATTAGGAGTTTTTATGAAATCAATTTTTCATAGAACTAAAGCACTTTTTTTATACGTTCTCTCTTTAAAAATTGCTTAAAAAGAAAAATGATATTTCTTATTCGAAACCCTTTACGGGAAAGGTTACGTTTACATTGTCAAGATAGTGATGTATACATAAGGATAAGAAACAGTATGAGTTAAAGTTTCCGCACATTGCTATTAAAACATGCCAGATTGTACGTTATCATAAGTGTTGATCCAATCATGTAGCCCAAATGCAAATATTTTCATACATGAAAATTTACTTGGTTGTTTTGCGGCGAAGGTGGTCCATGCATATTAAAAAGTAAGCTTGTTTCTCAAAGTTATTTCTACACTTTCGTTTCCACGGCCTTGACTCGAAACTGATGCATTTTTTATCAGACCTACTGCTATGCCTCAGGAGAACTCTTGATAGGCCGAAATCGATCCACATCGCGTGCTTCCTGCCGACATGGTGGCCATGTTTATTACCGAAAAGTTCACCGTTGCATTCTCGTTAACTGAGAAAGTAAACTTTATGCTTCAGAAGGTCGATAGCCTTACTTCATGGAACTTTTGTTTTTCTGATTTGGATCACATCAATGCTGTTTCTAAAACTGATTAAATGCAATTTTTCATATAATTTACGTTCTCATTATTGAGATTAGGAAATTCATCTGCATCAGAAAAGAACTCCGAATTTTTACGGACTATTTGCTAACCTAGTTGATTGTTGACATTCACTTAACTCATTAGTTTTAACTGTCCTTTAGTATTCTTCCTCTACCTTCTTTGAAATTCGCGTCGCCTCCAGTTATGTAAAACTGCACTGGAAAGCAGAAAATCTCATTAGCTATTTATACTATAACAGAAGCGCATGTTGCTGTTGCTCCATAGAGCACTAAAGGGAAATTAGGTACACACTAATCCTTTGTAGTACATCCCATCTTACTAGTCTCATGTAGTATATCTCACTTTGACGTATTAACTATGTACTAGAATTTTATTACATTCTTATTTGTTTTCCATATTTTGAATCAGTTCCTTCTTCTATTTTCATTTAAATCTGAATGTCCCTTTTTCTATCAACCACCACCCACTCTTTTCCTCGTTTGTGTTCTGCTTTTTCTGTAACAGAAGTTTGTCAACGAAACTGATGTTCCCTACCGGTTAGACTAAATGCCACGTGATCAAAATGCCAGCATCGCCCTTTTGGCGCCACGAGGAAGGTTTCCGCTAAAACTTGGACGTTTTCGGGGGTTGAACGAGGGGACGTTAGGAGCATTGTCCTCGCCCCGGATCTTGTCTTTCCTCCCTTACACCAAGTGATCTACCTGACTCAAGCTTGTATTCTGACATACAATACTCCCGGCCCTCAGACAGAGGATGAAAGTTTCTTCATTAGCGTGGTGGAATCCATCAAATCTTTTTTATACCTTTATCAGCTTTTTGAAAAGAAGATGTTTACTATGATAATACGTAGCAAGAGCTGTTTATCCATGACATATTGTATCGTAATAAATGGTCCTTGATCTTCAACAGCATAGTGATATGCTGTTATTGCATAGGGATTGTATTGGATTTGATGCTGTGTAACGCATTACAACTAGAATATAGTTATTACTTCTGAACCATTCTTCACAATGAAGAATAGCCATCCATAAATTTGCATAAAGTCTCATCTCAATTTGGCACAATAATTTTTATAGACATCAGTGAGTAATCTTAAATTCAAAAACATGAACTACTTTTTCCTTATGAGCATATTTGTATTCATGAGTGGAATAGAAGTGACCCTTTATCATTACGCTGAAAGCTGGCATAAAAATACTAAATTTGAGTCTCCTTTAGGGACTGTGCCATTGAGAAAATCCAATAATTTTTGGTTAAAAGTTAACTTTTTTTAGTTGAAAAGTCTACTGTTATATTTTTGATTCGGAATACATATATTTTGGTTACAAATTATAATATTTCGTTGAAAATATAATTGTTTTGTAGAAAATTCAATTATGCTGTTAAAAAGTCATATTTTTTAGTCAAAAATTCAACAAATTGAATTTTTTAATTGAAAATTTGACTATTCCAATTATGGTTATAAATTTGTCTTTTTAGTTGATAATTAAACTATTTGGTTGAAAATTTATCATGCTTAGTTGAAAATTCAACTATTTGGTGGAAAATTCATATATTTTGTCGTTAATTCTTCTTGTTTGGTAGAAAATTAATCTTTGTTGAAAATTATCTTTTTGGTTAAAAATTACACTATTTGGTTTAATATTCAATTCTTTTGTTGGATTTTTTTTAAGATTCCTAATTTTAGATGATAATTGAACTATTTTGTTGATCATTCATTTTTTGTTTGTCAAGAATTAATTTTTTAAACTGAAAATGCAACTATTCTGTTTTTGGTTGAAATCTCAACTATTACATGTTTCGTTGAGAATTGATCTTTTTAGGTGAAACAGTCATCTGTTTTGTAGAAAATTGAACTTTTTGAGTTGGAAACTCAACTATTTGCCTGAAACTTCATGAATGTTGTTGAACATTCATATTTTTGGTTGAAAATTAATCTTCTTGGTTGAAAATTCAACTATTTGATTAGAAATGTATGCATTTCGTTGAAAATTCGTCTTTGCTGGTAGAAAATTAATCTTCTTGATAGAAAATTCATATGTTTTGTTAAAAATGACCCCTTTTGTCGACAATTCATATTTTCGGGTTGTTAATTCAACTCTTTTGTAGAAAATTGATCTTTTTTGCTTGATAATTCAACAAATTTGATAGAAAATTAAACTATGTTGTTAAAAATTAACTCCCTTATTGAAAATTCATATTTTTCGTTGAAAATGCGACTACTTAATTTAAAATTGAACTATTTGGTAGAAATTTATCTTTTTTGTTGAAAAATCATGTTTTCCGATTGAAGATTCAACTGGTTTGTAGCTAATCCATCTTTTTGGCTTAAAAATCCATAATTTTGTTGAAAATTCATGTATTTGGCTAAAAGATATCTTTTTTGTTCAAAAATTATTTTATTCATCTGAAAATGTATCTATTCCATTTTTGATTTCCATAATTGAAAATTCAACTAGTTGGTAGAAAATTCATTGATTTGTTTGAAAATTATTATTTTTTTGGTTAATTCAAGTTTTTCACTATTATTATTTTTTTATTTAAAGCTTGTCTTTTATAGTTGAAAACTCCACTCTTTGGTTCAAAATTAATCTTTCTTGATTGAAAATTAACTTTCTTATTGAAAATTCATCTTTTCCGGTTCAAAAGTCAACTTTTTTTCTAAAATATTCGACTTTTAATCTTGGAAACTTAAGTGTATTTTTGAGCATTCATCTTTTTGGGTAGAAAATTAGTCTTCATTGTTGAAAAATCATCTACTTGTTTGAGGTTTCAACTAGTTTACTGAAAATTCGTACTTTTCCATTGAATTTGGATAAAAATTCAATTATTTTGTCTAAGTCATCTTCTCCTGTCAAACAGTCAACTGTTTTGTTAAAAATTTGTCTTCGAAAAATTCGTCTTTTTTAGCTTGCAAATTTAACTATTTGGTGAAAAGTTCAAATAGTGTGTTTAAAATTCGTCTTTAATATTATTCCTCTATTTTCGTGAAAAATCACCCTCTTTGTTCCGTTTTCAATGTATTTTGGGTTATGAAATCTGGTAAGCCTGAAAAAACATGAAATCCTTGTTTAGCCAATGGCTACGTTATCTCCGGGGGTGGCAAATAGCCCAAAATTGGTATCGTAGTTCATGAACGGCCCATTATCCGACCTATAATTTTGTGACTTATTTCAATGAAAAATTTATAAATTGATTTTCATATCTTTAAAAGTAGCAGATTTAGCGGATGAGGAACATATTTGAAAAAGGAAATAATGGGCGTCAATTTCACCTGAGTGAAGAAGTGAAGGTTTGGACTTAACTATTCGCGTGAAATGCCCCTTAATGTGGAAACAGATGGCGGTGTAAAATAATACTAGCACATATATCTAGTTATTGATTTTTCCGCAGCAGTGACGTCTGGGTTGTCGGTTTTACCACCACCTCTTGTACTCTGCATACGTGCTGCTTTTTCCCTTTCATGTATTTGTAACATTATAGCTCATAAACGTATGCGTAGCCCAGAAACATAATCGATCTCTGCAATAAGCCTGATGTCAATGCAAAGAAGAAATTTTTAAAGAAGCAATTTATAAGATATCATATATAAACATTACCTATAGAGTATACAGGGAAAATTGATTGGGGAAAGATTCCGCAAAATTTGCGTAAAGATGGGACATAGAGGCATTTGGGGAAATTTTTTAATGTAGTTGAGTAAAAAGAATTCTGTTGAGAAAAATATTTTTTTTAAATTACCTTCGGTACCAGGACTCGAACGCGCTACCACTGCGCTACGAACCATGGCAACTATTTTTTATTTTTCGAGTATTTAACTTCAAACGCAGTCACCCCCTTTATGCTCCGTTACCTCTTAGATTCACCCTCAATTGACCGCTCGTTTTACTTAACTTTGGATATTATTTCAGAGGTAATGGAGACTTTCAAATATTTTATTTAATAAGCAGGGAAAATGGGTTTAAACTTTACCAAAATAATGTTAAACTTTCTCCAAATGCCTCTATGTACCAGCTTTACGCAAATTTTTCCGAATCTTTCTCCAATCAATTTCCTCTGTGTATCGATAGTTAAATGCTTCTGATCAGTTGATCAGTTTGATCCCGAAATTGGATCAAAATGATGTGCAACGCATTCATACAGATTTTGGAATTTTTATTTGATCAGTAATTGCGCATCAGAATGATCCGATTCTCGATATCAATTGCCTGCCATGAATGTTCATGAGTAGCAACTGTCGAGTGTCAGTTATTATGCCACAACCAAGTTTCCTACATTTTTTTCACGAAAAATCATTAATTTTGGTAAGACTACGATACCCCTAGCAACAGTGTTTTCATGCGGTTTCTTATAGGATTTTTTTGCAAGAAATACGAATCTGTAAGTTTTAAATCGATATCTGGAATGGTTTCAAGATATCGATTTATTTTTGTAATTCTGTGGCCAGTCACAGGGATGCCTCCCCCCCCCCACGAAATGTTGGAAAAGGGGTAGGGATGTGACCTTACACTATTTCTAGACCTTATTTCATTATTCCATTTAACAAAAAAAAAAAAATTGATATCTTGGCAACTATTCGAGATATCGATTTAAAAATTTCAGATCCGTGTTTCTCGCAAAAAATCGCATCGAAATCGATATTCAGAAATTATGTTGATAAAAAACAAAAGTCAATAATTTTAACATAAAAAAATCGTTATATCAAAAACTGTTCGAGGTATCGATTTAAAAAGTTTCAGATTCGTCTTTCTCGCAAAAAATCCTATAGGAATCCGCAGTAAAACTTTGTCGCCACGGATATCCTAATCTCCCCATAATTTTTTATGAATACTTGAATTGCGTAAATCTAGAGAAACGCCTTTTGAATGTAAAAAAATAATTTCCAGGGCCATTTAGATTTACAGCTCAATATAGGAAAATTTGAATTTTTATCCCATCCTGAAATTCGAAATTTGGTAAAATATTCCCTGTTATTCCTAAAAAGCTGCAAATCTCCCAGAAGTCATCCTGTTTGGTTCAAAATTTGCTTTTTTGCTTTGAAATTTCATCAATTTGGTTGGATTTTTGTTTCTCTCTTGACTGAAGAATCTTTCTTGATTGAAAATTCAATTCTTTTATTGGAAATTTGTCTTCTTGGCATGAAAATCCGTCTCTTATAGATAGAAAATTCATCTTTTTTGGTTAAAAATGAAATGGTTTGTTTGAAAATTAATTTGTTTTGGATGAAATATCAACTATACATTTCTCGTTGGAAATTCAACTCTTTTGTTAGCAATTAGTTTTTTTTGTTGAAAATTAATGTTTTTAAATGAAAATTTAACTGTTCCATTTTAAATTCATAATTTATCCTTTTTTATATGAAAATTCAACTATTTGGTTAAAAATTCTTCTTTTTTTGGTTAAAAATCCAACCAGTTGTTCGAAAATTGATTTTCCTCGTTAACAATTCCTTTTTTTTTGGTTGAAAATTTTACTATTTTGTTAAAAATTCGTTTTTTTTTTGTTGATGGAAAAGTAACTTCTGTTACTAAAAGTTTAACTATTCTATTTTTGGTTGAAAATCAAAGTTGATTTTCGTCTTAAAAAATTTATTTTTTTGGTTGAAAATTTTACTATTTATTTAAAAAATGGTTTTTTTATTGGTTGAAAATTAATTTTTTAAATTAAAAATCAAACTATTCCTTTTCTTGTTGAAAATTAATGCTTTTTAGATGGAAATTCAACTATGGCGGAAACTTAATTTACTTTGTCAAAAATTCATTTTTTTCTTCAAAATTTATCTATTTTGTTATACATATATTTTCTAAGTTTGAAAATTAATTTAACTGAAAATTAAACTATTCCATTTTTGTTTGAAAAATATTCCTTTTTAGTTGAAAAGCCAACTATTCGGTTGAAAATTCATGTATTCATTCTCGTATTTTATTGACAATTCTTTCTTTTTAATTTATCTTTTGGTTGAAAATGTAACTAATTGGTTAAAAGTTGAACTCTGCGGTTGACTATCAATTTTTTCGGTTAAAGATTCATCATTTTACTTGAAAATTTGTCTCTTCAATTGAAAATTGAATTATTTTGTTCGTTTTTTTCGGTTGAAAAGTCTATTATATTTTTAGTTGAAAATTTATTTATTTTTTGTTAAAAATGTTATTATTTAGTTCAAAATTTAAATATTTTGTTGAAAATTCATCGATTTTGTTAGAAAGACATCCTTTTGAGTTGAGAATTTAACTACCTTGTTATAAAATTCAGCTATTTAGTTAAAAATTAACTTTGTTGTTGAAAATTCATTATTTGTGGGCTGAAATTCAACTCTTTTGTAGAAAAGTTCCTTTTTCGGCTGAAGATTCGTCATTTTTAGTTTGAAAATTCATCTGTTTGGTTGAAAATGTAACTGTTTTGTTAAAAATGCGATTTTTTAAATTAATTTTTTTAACTGAAAATTTAACTATTCTAATTGAACATTCATCATTTTAGTTGAAAATTCATCTGAATTGTTTGTAAATTCGTTATTTTTTATTTGAAAATCAATTTTTTAAACTGTAAATTTAACTATTACTTTTTTGGTTGCAAAGTCAACTATTTGGTTGGGAATTGATCTTTTTTAGTTGAAAATTCAACTATTGGTTGAAAATTAATGTATTTTGTTGAAAATTGAGCGTTTTCTAAAACATTTTCCGTTTATCTTAGGAATGGTTGAATCTTCCAGAATTGGGAGTCAGAACTTGGTAAATCTAAAGAAACACGTTTAGAAAGAAAAAAAAGTGTTCATTTTCAATAAAAAGTATAACAACTGCCACTCGACTGATATGAATGAAGTTGTGTAAAAATTAATTGTGGGTCCGCAAAAGTGGATCATTTTGATCTGAAGTTGATGATCAGAATTATGTGCAATGATTCGATAACCCAGGCATTACTATGTATGCTTTCATTGTTTTTATATATTCAAATTGCATATTTTATAAAAAAATGGAATACGAAATTGTTTATTCAACCACACAAAAATCAATTATTGGTTTCTTTCTAATGAGTTTCTTGTATTTCTTTACTTCTTAATTTCTTCGTTTGAACTGTTTTTGGTACATTACACACATGATGGGGCAATGAACCAGGAATAGTCCTATAATCAAAATGTAACGCGACACCTAGTGGTTAGTTTTAGAAGAACTTCGTAGTGCCTCTGACCGTTTGATTTAATCGCCTCATTATAGCAGTGACTTCGAGTAATTGACTGTATTAAATTTAATAATCCAACCCGGTGGTGTTATCCAGCCAAAGCGACGATACCGCGTGGGCGCAAACCGTGACTTCGACTCTATTACTTAATGATGTCGCCCAGACTCTGTTTGTCCAGGACAAAAATGTTTTCACAGAATGTGGATTACCATGAAGCTGAATAATATTTTGCTTGAATGTCTCACACATAGAGAAAAATGGATGTTTACCCTTACCATCTAGATGTTTCCGGTTAACATATTTAATGTTTAAGTATAGGGCAGCCATATAGATGTTAAAGGTTAGCTTTTGTGGATATCAAAGTTATGCAATGCAGAGTTCTTACCTCGAAGAATTTTTTGAAGAAACTGCATTTCCGTGAATAATTTCACTATATCCAAAAAACAGACAGCATTATTATTACTATCCTGTTACCAAAATTTTGTGATTATCATTTTTCCACAAGTTTACATATAACACGAAACATTGACTATAAGCTTCATCAAGTGGCCGCTAGAGGGATGGCGTTTTCCTGCAATTTTCTTGAAGCAACTGCGCTTGCATCAACCGTTTTACTGCGTCCAAAAAATATACAGCATTATTATTACTATTCTGTTATCAAAATATTTATAATTATCATTTTTCTACACTGTGACATACGACACGAAATGTCATCGAACCACATTGACTATAAGCTTCATCAGGCGACCGGCAGATGTCTGGCGTGTTTTCCGGTACGAGTTTAACATCTTGGATGTTTCAGTTCAGCATAAAAATATATTTAAGCCTAACATTTTAAATAAATAGTAGAACTGGAACCTGGGATGAAGAACGATTTCGGGCATGGCCTACATTGGCCTTGATCTTAAGTCCAGGGAATCCAAACGTAAACAGGCAGGGCCACATGGACGATTTCTGTTGGATTTGGAGGCATGACGCAACCTAATGCAACTAACGCGCTGAGAGTGCGGTGCTGCTGCTGTTTGTCACGCTTGACTGAGCAAGCCTCTCTTTCGGCCGCTCGGCTCTTCTCATCACGAAACTGCGGAGGCCATCATTTCTAGGAATATCTTAAATCAGATGTTTCAAATTTAGGTTCCAGTGTACTATTGAACATCCATTTTCCTCCGTGCAGCCTGATTTTTATTAAAAAGTCATCGTTTTGGTAGAAAATTCAACTGTTTTGTTGAACATTCATCTTTTTGCATAGAAAATTCGACTTTTCAATTGAAAATTCTCATCTTTGGTAGAAATGTCATCTTCTTGGTTTAAAATTCATCTTTCTTGGTTGAAAATAAACTGTTTTGTTAAAAAATCATCTGACTTCTAAAAAGTTCGTCTTTTTTGACTTGGAAATTCAACTATTTGTATCAAAAACGCAAATGGCTTTAGTTGGAATTTAATCTTTTTTGTTTGGGAATTCGATCATTTGATTGAAAATTCAACTATTTTGTAAAAATGCAACCATATTGTTGGAAATTTAATTATTTTGTAAAAAATTTAATATTATATTATATTTTGTTAAAAAGTCACCTTTCTTGGTCGATAATTTAACTTTTTTGTTGAACAATCCTCTTTGTGAATACAAATTTTATCTTTTTTGGTAGAAATATTACGTTTCTTGGTTGAAAATAAACTCTTTTGATTAAAAATACAACAATTTAATCAAAAAGTCATATTTTTTGGTCGAAAATTGAACTCCTTTGTTGAACATTCGTATTTTCGGATAGAAAATTCGTCCTTTTGTATTTAGAAAATTCGTGCCTTTGGATTGAAAGTGTATCTCTGCGGGTTCAAAAGTCTACAACTATATCTTTGGTTAAAAATGATTATTATTTAGTTGAAAATTTAATTTTTTTATTCAAAATTCAACAATTTTTTACAAGGTTATCCTTTTTGGAAGAGAATTTAGCAGTTTTGTTGAAATTTCGTCTTTATTAAGTTCAAAATTCAACTATTTGGTTAAAAATTAATTTTTTAGTTGAAAATTCAACTGTTTTGTAAAAACTTCTTCTTTTTGGCTTGAAAATTCAACTATTTCTGTAGAAAAAACAACTATTTGGTTGAAAATTCACTTATTTTGCTCTAATACGTTTTTCCGGTTAAAAATTCAACTCTGTAGTTGAGAATTAACTTTTTTGTTAAAAATTAATACTTCTGGGTTGAAAATTTAATTGGTTTGTAGAAAAATCGTTTTTTTTTTTGTCTGACCATTGAACTATTTTGGCTGAAAATTAACTTCGTTGTTAAAAATTGATATTTTTGGGTTGAAAATAGAACTGTTTGCAGAAAAATCGTCTTTTTGGCTGAAAAATTGAACAATTTTGTAGAAAATTCAACGGTTTTGTTGAAAATTGACTTTATTGTTGATAATTCATTTTTTTCGATTTAAAAATTGACTTTTCTGTTGAAAATACATATTTTTTATTTGAAAATTCAATTGGTTTGTAGAAAATTCTTTTTTTTTTTGCTGACCATTGAACTATTTTGGTTAAAAATTCAACTATTTCATTCAAAATGCATTTATTGGGCTGGAAATTCAACTATTTTGGTTGAAAATTATCTTTTGTTTCGAAAATTCATATTCTAGGGTTGAAAATTCAACTTTTTTCGTAAAAACTTCTTCCTTTTTTGCTTAAAAATTCATCAATTTGGTAGAAAATTCGACTATTTGATTGAAAAGTAACTTTTTTTTTCAATTTCGTATTTTCAGGTTGAAAATTCGTTTTTCTTTTTGTTTGAAAATTCATCTCTTCGTGTTAACAATTCACCAATTATTTTTTGAAAATTATTCGTCTTCTGTAGTTCAATTTAATTGTTTTTTATTTAAAATACAAATTTTGTTCATTATAATATATACTATACCTTTTTTCTCCAAAATTTATCTTTTTTGGATGAAAATTCAATTCCTGTGTTATGGATTAAACTATTTTGTTAAAAATAAAATTTTTTTTTAACAAATTTTTTTAAATCTAAAGTTCACCTTTTTTTTGCTGTTGGAAATTTGATCTTTTCCGGTTAAAAATTGAACTTTTTAGTTGCAAATTCATGTATTTTCTTGAAAATTCGTCTTTTTGTGGAAAATGAATCTTCTTCTTTGATTATTTTTGTTCTTGGTTAAAAATTCAACTTGGTTAAAAATGTATCCATTTTGTTGGAAATGCAATATATTTCGGCTTGAAATCTTAAAAATTTAAAGCGTTTCAAATTGAATTTAATATGGTACCTAAATCAATTTTATTTAAAAAAGTGTATTCTCCTATTTTCGTGAAGAATCACTATTTCATATATTTCCCCTGTTTTGTGAGCATTTTGGGCTTTGAAGTCTGCATATGAAATCGCCATTAAGAGGGTGTATATTAAATTTTATATACATTCATGCCAATCGCTTAGAAGAAAAATGAGATAATTCCAGTTTACACAAAATCAAAATAAGTTCTTCAAGTTAACCAAAAATAAAATTGGATTTTAAGTCGGAAAGTTCAATTGAGCAAATAAATAACGAACGTAACCTACGATCGACTGTACCCACATTAAATTTCTACCATTTACAGCGAATTTTGGAAAAAGTTCCACAAGTACGTTGCACTTTAATTATAAATAACAATTCAGTCGACGAATTTTAGATGATTACTTTATTTGCGAATATTCGACAAGATTTAAAGAAATGAACGCACTTTAAGTTTTCACGCACACTGCTTTACCGACCTGTATATTAAATTTAATACACATGCCTATTAAATTTACTGCACTAATGTATGTTACATTTCAGTAGCGGTATGGTGCATATTTGCTTCACACACATGTATATTAAACCTGATACAGATTTTTCTAACAGTGTACCTTAAAGTGTTTTTCATGTCCTCCCATGATTGTAATAATTGTGAGATCTCCTTTGCTATTTCTTTTCTCTAATTAATCAAGATTTTCAATTCAGCGACGATCTCTTGATAGGATTTTTTTTTTCTTAGTGAGAGACTTGATTTGTAAGCGTAAATGCATGCATTAGTCGGACGAGTATGCGACATTTGCAAATTGTACGTAAATGTCACGCTACGCCTTTCGCATCACTCGACTCGAGCCCTCGTGGAAGCGGCGTGGCGTTACCCGCTATTACGAATCTCTACTTCTTAGACAGTTACGTGGCGCTAATTGGCAAGTCTGTCAATCCATTCTCACTCAGTTCTCTCTAAAATGAGGATCAGCGTCTCTGCTCAACTCAAAGCAAAGGGAATTAACCTTTTATTGTTGATAAAGAGGCAAGCTTATTAATAGCGTATGACGGAAATGAGCGTCGTTTACATAAATATTTTTAATTCCATGCAAGTGCATTGAAAAATAAAGTCGGGGACAAAAGCCCTCACTTCTTTTGATTGCAACTCGCTCAAAAGACTCTCTGAATTGTTCAATAAAAAGTACCTGAAAGCTTAAAGTCATCTACATTCAACGATATTATCGATTTTAAATAACGAAATAAACATTCTTTAATGCAATGTATTTTTCAAAATTCTGAAATATTCCCTCATTTACTTTCTACGGAGATTTATTTACAAATAGTTTATCTTGAGAATGAATTGAGATAGCAAGCCGTTTAATGGCCCAAATGTGCAGCTGTATGATGCGAGTGCAGTGAAATAATTAAATTGACGGTAACATCATTGTTAGGCAAGAAATAACATTTTGAATATTTCTGGCTAATCAATGTTGGCGTGTGGGCCAACATAGCAGTACAAGTAGTTAGAAAAAGTACCCTTCCAATGACAATAGTAACTCCAAACTCCAACACTGATTAAAATCAGAAATATCCAAAATTACATTTTTTGCCAAACAATGATTTTAACAGAAATTTAATTATGGCACTGCACTCAGATCATAAAACTGCACATGTGGAGCCATTAAACGGCTTCCTATCTTCATTTGTTCTCAAGATAAAGTATTTGTAAGTAAATCCCTGTAAAAAGTAAATTATTGAATGTTTTAGATTTTCGAAAAACTTATTGCATTAAAGAATGTTGAAAGAATATCTATGAATTTTTTCAGATTTTTCCTCACATCGACCGCTTTCTGGGAACAAGTGAAAGTCGACGCTTGAAAAAGGAGGCCGAAAACCCCTGTTTTTTCTATGTTTTGCCCTCTAACAATAGACAATAATTTTTTTGGATAAAAGTGATCATATCGTTGAATTCAGGGGCCTCAACTTTTGGCCCCGACATTAGTAATTATTGTGTCTATTATTTTATAATAATCTTGGCCCTTTGCGTTATTTCGGATTTGCCGGCTCCTTTCTATGCGCCTTGCAGAATCTTCTTAATTGTCCGTTCACTCTCTTTTGCCTCATCCCAGGGAAACAAGTATTAATAAGCTTAAGCTGAATATTCATAAAGTCTTTGACACAGGCAATGCAATTTTCTATCGTCAAACACTATCAGTGTAATTATCTGAAAATTAATTATTATTGCGTGACTAAAATATCTCCTCATAAGCAAGGCATGAAATTAAACAAGGCTGCTTAACTTTCCTGATGAAGTTGCACCCTGACTATTAATATTTATATATTTTTTTTGTAGAATTTAGTCATCCTGGGTTGTCACCTATTCATATTTTTTTACCCATTGTATTTTTAACCAACTAGGTGAATTTTCAAGCCAAAAAGACGGATTTTTCAAAAGAATTTTCGATACCAAATTTTTTCGTCAGCTAAGAGATAAAGTTTCAACCAAGAAATATGACTTTGCTGTCATAAAAGATGAATTTTTAATAAAAAGGACGAATTTTTAACAAAAACAGTTGAATTTCCGACCAAAAAAGAAGACAAAACAGCTGAATTTTCTACCCGAAAATACTACTTTTCAATAAAAACGTTAATTTACGACGAAATAGTTGCGTTTTCAACCAAATAATTTAATTTTTTAGATGACAGTTGAATTTTCAATAAGAAGTATAAATTTTCAATCTAAAAGGACGCAGTTCCTGTCTAAATAGACGAATGTTAAAAAAAAAACACTTGAATTATCGAACAAAAAACATTTCTTTTCAACAAAATAATTTAATTTTCAACAAAATAATTTAATTTTCAACAAAATACTTAAATTTTGAACCAAATAGTTGAATTTCGAATCTAAAAAGTCGAATGTTTTAGAAATCAGTTGACTTTTAAACCCGAAAATATGAACTTTCAAAATAAAAGTTAATTTTCACTCAAGAAAGATTAGTTTTGTACCAAACAGTTAAACTTTAGAAAAAGAGACGCTAAAAAGACAAATTTTTTAGACAGCAGCTCAATTTTCTAGTCGAATAGTTGAATTTTCGATAAAATCGTTTAATTTTTAACCAAATTGCTGAATTTTCATAAAAAAGACGAATTTTCAACAAAATACATGAATTTCCAACAAAGAAAGATAAGTTTCCAACCTAAAATGGAATAGTTTAAATTTTCAGTTTGAAAAACTACTTTTAAACAAACAAACAAAAAAACATTTTCCCACTAGGTGAACTCAACTAGAAAAGGCGAGTTTAAAAAATAAAATTTGAATCCTCAACCAAAATGACGAGTTTTCAACAAACAAGATTAATTTTCTACCCAATCAGACGAACATTTAAAGTAATATCTTTTTAATCGGAATAGATGAATTTTCAACCAAACAGTTGTATTTTCAACTAAAAAAGATAAGTTGTCAACCATAAATGGAATCGGTTAATTTTCAGTTTAAAAAACTACCTTTAAAGAACAAAAATGAATTTTCAACCAGTTGAATTCAACTAGAGAAGGCGAATTTTTGACAGAATAGTTTAATCCTTAACCAAAAGACGAATTTCCAACAAACTACATGAATTTCCAACAAAAAAAGATAAGTTTGCAACCTAAAATGGAATAGTTTAAATTTTCAGTTTAAACAAATACTTTGAAAAAAAAGAAAAACATTTTCCCACTAGGTTAATTCAACTTGAAAATGCGAGTTTAAATAAAAAGTTGAATCCTCAACCAAAATGACGAATTTTCAACAAACAAAATTAATTTTTTACTCAATAAGACGAACATTAAAAAAAAATAACTTTTTAACCGGAAAAGATGAATTTTTCAACCAAACAGTTGTATTTTCAACTAAAAAAGATAAGTTGTCAACCGCAAATGGAATCGGTTAATTTTCAGTTGAAAAAACTATCTTTAAAGAAAAAAAATATGAATTTCAACCAGTTGAATTCAACTAGAGAATGCGAATTTTTGACAGAATAGTTCAATCTTTAACCAAAATGATGACTTTTCAACAAAATACGGAAATTTTCTACCAAGTAGTTGAATTTGCGTCTTATAAAGGACAAATTTTCAACCAAAAATGGATTAGCTCCATTTTCAGATAAATAGTTATATAGTATAGTTAAATGTTTAATCAATGGATAAAAAATTCCTAAAAATCACATAAGTTATATCCAACAGACTTATCTTCAAATTTTGATACTAATCGGTTGAATAATGTAGGCTGATTACTAAAAGCGATAAATTTGTTATATTTGTTATATATATATATATAACAAATATAACATATATATATATATTTACATGTATGATATCTAGCGTTCTTACAAGAAAAGTCATTCGCGTTTTTTTTTATTGGTGGCGGATTCACTGCCGCGAATATTGATTAAATAATTCACAGACTGATAATCAAAGGGGTTATTCAAGTATTATTTAATGTCTTGCAAGGGTGTAGGGTCAGAATGGTTAAAAAAAATTCCATATTTAATTCCTCAAAAACCCTGGAATTGTCAGGGAATTTTTCAGAGTTTGAGTGCACACATCTACTTGATAATGTTTGGTTAACTTAGTTAATTTTTTATGATTTTTAGATGAGAATTGCACATTCCAGGCATTGCTTAGTCACTCATTTTCTGAACCTCAGACCCAGGTACCCTTCAGAAACGTGGCACGTGGCTTAATTGACTTTCACATAACTTTGGCGAGACTCAATGAAACAGGACATCCCTGGAATTCAAGCAATGCCCGTGAGCCAATTGTCTTATCGATCGAGCGTAGGCCGCTTTCCGGTTCGATCTAGCACGTCCTAACTTCTTTTAAAGAAAAGGGGGAAAAAAAGAAAAAGTCGAAACGAACCAAGGGTAAGGCTGGAATAAGGTTGGGGATCGCAAAATTGGGGAGGGCGTTTGATTTATAGCGGTTAGATCTTCACCCCTCACGAGACTATGCTCCTAAAAACCCTACTCAGCGCGCTTGAGTTTCGCGAATTTAGTCCTTTTGGCACCAGCACTAGCAGCAACCCTCCATTCCTACCTCCACCTTTACCTTTAGATAGGCCCCCGTTCCGCCCTTCAAAATATTGCCAGCACGTGCAAAGCCGCATCGTGCGTCGATAAGCACTTTAGTACTGTGCTTGCAAATAACGCGGAAGAGAGACCATGGTTATTTCCATCGGAATCTTAATAGGATTTCCTTAGAATGTTGATATTTTTATTAGAGTTATTTTTGGTAGCTTTTCAAATGAAATTTAAGATCAAACTTCCTTTCTGTGTTCAGATTAGACATTTTTAAAAGGACAAGCCTAAGAAACCTTTTTTTACAATCAAATTATTGCAGGACTTGCACCGCCCCTCCCCCGACAATAGGAGATTTGTCCGGAAAGTATCCGACCTTGGGCTCTAACTTTGTACCTAGTTGTCCTATTGTCAAAAACAGGTATTTACCATTTAGGGTGGGACCTCTGTGAGGACTCCTACTAAGCGACCCGGACCTGTGAATATTTAGTCGACTAGTGTACGCAGTTGCGTAAACGTCTTACCACGTACGCATCCCATTTCAGGATGACGGAACGCACCGAAAAAAGTGTGTGCATTTAATTTTTCCAAAACCATAGCCATTCATGTTCGGAAACCATCGTTATGATTCGGAAAGTGTATGGTGATGAGTGGATGAGTGACACACAAATTAAAGAGTGGTTTAGGCGATTTAGGGTGGCCTTACTTCAGTGGAAAGTGACCCACGCTCTTGTAGGCATTTTGAGCCTGATGTGGGGAAAAGTGTGGAATAGGTCCTGCACCACGATAAAGCACTTGCCCATTAATCGCAGCTTATTCAGCTATTTCTGGTGAAACTTCGACAGCCCCCATACAGTCCTTACCTGGTTCCTTGTTATTTCTGGCTATTTTCCAAATTCAAGTATCTTCCAAAAGGAAAACGACATCAAATCATAGAGGAAATAAAACAGAATGCGGTGAAGCAGCTGTTAGCTATTCCGAAAGGCGACTTTAAGGAGTGCTTGCAAAGGTGGGAGGATCGCTGGAAGAAGATAGTGGCTTCCAAAGGGGAGTACTTTGAAGGGGATATCATCCTTATTCATCAGAATTATTTCTTACTCCTGGTAAACCACAAGGTCAGATACTTTACGGACAGACGGAAAATCGGTAATTTGTGATACTCTAACAATTAAAAATAGTTCTTCAGATAAATGTTTGCTGAATACAAAAGGTGACGATTAAAAGTAGAAAGTCCAAAGATATAATTTTCACAGAATTCGAAACGAGAATCTTCTAAAATATTTCAAATACCATCAATCAATGTCTTACTTTTTAATTTTGCATCACACTTAGTCGTATTGAGTATGACCCCAACTTTTTTATCTTAACCATTTTTATAGACAGTATTTTACTTTTTTTTTGTAAAGAAGAAATCATTCTTCAATTTTCCTCTAAAATTATGAACCTAAGGAACTACATCATGAAGGGGGAAAAATTTGTTTTTTTATGCTACCAACCTTTTTTGTTGTTACCTTACATCATTTTTGTGGATAATATTCAACTTTTTCATGAAGAAGAGAGCTGTTCTTTACATTTTCTTGTAAATTGTTGTGATAAAAATAGTTCAAGAAAAAAAAGTTAACAAGAAAAAAGCAATGTTCCTCCCCTAATAATGTAATCGCTAAATTTAATTAAACAGAAAAATTGAAAAATGAGTTTTCTACATTAGTATTAGCTTCTGTGTAGATGTGGAGGATCATTATTGTGGTGAGAGAATAATAAATCCTCTTGGGAAATTTCAATAATGTGATTATCATAGAAGAATTCGTACCTGTGTAAAATAAAAAAGAGAAATACTGTCCATAAAAAGGGTTTAATATATAGGGGGAAAAAAACAGATTAAGAGAAATGTAAAAGTGAACTTTTTCCCCCTTATAATTTATCTTCATACTTCCTAAAGTTAATATTTGTTTTAGAGGAAACCTAAAAAACGCCCTGGAATTGAAGATATTTTAAGTAACCTAAAAAAGTGAATTAAATAAGTATTCCACTGTTTGCAACTTGTTCAAAAATGTAGACTACTTATTGTTCCTTCTTGGGGGCACAGAGGCAACTTTTTCTACTTTTTTGAAAGTTATAAAGTATTGCGAGACCTGTTGTTAGGTTAAACTAAAATACAGCTACCTATAAAAATATTGTTTTAAATTTTCCGATTTGTATAAAAGTCACAACACAAACCGATTCTTTACGTGAACCAACGGAACTTTAGATTCTTTCAGGCAATAAAACTTTAAAACAAGCTTACCTATTTTCTTCGGAGTTTGAATCTTTCAAAGTTTGTATATTAAATTTAGAATAAGCGAACAAAACATGATAAATGAATTTGTTAGAAAAAATGAGTTATGCATGATTTTAGCATTTTCAGAACTCGCGGAATATGATTATTGATCATTGGTTCACAAAAGAATTCTATCCATTCATTTCGTACTAAAGTGCATACATCCAAGCTACTAGATTCAATAATTCGATAATATTGGATAACCAGATAGATGGTTTCCTCTATACATGATGCTATTTGAATTTTCCTTCTATTTCTTGTGTTTTTAAAATACAGCATTTGTTTAATTATTAAGGAATCATCTCAAATGGATTTATCATGTTTTGTTCGCTTACTTCTCAAATATGTTCCTATATGTTGATATGAAAACTCAAAAAGTAGGCATTATTATGCTGAAAGTTCTTTGAAAATTCAATTTTATATTGTTTGAGAAAATGATTTGTCAGTCGTTTTATTAGGTTAGTAAATAAAGATTTGAATTGAGACTTACACTTTCATAAAAATTGGATATTCTGACTATTTTTCTGAAGAAAATCGGTTTTGAAGTTTCACAAAACCTACACGACGTGCAATATTCAAATCTCACCTTCCAATCACCACAGGTGATTGCTGCACCCACGCGTGTCAAGGAAAATTTATTAAGGAAAAGATGGTGCTTTGCTACTAACGAGACAACTTTGCTTAACAATTGCAATCTTGTATGAAATCTTGTGTAATGAAAGAAGAATGCTGTCGAATATTAAGTGTTTGGCTTCTTTCCGGGTTCCGGGTCTTTGTTATTATTTCCTTTTGAAGCCATTAGTAAGCATTGTGCACTGAAAAACAAGCACTTCTAGTTTTTCTGTAACTTTTGTTGTATTTTTATAACAAATTTTATTCAAGACAATATGACTTTCATACTATCTTTTTATTTTGTAAAAAATGTTGTTTTTATAGCCAAAGTCGTTAAAGTGAACCTTTCACACGTACACTACTGACTACACCCACCAGATGTTCAGTTGCCAATCAAAAAGACAGGGTTGTAAGGTTTTACGAGGCGATATACTGGATCGAATATCGTCTGGCTTGTAAACTAAAATTTAAGTATAATGCTCTGCTTCAAATATTTTATAATTTTCAAAATAATTGTTTTATCTTCAATTGTCCGTCTCCAAAATCGACTTTTCAAAGATTTACCCATTAGGATGCCTCATGAAATCCTTTTTCTAGATTTTATAAAACATTAGATCGGCCATGGAGGTTCTTATGCCGACAATTTGACTTTTTATTGTTTTTTAATTTTCATTTCTACGTTTTTAACCATCTCATTTTGTGTATCAGAGCAAAACAAATTTCGAGGATGGTATATAACCCTTAAAGTTTCGATTTTATGATAAATTTGAGATTAAGAGGTCAAATTCAGCCCTGAGAAAATTTTTGAAATTATTAAACTGTTATGAAATACTACTGACCTTACTCAAAAAAATTTTTACTATTTAAAAAAATGTAAGCAATTCTTGTCCTACAATTATAAAATTAGTTTTTTTTCCTCAAAAAATCGTTAAATTCATGAAAAGAATTCTTAATACAGAATAAAAATTTCAAATAAATATTTGTTTTTTAAGTTCATTTGCTCATTGTTTTTTAGGTTATATAAATATAACTTACCTAAGGTTGTTGGGAAAACTCAAAAGGTTTTTGAATTTAAACTATTTTCAACCAAAAAAGATGAATTCTCGACAAAAATTGTAATAATTGATATTTCAATCAAAAATATTTTTATTTTAAATCAAAAATAGTTGAATTTAAATAAGAAAAACAAATTTTGAAGAAAGTGGATGAATATTTGCCCAAAAAAGATTTTTTATTCAAGAAAGAAAAAAATGTCAACCAAATTATAATTCAAGGGGAAACATAATTTTTAATACAAAATAAATATTTCGATTGACCATGTATTTTTTAAGCTTATTTCTTTATTCGGTTTTAAGTTTATCAAAATATAATTTTTCTAGGATTCTCTGGAAAATTCAAAAATATTTTAGAAGATTTCAGATATGTCAGAAAAATATCTTGAAAATTTCTAAGAAATTTTTTTATGTTACAGGATTTTGAACATTTTTGGAAAAATATCGAGTCAGTTTAAAATATATTTAAAACATGTAGAAGTTGGGAAGAATGTTGAAAATATTTTATTCATTTTCGGAAATCTTTCAAAGTTTAAAAATATGTTTAGTATCTTCAAATCTTCTAAAATTCCCAAATATCTTTTAAACTGAATCAAATTGTTCCTCAAATTTTGTAAAATATTTTAAGATTTAAAAAATTTCCTTTAAATCTTCCAGATTCTTTTTTGACAATTTTGAATCTTAAGAATTTTATTTAGTATCTTGAAATCCTTCAAAATCCTTAAAAAGCTTCAACAGTTCATTTCGAAATCTTCAAAAGTCTACATATTGATTTCAATTTTTTTAAATGTTTTAAATTTTTTAAATAAAAACAAAATTTAACTTCTAAATCTATTAAAATGATTCGAATGTTTCCTAAAATGTTTGAAAAATCTTTAAAAAATTAAAAAATATTGTCCTTAAATCTTCCAGATTTTTTTTGACAAGTTTGAAAATATTTGAAATGTTTTAAAATATTTTTAAATAACCTATCATAACTATTTTTCCAACATAAAAAATCATTTAAAATTTATCAAGAAATTTGAAGTAAATTTTATTATTATCTTGAAATCTTTCAAAATCATTCAAATGCTTCAAAATTTCATTCAGAAATCTTCAAAAATGTACATATTGATTTAATTTTTTTGAAAACTTTAAATCTTTTAAAATGATTCGTATTATTCCTAAAATTTTGGAAAAATCTTTAAAAATTACAAAGTTACCTCAAAATCTTCCAGATTCTTTTCTGAGAATGTTGAAAAATCTTTAGAAATATTAATAAATCTTTCTAAATCAACTCATAAAATTAATTTCGAAAACTAAAAAGTAATTTAAAATTATCCCAGGAATCTTAAGAAATTTTTCAATTTTACAAATTTTTAAAAATCTTTTCAAGTTGAAAATTATTTTTTTAATCTTTTACAAATTTCTAAATACCTCTTAAATTTACTCGAATATTTAAAAAAAAATTTTAATCTTGCGAAATTGAAAAGTTTCGCTTTAAAATATTCTAAAATCTTTTTTGAAATTTCAGGAACTCAATTCAATTTTTTTATAATCTTTTTAAATTTTCTCTTAATATTATTTTTTCAACATAAAAAATAATGTTCTCAGAAATCTTAAAAAAAAATTAACCTCTTGAAACCTTTCAAAATTCTTTAAAGGGTTTTCTTTAAGGGTGTTCATACCCACCTTAATTTTTTTTCATAACGAACAAAAATTGAGGGTTACATGACACCTTGATGATAAAATTACTGCATTGTACAGGGTAAGATAGTTAAAATTGTAGAAATACAAATTTTACAACTTTATAAATTCAAATTTTCAGAATGACATTTCGGATTCAAGGTTTTAGAAAATTAAAAAAAAGAATCGCATGAAGTTTACTATGATCCATTCCTCGCTGATTCAGAATTAGAGAGTAACTTTTACGAACCTCATCTAGTTAAAAAATGAGAAGTCATAAAAACTTTTATGGTGTCGTATATAAAAGATCCAAATGGACTTAAAAATTCCATTTCTATGGCGGTTTAATGACTCTTTCATTATTTAAGCACAGCACTTGAACATTGGATTTACAACGAACTGTGGGTTTTTCTTTCTAGAAGCAGATTTGAATCTTCCAAAATGGATTTTGAGATAAGTAACAAGATTTTGCAAAGCATAGCTCAAGTCTGCTTTAATGATAGGATCGAAAAGAGAGATAGTCGAGAAAGACCCTAGGGAGGCATGTACGCCACCGACCCTTCTTTCTCCGGTCTTTGTTCATCTTCAACAGGAACCTGACGTGGTATCAGTTTATACTTTATAGGTATCTTTCCGAGTTAACTCGTAAACCCGAGGACATCGCACCGGGTGATGAAAACGCTAAACGAACCCTCCTTTTCGCCATTATTTTTTTAGGGAGCAGGAAATAATATCTCATTCAGTTTTCGCTGTACCTGGAAACTCATTAGGGATGTCTGCGTTTTGCTTCTTTGAAAATTACTCGTATTATTCATATTAAAGTGAGTTTGAGGGTAAATGGACAAATGAATGATTAGTTTGATATTAAGGAGGGTGTTGGGCAAGGATGTGTTATGTCCTCTTGGTTATTCATTACATATATTGATGGACAAATGTCTAAGAATGGCTCTATCAGACGAAGAATGATTTACAAAGAATGTTGAGTAGACTAAACACTAGCATGAAGACCATGGGTCGTAAAATTAACGTAAATAAATTAAAAAAATATTGTATTGGAAAGAACGGATGAGATGACAGTATGCAACATTATCTTAGACGAAGACAGGATAGAAAAAGTTAGGTGACGAAACAAGTGTATTTAGCTAAAGTGATTGGGCGGAAACGAACGATCTTGGATACTAATGGGCCCTCGTGGAGAGCTTTGCTTAGTGGATGTGTTTGGAGTAAAGAATATGGAACTTACTATGGGGTTATCAGCCAATTTGTGTATTTTTGTGTGAATGGTGACGTATGATGACTTTTTGAAGCTCTTCGCCTGGGATGATCGCGAGAGAGATTGATCAGCGACTCGTGTTGGAGCGATGTTGCAGAACGATCCTGCTGTTTGAATGAGCAACCCGGGAATTCAAAATTGATTTGGCAGGAATTTGGCTTAATGGTATAATAATAGTATTGATTCCTAAAAATTTTTAATTTCTGAAAAAAGATCTTTCTCCTTCACTCCGGTGGGAATCGAACCCCACGTCTTCCGATTGCCGGTCGGGTGCTTTAACCATTAAGCTACTAGAGAGATCGAAGGCTGATACTTTTTTCAGATATACGCTTAGTGGTTAAAGCACCCGATCTGCAATCGGAAGATGTGAGATTCGATTCCCACCGGAGCGAAGGAGAAAGATCTTTTTTCAGAAATTACAAATCTTTCATTTATAAATTTTGAAACTCCATCTAGTCTGAAATGACTTTAAGAATTTCTGTTATTTAAGGAGTTACCTTAGATTGATATTGTTGATTTCCAGTTTCACAGTTCGTGAAAGATATCTACATATTATCGATCGTTACCAACTCCGATGATAATACAGATTCCTTCTAATAATGAGTCCATTTTTGTGGTTGATCAAGTGAACCTGACCGCAAGATTTGATTTGACCCCCCCCCCCCCTCTAACTACTATGATTTTATAAACTTAGAAAATGAACATACATGTGGAAATTCTGTTAATTAAATAAATGTGAAACCTTAATGAAATTAGATTTAGAAAAGAATATTTGCCAATAACCAGTAAGTCTTACAAAAGTATAGTTTTATAATTTTTTTTATCAGGCATACATCTTATGGTTAAAATTTTTATCATTTGATTGGAAATGTAACTGTTTTGTTGAAAACTTCGTCTGCTTAGGAACTATTTAGTTAACAAAAATTAGTTATTTGGTTGACAATTAACTTGTTTTTTGTTGAAAATTCGTCTTTTTGGCATGAAAATTCAATATTCTGGATGATTTTTTTTGTTGGGATTTTATCTTGTGTTTAAAAATTGCATTGTCTGGTATACAATTTTATTATATTATCATGTATTTTTGGGTTGAAAATTCAACTACTTTGATAGAAAATTAAACCTTTTGGTTGAAAATGAAATAATTTGAAAATTAATTAATTGCCTAGTAGAAAATTCGTCTTTTTAGTTGAAAAAATTCATCTGTTATCGTAGAAATGTCATATTTTTTGCCTAAAAATGCAAGTTTTTTATCGAAAATTAATCTGTTCTAGTTGAGGCTTACATTTTTTTTTCGATTTTTGGATTTTTTCATGCTCTGCTTTCGGTGCATAAAATTATTCACAATACAGCAGATTTTATTTCGATCTTGAATGAACTACTTAGTTGAAAGTAATTCGTTTGTTTGGTTAAAAACTTATCATTTTAGTTGAAAAAAAATTTTTATTAGAAAATTTAACTATTTCATTGCAACTTTTTTCTTTTTTTTTTTGAAAAAGAAAACAAAAACAAATTTTAGCTGCAAATTTTACTATTCCATGTTTGATTAAAAATTTATTTTCTCTAGTTAGAAATTCAACTATTTAGTTGAAATATCAGGTATTTCGTCGAAAATTCCTCTTTTTTGTTTGAATATTAATCTTTTTGGTAAAAATTCCTCTTTTTTGTCAAAAAATAATCTTCTTGATTGAAATTTTATCTTTTTGTTTGAAAATTAATTTCTTTGGTTGAAAATTTAACTATTTTGTTAAAAGTGCGTATTTCTTTTATTGAAAATTAATGATTTTTAACTGCAAAATTTAGTATTCCATTATTGGTTAAAAATCCATCTCCTTTGTTAAAAATTCAACTATTTGTTAGAAAATTTATGTCTTTTGTTAAGAATTCATCTTTTTTAGTAGAAAATTAATCTTTTTTTTTTTTAAATTGAAAAAATTTGGATATAAATGCAACTGTTTGGTTACAAATGCGTTTTTTGGGTATAAGGTTCACCATTTTAGTTAAAATTAATTTCTTTGTGTTTATAACTCTTCTTTTTTGGGTTCAAAAATCAACTTTTTTATAGAAAATTCTTCTTTTTTTTTGCCTTAAAATTTAACAATTTTGTTGGAAGTTGACTTTTTTTAAAGTCATATTTTTAATTTAAAAACTCAACTTTCTTGTACAAAAGTCATCTTTTTGGTTTGAAAATTCAACATTTTGGTTTTAACTTCGTCTAATTTGTTGAAAATTCGTTTTTCTCGGTAGAAAATTAAAATTTTTCGTTGGAAATTCTGTATGACTATCGTCACTAGAAGTCTTTAATATAAATTTATCAACAAACATTATTTTGCATTAACATTATTGATCTCTTAGGTGTAAGGTTATTTTTATACTTGAAACCCAATTTAATTAAGGTTCAGGGAAAATGAAAAACTGTTCAGGGAAGAATTTGGAAAAATCAGGGAATATCCAAATTGGGATTTCAAAACTTACATTGAAATTTCAATAAGGCTATTTAAATTTCAGTGTTACATGAAATTTCAATAAGTTCTTCACTAACCGTAGTGTAAAAAGCTTCACTAACATTTTCATGAAATTTCATGAACTTACTGCTAACAGTGTAATTGTAAATTGCATTCACTTGTCCCTTTGGTGAAAACGCACATTTTGCGTGTAAAATGATTTAGTTTGAATTGTGCCCGGTACTTTGTGAGAAGCCATGTTGCATACAGGAAAAAGGATAAAACCGAGGTTTTCGTTTCATGAAAGAGACTTCTTCTATACCTATGTGTCAACACGTTCGAGGATTCTGCACTTCTATACATATACATACCTTATAAGCTATGTATGTACGTTGTCGCATAGACTTATGAATAACCAGATATTTTCTAAATGGTTTTAAAAGCGGCTTAGAATCATGTTTCACGAGGAAAAAAACATTATTTATTTATAGTTGTGTGCCAAAACGACAGATTAACAAACAGTGAGAATAGAATTCTATTGAATAAAAGAAAACACACTTTTACACCCGTTTAAAAGCAGATCTTATTGATTCAAATGAATATATCGAATTCATAACATCACTCTTGAGCCAAAATAAACAATTATTGTTTAATTGAATATTCATTTAAATTAATCACAGAAAATACAAAGTGTGAATTAAACACTAGTTTCAGGGTACTATTTACCTGCAACAAAAATTATCCATGATGGTGAGAATGCTACACTACAACAAACGACATTTTTTTATTATCTCCATGTCTAAAAGTAAGACTTTCTTGTGATGTGGGTTACGAAGTGCCGACCACTTGGGGTACGACGTATCGACTACTTGTGATACGAAATGTAAAACAAAACAAACAAAACAACTCGAAATTTCATACCCCAAATCCGCGATATGTTTGAATCACAACCATGGTAAAGTAAACACCGTTCTAATTCTACCTGAAACAAAATTGATCCCTACGTTTTTACTGTTAGTATCGTCAACCGGGGCTATCATGACCGCAGGGTATTACTCCGTAGAGTTTTTTATTTTCATTTGTGTGATTCTGCTGTATATCCTATGAATATTGTCTAGAAGATGTACAGAAAGTCTTACTCTAAAAAAGTAAAATTCCACGAACTTAAATAGTATAAATGTTATACTATATTTACCCCAAAATGTACCATAATAGCCCCGTTTGATGGTGTCTGCTTTTGAACGAGCACGAAAGCTCATACTTTTGATTCCATAGCATTATTTTATGAATAAGCAAAAAGTTGAATTGGTTGTTCTTTCATATTTGTATTTGTAATTGTTTGCACTAATTGTAGATAGTATGTTGTGTACAAATTTTCGTTTTGGTGCCTGGTCTAAACTAAACTGTGCTCGCAGAAAGATCGTTCTGAGATTTTCTTTTGTCAAGGGAAGGTACAATATACATAGAAAAGTAGAAGAGAGTATTCCTTAAAAAAAAACTAGATGCTTTCAGTATCTAATTCACAAAATGGAATCATTCTTTTTGTTCAAATTTCTTTGATGTTGAAGGGGATTCCACTTAGCGTAAGGTTATCGTGAATTATATCTAGAAAACACTAACACGATCTGAAAGTTAGCCCATTAGCATTTAGATAACGTATCGAAGGAAGTCTTGAAAAGTCCCTGCATAAATTCACCTAACGAAAGCTGAAAGCTGCCGGAAAGGAAATAGTTTTCGAAAGAAGGAAGTGACTTTGTAATGCACGAAAAGAGCAAAAATTCGTAGGTCATTTCTCTGTCACTATAATATTATTACGTAGCTCCTAAAACTTTATCTGAGGATCTGGTTAAGTGCCTCGGGAGTTTCAAGAGTCTGATAACCGCAATTTCTCCGACTCACTTCGATTTTTGACTATCTGTCGACGTAGGTTTTTTAGCAGTTTGCCGAAGAAATTTTCCAAAATGTCTTTTTACAAATCAAAAAGGACACTCAAAGAAATTTCCTTTTGTGCCAGAAGGATGCTTCTTGACACAAAATGGAATTTCCTCTTAAATTTAAGGCTAAAAAGAATTTGATTTGTTTCAAAAAGAATCTTTTTGCAGCAAACATTATCCTTTTGCGACAAACTTCAATTAATCTTACACACAAATTCTGTTTGTATAAAAAACATATTCAAGTGGTTCAAATCCAAACAGACAAGAGGACGATGCTTTTCTTTCAAGACAGCTTTTCCATTAAATAGATATGTTATGGTTTTAAAATGCGTGTCCAATTTAAAAAATTTATTTTTTGGCTTGTAACAACAAATATTTAAAACTTTCTTCGGCAATTTCGTGCCAAAATCTAAGTCGACTCAGCTCATTTTTCTAGAGAACGGCTCAATTGTTATCACAATATGATACCTTAATATGCTTTATTTGTATGGCTAATGATTAATTTCGTTTTGTTTCAGGTGAGTGCAGCTCTTAGATACAATGCCAGTCGTAGTCAGTAAGTACTTTTATTGTAGTTGTGCATTATTTTAACTTAATGGACGTCCATAAACTACGTTTCCAATTATGGACTATTTTTTACACCATCTCTGTCCCTCCTCGTTGCCCACCGTAGTTTTGCCCCCTGCCCCTCAAGATAACGTATTCATTGACTAAATACGGATTACACGTTTAATCTGATTAATTCTGATTTTTCATAAAAATATGGGAATAGTAGGGGAATAAATTCAATTTAATAACATTAATGTAAATTGAAAATTGAACTCAATATGAAACGCTTTACATTCGCAAGCTTTCGAAACGGAAAATATTGCATTTTCAACAAAGAATAAAAAAACATTTTTTACAAAAAGAAATGAATTCTCAACTCAAGTAGACGAGTTTTCAACAAGAACAAAATTATTTTGTAATTTTAAACAAATTATTAAATTTTGAAGCCAAAAAGACGAATCTTTTAGAAAACAGTTGAATTCTCAAACCGAAAAGTAGAATTTTCATCAAAAAAGTTCTTTTGTAACCAAGAAATCTGACTTCTCTCCCATAAAATATGAATTCTCTACCAAAAGACGAATTTTCAACAAATTACATAAATTTTTTACTAAAGAATTGAATTTTCAACTTATGAAGGATACATTTTCCATCAAACATCGAATAGCCAAATAAACATGAATTTTCTACCAAATAGTTAAATTTTTAAACGTATAAAGGATACATTTTCTACAAAAAAAGTAATAGTTAAATGTTCGAACTAAAATTAATTTATAACCAATAAAGATCAATTTTTAACCCAGTAAATAAATTTTTAAAAAATCCACCAAGAAAATTAATGTTCTACCAAAAAAGACGAATTTTCAACAAGTGTTAAAATTCGAAGCCAAAAATACGAATTATCTGCATAAAATAGTTGAATTTTCTACCCAAAAATATGATTTTTTAACAACAAAATTAATTTTTGACCAAACTGTTATATTTTCAAATAGTTTAATTTTTAACCAAATAGTTGAATTTTGTACCAAAATAGTTTAATTTTCAATGAAAAATATGACTTTTCAACATAAAAAGTTCATTTTCTACCAAATAGTTTAATTTCCTACAAAACAGTTGAATTTTCATCAAAAAAGTTAATCTACAACAATATATAGTTGAATTCTCACCTTGATGATGAATCTTCAACCAAAAAAGAGGAATTTTCAACAGAATAGTTAATTCCTCAACAAAAACAGATTAATTTTCCACAAACAGTTGCATTTAAACCCAAAGAAGAGTAAGTTTCTACCAAGAGATGAATTTTGAACCAAAATCATGAATCTTAAAAAAAAACACGAATTTTCAACAAAATAATTGAATTTTCTACCAAAGAACACGAATTTTCAACAAAATACATGCACAAATTAGAACCAAAAATTAATTAGTTGAATTTTCAGTTCCAAAATTTATATTCCATACAAAAATTAAATAAATTTTTAACAAAAAAGTTAATTTTTCAACCAAAGAGATCTTCAACCAAAAAATTAATTTTCACGAATTAGTTCAAATTTCAACAAATTGTTGAATTTTTGAACAAAAAAATTTACTTTTTAAGAAAATAGTTCTACAGTCGAACTCAGATTTAACATCGGTTTTGGGGCTGTCTTGGACCTGACCTACCTTAACTGAACCGGATTTAGCTCAAATCTGAACGTAAACAGTTTCTGTTTTGTCACGCCTTCGTGAACCCCGCACACCCCGCGCAGCTCTAGACAAGCCTACCCGTGGCGCGGCGTCAATTCTCAGAAACGGTAAATACGGGGACGTTAACTCCGAGTTCGTCTGTACTTTCAACAAATAAATAAATTTTTAATCAAATAGTAGAATTGTTAAACAAAATATAATATAATACTAGAATTTTCAACGAAATTTAGTTGGATTTTCTTATTGGGTTCTATTAATTCAGTTCGCATTCAAGCTAAAAAACGTGGCCGGCCTCGCTGGTTACGCCGACTGAAACCCGAGGCAGGCACACACGCTTGGACATTTTTAGTCATATCTCGTGAACCCATGACGATTCTTTATGTTTTATTGGTTTGAATTGAAGATAAGACTTCAAAGATTGTGTAGTAAAAATTTCAGATTTTGCTATAAATTTCCTAGGGCATATCGTCAGTGGAAATCGAGATACAAAATTCGAGAAATTCTTGCATTTTTTTTAAAACTTCAAACATGGTATATTCTCCTTATAAGATTGTAAATATCTACATTCGGAGGCATTTGCCGCGGAATTTCATTAGCCTTTCAACGGTTTTTTTTTAAAGTTTCTCGCTCATTTTTTGAACGAGTAATCACATTTCAAAATCAGCAATTATTTTTGATAGTACTATCCTTTAAATATTAAAGTGATTTTCAAATTTACCGTTGCAGGGCTATATTTTGGAAACTTCGCAAACTTTGTTCAAATTTATCTTCAAGAAACGTACTAAACCTTATCTAAATTCGCTAAAATTGGTAACGCAGTTTATGGACGGCCCCGTAGGGACCAGGCCACTCTATAAATTCGCCTCAAAAAATACAAAATTGGCTCGGTTCATGTGGATTATTTAGATATTCATATGAAATTCGGTTCATACTGCACTAGCAAGTTTGAATGGGTGTAGTTAATACTTTTTATTGAGGTTCGACTCGCCAGGTTTCCTGAAAGGCGTGACGATACTATTTGCTCCCGAAGTGCGAGTCCAATGCAGTGCAAATTCAAATGCACCCTCGGGACTTCGAATCTGCATGCAGTCGTCGCGCAATTTTAAGCATGATACGAGGAACCAACTTTCGGCGTGACTGCGGGCTTTATTGTGGCCGAGAACCAGGTCGAAGCTCTGGCATTTTAAACTTTGCACTTACTCGTTGTTCGGCTTCGCGAGGTTACATATTGCCAGCTGTTCAGCTGCATGCAAAATTATTGCTTCACCACCCAAACTACATATTCACACTATACTACACATGTATGGGAATTACCGCCGGGAAGTCATTTGCATTTACAAGGACTCGAAAACCGTTAACGCAACTACCCATTATCCAGTTGTTAATTAAAGGAACTTCTATAAACTATGTTACCAATTTTGGGCTTTTTTTGACCCCCCACTTCTCACATCAAAAACTGGGTTTTCTATTAGAATCAATCTTTGGTTCCTAAGGAACTGCAACCAAAAAGGAACTCAAAACGATGAATTTGTTCCAAAAGAGACTTCAGTTGGACCTCAAAAGAAAACCCAATTTTAATAGAGACTTCCCTGCTGGAAATAAAAAGATAGAGATCCTATCTTTCTGAATAATTTGGAATTTTTATGACAGAAAGAGATAGAGAAAATGTATCCTATTCTATATCTTTGTTAATCTAAATTTATGTCCATTTTTTCAATACTTTTCTATCTCATCCTATTCTTCATTTATTCACGTCATTCTTTTTTCATCTCTGTCAATCTAAATCAATTTCAATCTCTTCTTCATCTCATGATATCCTACGTCTATCAACGTCTATCTTTTTCTATCTCTTTACTAATATAAATTCAAGTTTATCTTTTTCAATCCCCTCTCCTATATCTCACCCTATCCTTTATCTATCCACGTCAGTATTTTCTATCTCTCTGTTAATCTAAATTCTCATCTATCTTTTTTAATCTCCTCTACTCTATCTCATCGTATCCTACATCTATAAACGTATTTTTCTACCTCATTGTGAATCTAAATTCACGTCTATCATTGTCAATAACCTTTTCTCAATCTCGTCCTATCCTTCGTCTATCCACGTCAATCTTTTTCTATCTCTTTGTCAATCTAAATACGCTTCCATCTTTTTCAATATCCTCTTTCCTGTATGATGTATGATTTCTGATGTAAGCCATCTCATTTTATCATACATCTATCAACGTCTATCTCTTTCTATTTATTTTCAATCTAAATTCACGTCTATTTTTTCAATAACCACTTCTCTATCTGATCCGATTTTTCATCTATTCATGTGATTCATGTGATTGTTCTATCTCTGTTTATCTAAATTCCCGTGAACCCCCTTTTTTCCGTGCCAAAAAAAAGTATGCAACAAAATAGTTGTATTTTCAACAAAATAATTAAATTTTTGACAAAATAGTGGCATTTTTTTTAGTTTTAATATTTATAAAAATTTTATTTTAATTCTCAACAAAAAATGTAAAATTTGATGTTTCAACCAAACAAGATTTGAATTTTTGATCAAAATGAAAGAATGATAAATTTTCTACCATAAAGGATAAATTTTCAATACAAAAGGACGAATTTTCCACAAAACAATTAAAATTTCGATAGAAAAAGATGAGTTAACGAAACCGTTGAATTTTCAACAAAATTATTAAATTTTCGACAAAATAGTTTATTTTTTAAACAAATGGCTGAAGTTCTAGCCTAAGAAGATACATTTTCAACCAAGAAGATTAATTATCTACCAATAAAGACGAATTTTAAACAAATGAGTTAAGTTTTCAAGCTAAAAAGTCGAAGTTTTTAGTAAACAGTTGACTTTTATATACCCGAAAAGATAAATTTTCATCAGGAGGTTTTTTTTTAAATGAAACAGGATGATTTTTGTAGGAAATAGTTGAATTTTCAACGAAAAAAGGTAAGTTTTTAACTAAAAATGGAATACTTACATTTTCGGGTTAAGAAATTATAGTTACATTTTGAGTTTAAAAAAATTAATTTTCAACAACAAAAAAAAGAACTTTCTTCCAGTTAAATGCAACAAAAAAAGTCGAATTTTCAACAAAAGTTAATAAACAGTTGACTTTTATACCCGTAAAGATGAATTAGCGGCAAAAGGGTTTTTTTAATAAAAGAGGATGATCTTTCTAGGAAATAGTTGAATTTTCAACTAAAAAAGATCAATTTTCAACTAAGAATGGAATACTTTTTAAGCTAAAAAGTCTAATGTTTTAATAAACAGTTGACTTTTATACCCGAAAAGAGAAATTTTCATCAAGAGGGTTTTTTAAATGAAACAGGATGATTCTTGCAGCAAATAGTTGAATTTTCAACTAAAGAAGATAAGTTTTCAACTAAAAATGGAATATTTACATCTTCAGTTTAAGAAATTATAGTTACATTTTCAGATTAAAAAAACTAATTTTGAACAAGAAAAAAAATAGAATTAAAAAATATTTGACACCTCAACCAAAAAGAGGAATTTTTGAAAAAGATGATTGATGTAAATTTGCAACAAAAAACTTAATTTTTTTATCAAGTAGTTGAGTTTCCAAATAACTAGTTTAATTTTTAAATAAATATTTTAATTTTCTACCAGATGGCTGAATTTTCAAATAGAAAAGATTGATTTTCAAAAAAAAATCGAGCAGTTACATTTTTTGTTCAAAAAATTAATTCTCAATTTGAAAAGACAAATTTTCTACCAAGAACTTCTCACCAAGTAATTGAATTTTTACACAAAATAGATAAAGTCTCAACGAAAAATATAATTGATATTTCGATAATGAAAGATGTTGATTTTAATTTAAAAAAAAACAGTTGTATTCAATAAAAAAAAAACAATATTCAACTAAATAATTATAATTGATGTCAGTTTTTTCTCTACTTATAAAGATATGGTCAACACCGTAACCGCAAACAGACGAATTTTTAACCAAGAAGATCAAGTTTCTACCAAAAAGACGAATTTTCAACAAAATACATGAATTTCCAACTATAAAAGATAAAATTTTAATCTAATGGATGAATTTTCTACTGGAGAAGATAAATTTTCAATCAGAAATGTAGTAGTTAAATTTTCAGTTGCAAAATTAATTTTCAACCAAAAGAAAAACAAATTTTCAAGGAAATGCTTCATATTTCAAATAGAGAGATGAATCTTTAACCAAAAATGCATTTTTAACTAAGTATTTCAACTTTCAACCAATTAGTTGAATTTTTTCACCAGAAAAGATGAATTTTAAAGTAAATGCATAAATTCTCAACCAAATAATTAAATTTTTAACCAAATAGAATTTGTAACCAAACGAGATGAATTCCGAATCAGAAACATAACAGTAGACTTTTCAACCAAAAAAAGACTGAACTTTTAACCATAAGTAGTTGAATTTTCTTATTGGGTTCTATTATTAATATTTCCAAATTTTATGAAATCCCTTCAAAATTTTATTAAACCTTTAACATCTGTGGGAATCTTTCCGTTGAAATCATTTTAAGTGCTTTGAAATCTTCGCAAATCTTTTAAAATCCCTTTAAATATAGAAAAGATATTAAAAAATTCTATATTATATGAAATCCTTTGAAATCCTGTGGCTGATTTTGAAATCTCTCCAAATCCCTTAAAATCACTTCAAACTCTTTAAAAGCTCTAAAAATACTCAGGCCGCTGATCAATCTCTAGCGTCACCCCAGGCGAAGAGCTTCAGAAAGTCATCATGTAAAGCTTTCCACTCGGGCCCATTAGAATATTGATTTTAAAAAAAGATGATATCTCACGTAAGAAGGCTTTAAAATTGAGGGTCGGAGGGGGCTAAAACTCTTACGAATCATTATAATAGGGTTTCGAATTTCAAAAATCATCCCTACGTAATTAATGGACGTTTCCTAAACAGAAAATTAAAAAATTTGGTGAAGATTTTGCAGCGAAATCTCGTCTTGATCCTTTAATTGTTAAGTGATTATGGTTGAGATTTTCTTAACAATTCAAAATCTTCGGAGATATCCTAACAAGATAAGGGTGGCGTGAATCTCAATGTGGAGATGTGCGTGATCGTAATTGTGAAATCGTGTTAAATTTCCTATACCAAAAGGTTTATTCGTGCACAGGGCGAGCTTAATTAACGTTAAAGAGGGGTCGAAGGGACTAGCCAGATGGAGTTTATCTAGACGGAACTAAATTTCAGCATTGCGGTCGGACCCGCGGGTATTCTCAGAAATTCTCAACAACAAATGTATAATTCCCTCGGAGAGAGGCAAAAAGGTCAAAAGATTTAATGAACAAACGTGTAATTTTGCAAAAATTAATTCTCCATAACAGGAACATTTGCTTAGTAAATGCTTTAGAGAGGACAGAGACAATAGAATGCAATTAAAACAAGGGAAAACAATAATTAACAAAATTAAAATACATTTTTCTAGAGACACCCTCTGTACATATTTTTATATTTATGCAAATTCTAGCAGGTTGCGAAAGACTGGTTGCTCCTTTAGTAATCTACATTGCAAATTTCCTCACAAGACCAAATGAAATTGTCGCTCGCTTACTGGTTGGCTATTTCATTAAGTAACTTCCATCGCAAAGCTTCCATTTATATGTATACGTCTCGACACTACATATATCGAGAAGGACCCTTGAAAATTGGTGCTTCTAGCAGGGTTATCATACTCAAACATCTCCGAAACGAGATCTACTTTCAGGGCAGAGGAAAAAATTTATTCTTAAAAAAGTCAGGAGCTAGTAGCTAGCTCTTCGGGTACGAAAAAAAATCATCAGATATTTATAGATTTTCGTAAATAATCTGCAAAGTTTGAGATAGAATTGACGAACTCGATGTGAAAATTCCTGAATGGTTTATCACTTTTTTTTTAACTGATAATTACTTTAATATTAGGAGTGATTGGAAAAAAATTCTCAGAGAACTCAAGAGCTGGCCTGATCAATCTAGGAACTGGAAACTAGGATAGCCTGCATGTGGTCCGCACAAACGCGGGATGCGTGGGTCAGCAGTGTTCGAGGGTTCTAATCCTCCCAGTGGCGAATTCATGAATTATATAAATTAAATCGCACAAATAAAATTTTTTTTTTATTTTCAATTCCGCAATAAGTTCGAATTTCCCCCTCACATTTCTCATAGATACCAGATGCAATATTTGATTTTTTTCTCGTATCCGAGACCGAGCTGCAAGTTCGTGACTTTTTTACGAACATATTTTTTACGGGTAGGTCAGGACAAACCTGGAAATCAGGCAATAGCCAAGGAATTTTATTCGTCAGGGAAAGTCAGGGATTTTGAAACTAAATCTTGCAAAGTAAGGGAATTTCTATAAGAGTTACTTTAAGTAACTGTCAAGGTTAATAAATTTGAAATTTTGAATTTTTTTTAAAAATCGTTTTATTGAGTTTATAAAAGATTTTATGTTAATAGTTTTTCAAGATTTAGACTCTGATCATTGAATATTAATAGTCAGAGAAAATGAAAAACTGCTCATGCGAAAATTAAGGAACTTTGAAAAGGAAGTTTTGCGGCCACCCTGGTATCATATTTTTGTTAGTAATTTTTTTGCCATGCATTTCTATTTCTTTTTTTTTAAGTCCCTTCCTCCTGGCGATATATTCAACCAAATTGCTGAAAATTCAACAATTTGGTTAGAAAGTCATCATTTTTGTTGAAAATTCAATTTTTTTAAATTTATCTGTTTTAGTAGAAATTTAATTTTTTTTTTATTCATAAAAATACAACTTTTTGGTTGAAAATTATTCTTTTTTGTTGAGGACTCAACCATCTTATTGAAAATTGGTCTTTTTTGGTTGAATTTAAGTTTTTTGTTAAATTTAAAATTGAAATCTGTTTAGTTAAAAATTAATTTTTGTTACTAAAGATTCAACTATTATAGTTGAAGATTCATCATTTTAGTTGAAAATTAATTTCTTTGTTTAAAAGTTCAACTATTATGTTAAAAATTCGTTTTTGGTATAAAATTACTCTTTTTAACTGGAAATATAACTTTTCAATTGTTGATTGAAAATTTATCTTTTTGGTTGAAAATTCGTCTTTTTTTTCGTAGAAAAATAATCTTCTTGGTTTGAAATGTTCTCTTTTTTGGATAAAAATGCAACTGTTTGGTTTAAAATTAACTTGTTTGTTTAAAATTCATATTTGACTTGATAATTTCAAAAATTTGCATGATTTTTTGTCTTTTTTTATTTAGAAACCTTTATTTGTTGAAAATTTGTCTTAGTAGGTTGAAAAAATAAACTATTTTGGTAAAAAATTAAATTTTTGTTGAAAAATTCACATTCTGTTGTTGAAAATTCATCTGTTTTCGTAGAAATTTAATTTTTTTATTCATAAAAATACAACTTTTTGGTTGAAAATTAACCTTTTTTGTGAAGGACTCAACCATCTTATTGAAAATTGGTCCTTTTTGGTTGAATTTAACTTTTTTTTATTTAAAATTGAATTCTGTTTAGTTCAAAATTAATTTTTGTTACTCTAAATTTAACTATTCTAGTTGAAGATTCATAATTGAAAATTAATTTCTTTGTTTAAAAGTTGAACTATTTTGTTACAAATTCGTATTTGGTTTTAAAATTACTTTTTTTAACTGGAAATATAGCTTTTCAATTGTTGATTGAAAATTGATCTTTTTGGTTGAAAATTAGTCTTTTTTTGGTAGAAAAATAATCTTCTTGGTTTGAAATGTCCTGTTTTTTGTTTAAAAATTCAACTGTTTAGTTCAAAATTAAGTTTTTTGATTAAAATTCATATTTGGCTTAATAATTCAACAATTTTCATGATTTTTTTTTCTTCTTTGATTGAAAAAACCTTTATTTGTTCGAAATTTGTCTTTTTAGTTGGAAAATTTATCACTTTAGTGAAAAATTCATCTCTTTGGTTGAAAATGCAACTGTTTTTGATTGAAGTTTAATCTTCTATGTTTAAAAATTGGAACATTTGGTTGAAAATTCATCTCTTTGGTTGAAATTTTGATGATTACCTGTATTGTTAGAACTTTCATCTTTTTTTGTCGAAATATTAACTTACATTTTTCGTTAAAAATTCATCTTTTTGGTGAAAATTCAACTGTTCGGGTTGAGAGATCAACTGTCTTCTACAAAATTCGTCTTTTCTGTTTGAAAATTTAACTATTTGGTTGAAAATTGTTTTTTTTTCTTGTTGAAAATAAAAAATTTTGTACTGAAAATTTAATTTGTTCATTTGTGGTGGAAATTTATCTTTTTTAGTGGAAAATTCAACTATTTGTTTAAAACTTCATGTATTTTGATCAAACTTATTTTTTTTGTGTGAAAAATTAATCTTCTTGGTTGAAAATTCATCTTTTCAGTTTTAAAATTGATCCCCTTTGGTAGAATATTCATTTTTTTGTGTTGAAATATCAACTATTACCTTTTTTGTTAAGTGTTCATCTTTCTAGGTTGAACATTCAACTATTTGGCTAAGATTTCAATTATTTTGTTGAAAATTGAATTCTTTGGAGGAAAAGTTAACTATTTTGTTGAATATTCGTTTTTGTTGTCGTTGAAATTTTTTGTTCAGAATTCATTTATCTTGGTTGAAAATTAAACTGTCTTCTACAAAATTCGTCTTTATGGTTTGAAAATTCGACCATTTGGTAGAAAGTTCGTTATTGCTGGTTGAACATTAAACAATTTGGTTATAAATTGAACTGTTTTGTTGAAAATTGAATAATTTTGTTGACAATTTAACTGTTTGCTTAAAAATGTATATTTTTTTGGTCGAAAATCAAATTCTTTTATTCAAAGTTGTCAGGGTGGTTTCCAACCACCCTGACATTGTTTAATCCTTTTTATATAAAAGGTATTTTTGGAGACCAATATACGTTTAAGGACATTGATAATGTGAAAAAGTCAATTTTGCTACATTCTGACTATAGTTGTCGAATTCTTGGTTGTAATTTATCAGCAACCTGACAAATGAACTAAAACACTAAAGGATCACGCTCGCCCTCGCTGTAGCAGACGCTTGAATGCTATAAATCTCTTTTTCCCCTGAGTTTCTCGAACCCAGTGAGCCCTCTTTTTAGTTGAACTTTTTCTTCGCAAATGGACGAAAGAACTAACTTTCTGCACTAATTATGATCCTATCTTTATTACGTATGCACAGGAGACACTTTGCCTAGATCATAATGGTTCTCGGGAATATCTTTCATTTTCAAATATCTTTACATTCCACACTAAGTCATTTTTATATTTAGTATTGTTTTCAACTTGGACTGTGCAGAGTGATTCGAACCTAACTGATGCCCAGTTTCAGGTGCGTCGAAAGTATTGTTTCTATCTAGAACTAGGGTTCTGCAAAGTATTTGAACCGTACTGATGCCCAAATTTAGACGCGTCGAAGGTAATGTATCCAACTAAGACTGTGCAAAGTGATTTAAACATAACTGATGCCCAATTTGAGGCTCATCGAAAGTATTGTTTCTAACTAGGATTGTGCAAACTGATTCGATCATAATTTATGCCCAAATTCAGAGGTGTCGAAAGTATTGTTTCTAACTAGGACAAGAACTCTGCAAAGTATTCGATCAGTACTGATGCCCAAATTCAGGCGCGTCGAAAGTAATGTTTCTAACTAGGACCTTGCAGAGTGATTCGAACCGAACTGATGCCCAATTTCAGGTGGGTAGAAAGTCGATTGGAAAGACTTTCGAACTGCCAGGTTCAAATCGGATTTTTGTTGACTGAACTGAGCTGCGTCGGTTCGGAAAAAGCCGACTTGTTACGAAGAATGCACAGCTCTATTTTCAAGACAGCATTCGTTGCATCGCTTTAAAGCAGCAATGTAATTTTGTTATAAACTTACTTATATAGGTAAGTTGAAGTACTTTGATATTTTCAGAACACTGTTCAGTGCTCCACTAGGTGCACTTCAATGCATCATGTCCACCAACCAATATCGGGTTTTAAACTCCTCCTCCTTAGAACTTTTGCTGTAAATCACGCCACAACAATCGACGTGTATTAAACTCTCCATCTTACTCTCATGAACATGGACCAAAGGTGACCAGAAAAGGGTCTGATTCAATTTATTGTCCGCATCTATTTGAGTGTTTTGAAATTCAGAAATTTACCAATGGGAGGGATCACAGTCCGTCCCGTTTTTACCTAACCCCCTATTTTGTCTCTTAATACCTAACATCGAGAATTTCGACCCAATTGCCCCCTTTTTTACAAGGTTTCAAATAATTTTTTCAGAATCATAAACAGAAATTGAAGACATTAAAAAATAAGACGCTTTGAAAGAGATTCTTTTTCATGGTACCAATTAAAAATATTTCCTAAACGATTTATTTGCTAAGGTTGTAGACTTTAAGGACATCGCCGACAGCTAAGAATTCGCTAACGATTCAATCGAGAAACTAAACCCGAAAGGTAAATCAGTTTTGTACTTGAAAATCAAAAATATATAAAATACAAGCACCAAAATGCTCTCAAAAAAGGGATAATAAGCAGATTTTCCACGAAAATAGGGGAATATATTCTTTTAAATAAAATTAATGTAGGAACACTAATATTAAATTCATATTGAAACGCTTACAATTCCTAAGATTCCAAGTAAAAGTATTCCATTTTCCACAATATACCAAAAAAGGTAAATTTTTAAGAAAATACCTGAATATTTTCAACTAAAATAATGAACCTTTAACCGAAAAAATGAATTTTTAACAAAGTAATACAACTTTTAAGCAATCAGTTGAATTTGCAATAAAAAAATTCTAATTTTAAATTTAAAAAATCTGAATTCATCCAAAGCCAAAAAGACGAATTTTCTACAAAACAGTTGAATTGTCAACGAAAAAGTTGGTTTTTAACGAAAAAGTTATTTTTTAACCTAATAGTTGATTTTTTTACAAAACAGTTGAATCTTCAATTCACAAAAATTTGAATTTTCAACAAAAAAGATCATCTACAATCAAATAGTTGAATTTTCAACCAATTGATTCAATTTTCAAACAGAGAGATGAATCTTCAACCTAAAAATATTTTTCAGTCTTGTCAGAAGTCAGATTTCAACCAAATTGTTGAGTTTTCAAGCCAAAATGACTTTCAAGCAACAGAGATAAACTTTCAACAAACTAGTTGAATTTTTAACCAAATGGTTGAATTTTCAACCTATCAATGTGAATTTCCAACCAAAATATTTTATAAAAAAAAAAAAAAGAATTTGAAATAAAAAAAGACTAGTTTTCTATCCAAAAAGAGGAATTTCCAACAAAATAGTTAAATTTTCAACCCCATAGAAGAATCTTCAAGCAAGAAAGAATTTTCAAGCCAAAATACGAATTTTCCATAAAATCGTACAATTATTTAAAAATTTGTATTAACTTTTAACCAAAAGTTAATTTTTATCCAAATCGTTGCATTTTCTACAAAAAAGTTTAATTTTCTACCCGAAAATATGAATTTTCAAACAAATAATAAAATTGTTAACCAAAAATATGTTAAAAAATGTTAAAAGAAACAATTAGAAGCCTGCGATAAATAAATATTTTTAACTGTTTTTTAATATTTTGAAAATATGTAATAAAATGCGTTAAATGGCGTATTAGAGAAAGTAATGTTAGTGTTCTGGTTGAGTGTTCTTGGTATAAAACTTTTTTTTTTAATTGTCATCTTCATAATTATTTTATTTTCGTGAATAATCATTTTTTATGTATTTTTCACACTATAATATTCTTTTTAGCTGAGCTTAAGAAAGGTTTTGAACATCTGAGAGCTTTTAACAGATAAGAATACCTTACAAACAAATTTTAACGTACAAGAAAACAAAACCAGAAAAAGTAGGATTATCAAATAGTCATTTTTGTGTTAATGAAATAAGTTCTTTCTATTAGCTTACTTAGAAAAATACTTCGACCAACTCAAGTTTCTAACTGAAGAAAGTAGACACACTAGAAAAAAATTGATGAGAATAAGGAATCAAAATCTTTCTTCTGCTAATAGTGCATTTAAAAAAATTCAAACATGAGCACTTTTCAATTCTGTTGTTCATCTATTTCTCAATCTGTGATTTTCTTGCATTTTTTTCTTATGTCTTTTTATCAGTAGCAAGTGCTGAAGTGTTCAACCGATTTTTCAAAGCCAGCTAAAAAAAATGTTGTGAACACAAAAATGCCTGGAAAAATTGCTAAAGAAAAGGCGCTACTCTTAGGGAACACTTTCGTTCAATATTTTCGAGATATCCATGTGATATACAAATTTTTTAGTAATAAAATTTCCTTTCAATTCCCATTTTTTCGGAAAATGTGACATTTTTACCTAAAATTGAACTACTGCAACACTGTGACCCCTGCGGTGGTTTTAGATGATAGTAGTAAATGTAAATCATACTCAGCAGGGTATCAACCAATAATAATTATTGATTATATTTAATCTCGTTCCCTTGGTTTGATGGGTTTATCAAATTTTCCCAAGTTCATCGGAATCATGCATCGTAAAGCAGAAAATTGCACCACACCCATGCATTTCTCGACTTGGCGGAAGTTTTGCACCCTTAATAACGTCGGCCGGTTTCTGGAAAACTCGCTGCCAAGGACGTTACTTCACGTTAGTGGCAATCAACCAGCTGGTTGAGCAACGAGGTTAATAACCCGTTAACAGCCCGCCTTTAAACATTTTAATCTTTTCCACGTCACAACCTCAACTACTGCCAAAAGCAAACACCTTGGAAAAAAAACGTAATTGATGAGGCTAATCTTGATGAAGAAAGTCCTGTTGAGCTTATTAAATTCTCATCCTAATGAGAAAGTATTAGTTTTATGTAGGGGAGTGTCGTACAGGTTGGGACACAGTATAGGTTGGGACAGCGACTTTTCTCCATTTCTTTGCACTGGTTCCACCTGGTATTATTGTCATATATTACTATTACTATTGATACTAATATGTGACAGTAATAACGGGTGGCGCCAGTGCAAATAAATAAAGAAAAGGTGATGTCCCAACCTATACAGTGTCCAAACCTATACGACACTCCCTACAATTTGACTTCGTCGGTTTTTATCAAATCTCCACATTTTGAGACCTCCTGAGTCAGAAAAATATATTCTTATGAAGGTGTCTGTCTAATATGTCTGTCTGTAGTCTGCAGTATCATGTAGGTACGATAATTTTCAGAAGACTGATCAAATTGGATTGACGTTTGGCAGACTTTTTCAAGGCTTAAAAAGAAAGAAGAAGTTCGTTGCTAACCATATTTGACCAACAGTTTTGGTTTAATCCATCGAAACAGTTTTTTTTTTTAATAAAAAATTTGATTTCCAGCAAAACTATATGAGACGAAAAACATGTTAAGGAAGAAAATAGCTCATCCCAAAACGATGTACAAATATAATATAGACCATTTTTGGTTGGGTTTAAAAGCAGCTTCATCTGTATTACACCTTTGTGTTGAATTTTCTTAGTAAAAATTTATTATTATTATATTTTGTTAAGATCAATATTACATTCTCATCCTAATGAGAAGGTATTGGGTTTTATGTAAAATTCGACATTGTCAATCTTCATCAAATCTCCACGTTTTGAGGCCCCCTGTGTCAGGAAAAATGATTTTTACGAAGGTGTCCGTCTGTCTGTCTGTAGTCTGTAGTATTCGTGTAGGAAAGATAACTTTCGAAAGATTGATCAGATTGAATTGTTTTAAAGCCCAAAAATTAAAGCCCAATTAAAGCCCAAAAAGCCCAAAAATTAAAGCCCAAAAAGAAAGAAAGAGTTCATTAACCAGCCACTTAGGATAAAAATTGAAAAAGTTAAAGCATTTTGAAATTTTTTGAGACCAATTTTTCATGATTTAAAAATTCTATTTACGGCTATTTATAGTACTCGGAAACCTGAACAATTTATCTTTATGACATTTTTCGATATAAAGAAAATTATCAGAGTCATAGCATTTTCAAAATCCCAGAAAAACAAACGAAAATGAACATTTTAAGCGGAACAACGCACGATATGAAAAAAAGGCAAGAGATGAAAAATGTGAATTTTTGAAAGTCCTACAATATTATCGTAACAACTTTTTGAATTTTTTCGAAAAAACCAAAATTCAAATTTTTATCGTACAAAAAAAAAGAAAGAATTGAAAATTCCATTTTGCGGTCAAACTATGCAAGATACAAAAAAAAAATAGAAGACAAACAAAGTGAGCAGATTTTGTTGTTGTTTTAATCATGATAACGCTTTTTAAAAAATAAAAAATTCAATTTTACAGAAAAACTATGCGAGAAACGAAAAAAATGTTGAGATGATAAATCATTTATCTCAAAATGGTCTACAAATTTACTTTATACCATTTTGTGATAATACGTATAGTTTTTGTGTTTATCGCGATAAAGCTTTTTTTTTAGATCAAAAATTCTATTTTTCAGAGAAAACTATGCGAGATACGAAAAAATGGTTAAAAACAAAAAATATTCATCTCAAAAAAAGATCTACAAATTTACTGTAGACAGTTTTTTGATAATATTTATAGTTAGTTAATTTGGTTGAAAACTTTATTATTTTGTGGAAAATTCAACAATTTTTTTAAAAAGTTATCATTTTTTGTTGAAATTGTAAGGGTTTTATTGAAAAATTCGTCTTTTGGTTGATCATTCATCATTTTAGTTAAAAAAAATACTTATTTTTTAGGTTGAAAATTTAACTTTTTTTGATGAAATTTTTTTGTTTTTAATTCATGTTTTAAACTAAAATTGAACTATTTCGTTGATAGTTTATTTTTCATATAAAGAATTAATCTTCTTGGTTGAAAATTCATCTTTTTAGTGGAAAACATAACTATATGGTTAAAAATTTATTTTCTGGTTGAAGCTTCATAATTTTAGTTGAAAATTCATTTGAAAATTTAACTATTTTGTTGAAGACTAGTTTTTAAAAATTGAAAATAATTTTTTTTTTTCACTGAAAATTTATGTATACCATTTTTTTTGCAAATACTTTTTTTTCTCGTTAAGAATGCAACTATTTAATTAAAAATTCATGAATTTAGTTTAAGAAAACTTATCTTTTCGGTAGATAATTAATCTTCTTAGTGGAAAATTCAATTTTTATATTGAAAATTTAACTATTTTTTTGAAAATTGGTTTATTTTTTTCCTTTTTATATTGAAAATTTATCTTGCTTAGTTGAAAATTCCACTATTTGGTTGAAAGTTCGTATTTTTGTTTCAACAAATTTAATCTTCGTAGTTAACAATTCATCTATTTGATAATAGATTTAATACTTTCACGATGATTCATTATGATAAATTAAAATTTAAACCTTGTTCGGGTTTCAATCGTGTGCAAAACTACGAAACTTGCCGACGTTTCGTGAACATTGCAGTTCACTTCTTCAGGGCTGCTTGAATCTATTAGTAAATATTATACCATATTAAATCTATAATTTGAAAAACGTTTTTTAGCATTCTGCAAATATCAAAAATTGGTCGACGTAATCCGCATTCTATTGCTTATAGATATATGCTTACCAATCGGCGACAGACAGACAGAAGCCATCACCAAAACTCAGTTTTTGGCTTCAAGGGGTCTCAACACGTGGAGATTCATTGAAAAACTAAGCTTTGCAATTTCGTACGATTCTAATACTTTTTGACCCATTAATGATGAGAATTAAAATAAGTAGCATGCTGCCCTTCAAATACAGAACTTTTTACAATTTTAAAATGATTTTGTAACAAAAACTTAAAAACACAAATCACATACACAGACGGTTCGGATTTGAGTTTTTTAGTTAAAAGGCGGTCGCCTGCATTCCCAAACATAGCCGAATCAGATTCTGGTGATCTTAAACTTAATGCTTATTGTGCGCATATGTTTTCAATATTATGCAATCCATGTACGACTGCGTGAAGGTTTTTCTGTTTTTCCAGAATTCCAGTGTATATGTGCACAAAAGCGAACTATATTCTGTAAAAAATTTACAGAATAAAACTTTTCCAATTTTGTCACCAGTGGTTCATGATACATCAAGTTAATTAAAAAAATTAATACTTTGTTTCTTCTTGCTGGGTTCGGTACACAGTTCAAATGTTTACCTCACGGTGCCCCTATTCCTGGTGTTCCTCGTGGAGGACCATCTTCTTTTTCTGTCAGACAACATTCTTCTGACAGGTCTCTTTCTCCGGACAGACCTTATTCTTCTGCCCAGTATCTTCCTGCAGCCAGGTCTCATTTTCCTGCCAAGCCTGCTCTTCGTACCAGGTCGAGGTCTCCTGCTGCCAGGTATATAGCTCAACCTTCCAGACTTGCTTTTTCTGACCTAATCAAATATGGACATGAACAAATTCAATTTATTCGGCTTAATCTCTGCAAGAATCCGAACCGCTCATTCGAACTTCAAAGATATACATTGCCTGCAGATTAAGCAATTGAAATACTCGTAAAACGGAATGTTTATGGGCCCATGACAAGCCAAGAACAAATTTTATTATCAACATTCAATGGTGACGTCTTTGCAATCTTGGATAGTAGTAATTTTTTCGCTGGAATGTTTAGATATATTTGTCAGCTTCGCAGTAGAGTACTTGCAAAAATAAACATAGAAAGAGGCACGATTATCCCATTAACTGCTAATGAAATCGGTGAATCTCCTATAGGTCCCTTACGCAAAATCTGCATGTTTTATACAATACAGGACCTTGAGGTAGATGGCCACAGGGCATGCAAAAATCACAAGCAGCAACCCACGAATAACAGTTCTCTGCATCCATTTTGTAAGCACCTTGGCTTCGTCTTTTAATATGCCACACGTGCAAAGATTCCCATGAAAGCACCCCACAGAAATTCTACGGAAATTCCAGTGGGAAATTACGTTGACTTTCCATGGAATTTCTACTAAATTTCCGTCTGCAAATTGAACCTTGTAATGGACCTAGGAAGCTCCCAGAAAACGCTTTACTATCGTCATTCCTTACCTTATCCCTTCCTCGAGGAAGTTAGGTTCTGAATAAAGATTGACCGCGCCCAACCTATTTTTCTTATCACCCGTCCTTAGACAACAACTTCCAAGTGCATCAGGTCTGAAAAATACATCTTTTTCGAGGAATTGAAGTACTAAATGAAGTTTGGTCGCACCCAACCCATTTTTCGTATGACCCGTCATAGTACAAGAAGTCCCAAGTACACCAGGTCTGGAAAAATCTTCCTCGAGTAAGTAAGGTTCTAAATAAAGATTGGCCGCACCCAACCCGCTCTTCCCGTGACCCGACATTGTACGAAAACTTCCGAGTACACCAGAGCTAAAAAATACATCTTGCTTGAGGAAGTTGAGTACTAAATGAAGATTGGCTGCATTCAACCTATTTTTCTCATGACCCGTCATTGTACAACAAATTCTAAGTGCACCAGATCTGAGAAATACATCTTCCTCGAGAAATTTAAGTATCAAGTGAAGACCGCGCCCAACCCTGTTGATGTACAATGACGGATCATAGGAAAAATGGGTGTGGTTGTGGCCAACTTTTATTTAAAACTCAACTTCTTTGAAGAAGATGTATTTTTTACACCTGGTGTACTCGCAAGTTTTTATGCGATGACGAATCGTGATAAAAATGAGTGGGATGCGGGGAATCTTCATTTGGAACGGAAAGTCAACGTAATTTCCCAATGAAATTTCCGTAGAATTTCCATGGAGAACGTTTCGAAGAGTCTTTTCGCGTGAAGCCCCTTTTCGATACTTAATATGATTCCTACCGTACTGAGGAATTTATTCGAAACTGAACACAACAATCTGAATAGTGAAAACGAAAAAATAGTTGCAAAAGCAATAAAACTTATTGACTTCCGGGAAAAATCTTGTGAACTACATTTCGAAAGTAACTAAAAATAAAAAATTTTCCAGTTACGGTTACTGAAAAAATGTAACTAGTTACCAATATGCTACTAATTTACAAAAGTAACTTCCTCTCCACTCTGTAATTTTGAATTGAAACCGTAATTTATAACTCATTTGAAACCAATAAAAAAAAGGTCTTTGAGGTACACTTTCTCATCGTGAAAATCGCGCTACGCACTAAATTTTCAACATAAATTATATTTGTTTTCCGAGCTACCTCAGAATAAAAAACTACAATCCTTTTTCCAGACTTTCTTCCCTATATAGCGTTGAGCAACGACATATGCTAAAAATGAAATAAAAAAATCAAATTTCGTCAAAAAAATTGTCATCAAAAGCGGAAATGGAAATGCTAAAAATAAAAATCTTTTTCATAGTATTTTTGATGGTTCGAAAAAAACCTCCTACACGTATTCTTCAAGCTTTTTTACGTTTCTCGTGTCTTTCGGCGATATATAGTAATTTTTAATTTTGCATATCAATTTTGATAAAAAAATACAAGCGACCAGTTCTGTCAAAAAAATAACACGAAGAGATAATGTAGAAATTTTTTAAATCTGAAATTCCTGCAAAAACTTGATTAATATTTCGCGTCATTTAGCTCAAAATAGGAATTTTCTATTTTTGGCAGAGTATTTTCGATAAGTGAGATCAAAATGACAACTCCTATCAACAAATCGTTGAAGGAAATTCTATAGGACTTTCTAAAAGCTATAATTTCTTTTAAGACTTTTTTTGCCTTTTGCGACGTTTGGTTCAAAATTTGAATCTTGGATTTTTGCGTAGTATTTTCTATTAATAAAACTAAAATATAAAGTTCTATCAAGAAATGGCTTCGAAGAATTTGCTAGGACTTTTTAAAAGCGGTACCTGTTGCACAAAAAGTGTCAATCGATATTGGATGCAACTGAATCGCAATTTGAATTTATCTGCCGTTGATAGGTCTTTTCTAATAATACAATGTATTTCCAAAATTGGATGATCTTTATTTTTTCCAAAATAAATTAGAAGGTATTACGCCAAATTAAAGTATTAAAAGTTTTATCAATTTTGCGATAAGAATAATTAATAAAGCGGATTAGAATAAAAAATGAAAAAGATAAAAGCGTCGATATTCTTTGTGAGAATGTCATGAATGGATGATGCTGGTAGGCATATCTAGTTTTCCGGATGCTAGTCTTCCCTTTCCAAAGCTTTCTGCATCAAAATTCTCTTTTCTGGCACTAGTTCATGCTCAAAAAAGGCTAATGCTGCTGCATGTGAAGTTAAGTACAACAAGTGGTTTTTCATTTGGTTTAAGATGGTTTTAGAAACTTTCCTATCTTCTTCGG